>OZ026613.1:776050-1091050 GCA_964020975.1 Hermodice carunculata
CAGGGCAGGCAAATAAATCAAAATACTTCGATCGTACAGCCTAATTCTAATCCACACCTGTCTGACTGGCAACAATTTGGGGGAAACCCATTCTAGGGGATTTGTTGTGTGGTCCACAACTGGCGGATGTCGAATCAATGCGTTCTTCTGATATGCGCATCCTATGTATCTCTTGTTTGTGCACAAATCAACAGATGATGCTGCGCACCCTGTGGATTTGTTTGGTGACAGTTGCAATGAGTGATGTTCTCTCTGCACTTTCAATTGATGACTTGTCAGAGTGACATTACTGTTCAGTACATCGTCAGAAAATGTGATACATGCAGTGCAATATGTTACAAACAATTCTATTTTAAAAATAAATGTATTGTTAAGGGTGCACTAAAGAATTAAAAAGCCTATACATTTCTTTGTTAACCTACCCCCATTCAGGGGGTGACTATAAATTTTCTGGCATATTCGTATAAACTACATGAATTGTTTTATTTAGTATGGGCTTGAAGAATCCTTTTTTCATTCAAATACAATAAACGTTTCTGGCAGATTTTTTTTTTATTGCCCTCTAAATAGTATGTGTGATAGCAGAAAAGCAATGTAAACTGAGGTCACCAACCGGGACCCATAATACATTGCGTATGAAAATGTAATGCATGCTTCAAGCACCAGTTCACAAACATTGTGCACATGAAGGCCACGTCACTGTGGTTCTCAACAAAATGTACCATGCTGGACTTCCATTTAAATATCTCCATAGTATATATCATTGAGTATCCAGGGCCTATGCTTACTTTTATTTGGCACTTTACTGGAAGACTCCGCGTATTACTTCTTTAGTGTTTCCTTAAGGATATAAACATGAAAAATGAGGGCTTCCTCACAGGCCTTACAGGTCATCCATCAAACGGGCAGCACTGTATGTCTCTGCGGGTGGATATGTGAATTTTGGGACAAGTTGTCATATCATCTTCCAACAAGACAGAAAAGTTTACATGAAATCCTCCTTCATATTCCTTCTATTTTTATGCATGTGACCACATTTGGTGCCACAACACAAAACCCCATATAAAAAATAACTGGAAAAAAAATATGGGACAAAAAGACTGAAGCAACACGTTAAGACTTAGACCTAAACTATCATTGGAAATCGAACTGACCAAAAGATATGCCTTAGTTACAATTTGATTGATCAAAAGAGACAGAATAATTTTCTTGCATTACTGTTAAATGAGTATTACTGCCTCAGATCCATGTGAATTAGGCGAAGATTTATTTTTTAATTTGACTGAGACAGAAAAGTGACATGTTTCATGTGGTATTTAACTGAAGGACACTCAGTCAAATACAACTCTCTTCTCTCTACTTCACAACCTGCAGACTTCCACATGGGTCAGATAAAACCATATTTGGATAGGTGAAACTTGCCCCCAACCTGCCCTGTGGGACAAGTGAGGAAAGAAAGTTAATGTCTATCCATGAAAAGATTCAAGATCGAAACTTAAAGACATTGAAACCCAAAATGTGTATGCAATTCAATGATTAGTTAATTCTCTGCTTTCCCTACTTCTCACTTGTATTTTGAAACAAATTATTATTTTAAACATCATAACTGGAAAAACACAGATATCGTAGATTTCTTTTTTACATTTTTTTTTTTTCATGTATCACCTATGAATCAGTGTATGTTATGCAGTATATCAGACTTTGTACTGACTACTGCCACTGGTGCCCAGCCAGATGAGATCACTCTCTTGGGAACCCTACATGTATTCTCCAGATATTGTAACAAAGTTATCATTTAAATTATTTTTTGAAAATAAAGTTTAATTCAGTCCGATTATTCAGAAAGATTAACCTGCGGGTGTTCTGTATCTGTTGAGCTACAGATTAAAAAATTGGCTTGTTATCTTTCATCAGCTCCAACTGAGAGGAAGCCTGGATCACCTTCAGCATATGGCACCAGATGGGGGCCCTCACCAAACTGATCTGTTAGTGCTACCACAGCCTGCAAACTCTCTGTACAGGTTATTATAAGGTACATACAGCATGTGCAGGTTACATTTAGCTCTACTTTTGATTTTGGAGGGCAGTTCCCTCACCAAACTGAACTACAATGTACTTTTATAGCATGCAAAACTCAATGCATGTGGGTGCTATTGGCATGGTATGCAGGCAGTTGACTGCTAAAATATTACCCACAGTGCATTGAAAATTTGATGGGAGCAGACATATTTTTAAAACTTGTTGGAAACTTTGAGCCTTTCAGCCTCTAGTTAAATACAGCACTTTAAAGATTGACAAACCTTGCTAACCATAGCAAATGAACAAAATACTGTGCTAGAAATGCCACAGAATGGAAATTATCTGGATCCCTGCATGCTTCCACTGTGGCAATAGGAGCTGACACTAGCTTTTGAATACATGCTGCCAATTAACTGATTATGACACCTTCCTGTCGACAAGGTCACTGCTGCGTGCACCCATTGCATGTACATGTCATCAGTTCCAACCTTTACAGGCTATAAGTTATAGCCTGTACTAGTTATTTGTAATAGCCTGCACAGGCTATTGACTAACCAACCAGCCTGGTCATTGTTGTCTGTACAGGTTAAATTGAAAGGAGCTGCCGTGGCCAAATGGTTACCATCCGCACTTTGTGTGCGAGGGGTACAGGGTTCAACTCCTGGCCAATCCAAAGAGATTCATCCCTGGCTCTTCACATGCAGTGACCAGGCATCTGTTCTAAGGCTTAGTGGGACATGTTTGGGTTACCTGTGCCTGATTATGTCAGCGGCAATGACGGAGGCTGCAAGTCTCCTGACTCAGTACTGGAGCTATGAGAAATGCACTCATGACAAGTACCCACACACATGAATGTGTGAATGATTGATTGATATTTCAGCCCCCACATAGGCTATGATGCAAACCATGAACTTTTTGAACTGCCATTTAACTCAACTGCAAATAATGATCTCTACTGGGTATATTAAACTGCTTCAGTGTGTGGGTTATGAGAACTGCTGCACGGACTGGTTTGGTAACTGCCTGTGAGTTTTGTAAGTGGGAGGCCCCAACCTCCGTTTTGTACAATGGTGATTTTTAATATGAAAGTTGAACAGCACACATTGAGTAACTCGTTTCTGACCTGTCACCTATGCAAGCAGAGCGCGAACGGCAGATACACGCACAGTCGTGGACATGTTCTTGACGCGTAGGATTCTTGGATAGCATACCCACGCGCGCTGAGTGTTGCGCATCAGAACACCATAGATCGCAGATAACAGATCCACGCTAGTAACATAGACCCATTGCATCCATCTGTTGCATCATGTAGGCTGAGCGCAAAAGGCACATCCACGCTTACGCGCCAGAAACACTGTCACGCCTAGGCGCATAGGGTAGAACGGCGCGCGTAAATGTAGCGTGCATCAGGGAAAAAACCTAGCTCGATTTTTAAGGGTCTGCTACATGGAAGGGGGGGACCCTTTATGTTTTCAGGTTGTCTGTCCGTCCATCGGGATGTGCACATTCTCGTTACCACGATATCTACAGAATGCATCCGTGTATTTTGCTCAAATCTGGCTATATGCTGTCTTACCTGGCAAGATGAACTTATTAGATTTTGTTGTCATCATGACCTAATTTGAGCAAAAGGCAGCCTAATTATAAGTTCGTTACAGCTTGTTACCGCAATATCTCCAGAATGCTCCAATGTATTTTGCTCAAATTTGGCAGTATGCTTATCTAGCATGCCAAAATGAACTGATTAGATTTTGGTGTCATCATGACCTTATTTGAGCAAATCTGCCAAATGGCAGCCTAATTATATGTTCATTAGGGCTCGTTACTTCGATATCTCCAGATAGGAGATAGTGGACCCTTGAGTCAACGCTTTGCGTTGAAGGTATGTCTAGTTTTTAATTGGGACTCCAGAGTTCTTCCAGTTAAAACATAATCATTCAATCCACACTAAGCTCATGAATCCAGTTATCAGTGCTTAACCATTAAAATGTGAAATGAAGACCACCATAAAGTTGTCTCCCTTGAAAAATGTGTCGTGCCTCTTCAGGCCATAAAGTTAATGCATGCTACATCATGATTTTAGACCAACTTAATTTTCTAAGTGGGCATCCCAATAGTTACAAAAAGGAGGGGAATGCATATATATGAATCATGTGGGCCCAAAGGTTACCAAAGCTTGAATGCAGCATTGAATGCAAATGTCTGACCTACAGTCACTCAATCCACATGCTGATTGACTAGAGCTGTACATTATATTGCTAAAGTGGCAGGTGGAATGGACATAGAAATGATACCAGGCCTGAAAGTTGCACTTTTCAGTCTGCATTCTTGCCATTTCTGATGCCAAGCAGTGAATTCTTCAAAATTGACCACCAGTTGTCCCTTTGTTGGGTCAGTTTCTTCTGAGTCCTTGTGCAGTGTGGAAGGGACCATTACTTCTCTGGTTACAAGCATCATGCCAGTTTGGCACCAGATTCTGTTTCTTTCCTTTCTAATCTTAATTTCTTATATAGCAGATGTGAATACAACAGCAAGGATCCCTATAGAATGCTTAACATTTGTGCCAAAAGGAAGACCTAGTTCCTAATGTATCTTACATAGTCACTGGTTTGGCCTGCATATTTGTGCACTCAGGGTTTGGCAAGTTATTTGCGGAGGATATGTCTAGTCAGTAAGGATGTGACAGACTGAAAGTGATTTCTTTTATGCGATTGTAGGATGTTCCTAGTCACACTCTCATGTTATTCCAGATGGACTACCTGGTAAGAGAATTCATAAGAGCTTAAAACTTCAAATGATTGTACTATCACATTTTTTTGCCGATTATGATGTTAAGGTATACATCTACATTATATATATAGGCACGCTTAAGTTTTATTTTGGCTTCAGCACAGGGGGATTTAAAAAAAAAAAATCAATAGCAAATATCACAAATTATGAAGGATGCATGTATGATAAAAAGCCACAATTTTCTATATTTTCATTTGCCAGACAGAAAAATCATGATGAAATTCAGTAAAAAGATCCTGAATTTGGTACTCTGCCAGCAGAGTCTGGAAAATTTGACTGTCTGAGAAGTCCGGTTTGGTATGTTTTAACAAAGTTCTTAGCTGGCACTGCAGGGTATTGGAAGATTCATGTAGAAAAATATTAAAAAATTAATTGATGGGCCATACAGAAACATACATGTATAAGATTATTTAAATTGCTTGAACAGTTAGTCAAATTAATGGAACATTTTTTTTGTTTTGCAGATATGCAAGCCAATATTATAAGTCAGATCATGATATTAAAATGAACTACATGTATGTGTCTTCACGTTTCCTTTTGTCTGTAAAATTCAAATTCTGTTTATTGTTCTTGTTCTTGTTCTTGTGGATTACTTTTAACTTCAGAAATGAGAATCACAATAAATTTAATGGTCTAACTATGCCCCACAAGAGCCAGTCATCTGTCTCTTATCTGGCCCCAGAAAACTTGGCACATAAATGTACAAAGTATTTAGTTTCATGAAAGACATGATCAGGAGATCATGAAAAAATCCAATTTTATTTTCTTGTTGTTGACTATAACAGGACAAGTGTCTGCTGTGGCTAATGAACAAAATGCCCTAGTATCATTGGGACCTGCAACTCATCAGGAACTGTTGGGAACACTGTGAGTAGCCTTTATATACCTTGTTTTTTGTTGTTGTCCTTGCATAAACAATCACTTATTTAATCCGAATTTATCATGAAACATGGGTTCAGAAATGTGGCAATAACTCAGTCTTATTAATGATTACTTATTAATGGTTCAACAAAGTTGAAAATGTTTTTGACATAATAACTGTCAACATATACTGTTAAAAAATGCCCCATACATTATAGAGAGCTAAACCTCTAGAACCCATGTTGTTTGGTCACAGCAAGTTGGAAGCACTGTATCTGCAAAGTGAGTGATACTATCACAAAAATCTATGAATCGCTTTTTCAGCCACATGTTGTCAGTAATTTCAAGTATATGTGAAAAGCTTGCAGTGTGATAGACTGGCCAAGAAATCATTTCCATGTTTGTATATGTATGTCACATTTTAATTCATAATAAAGCAGGTTTTTGTTCATGCAGCCTGGAATGATTATAATAAAATGTGAACCACTGAATTACATTCAATTTGATAACTCATGGATCATGATCTTTCTAAACAAAAATCTGTAATTTGCAGATGTTTGTCAGAATACTTTTCACTTTTTGCACACACAGAAAAGGGGTACACACATTGGGCTGATTTTACAGGGTATGGCTGGACAACCTTGAAATGTTCAAGTCATGAAAGTAACTCTCTTGGGTGATACCATTTTCAGTAATACCTGCACGTGTATAATTAATTCATGTCACCTGCAGAATGGGTCAGTTTTTGAGGTACCATTTTCACAGTTAAGGATCATGCTGCCCAACTCTCCATTAACCAAAAGAGGGGTTAGTTGCAGCAGTGCTAGTCCACAGCCATGGTTGTTAATATGCAGCCTGTTGTAACTCCCATCTGGCTTTATCTGATAAAGACAATTGGCCTTTTGATCAACCTGGTGGGTGTCAATTAACCATAGCTTGCATGGCCAGTGTGGCCAACAAGTACACGTACATTGTAACACCACGAGCTGGTCAAGTGGAAAGGACTTTCACATGAAATATCAGCTGTTGGTGCAGATTTTATAACCAGCTCGCGTAGAAAAGATGAGCATGTATGATGCAGGCAGCGACATCGATCTTGTTCAGCTGTCATTTACACAGAATTTTTCCATCCTTTTGATGTTTTGCCCTGATGTATGCATCTAAAATGTGGTGCTCATATATAATCACATGGTAGTGTTTCCCCTAGGCAAAAATAAGAGGGTGTCCCGCCCTGCCCTTTTTTTAGATTTTAACATAGGAGAGATAGGAAAGTAGGTCATCTGCCCTGCCCTAAATTTCCTTGTGCCCTGCCCTTTTTTGTGGTCTGCGGGAAACACTGCATGGTATCACAGAAATGACCGGGGTACAAAGAGAACTGCCACTGCTGCTTTAAGGTCAATGAGGGCTACAGATGTGGGAAAATAGATGATTTAGCAGGCATATAGATGAAAAGGGGGCTGGTAGATGGGACAATACTGTACCATACTCTAGCAGGTGGACAGATGATCGACATAAGGTTGCACTGTAGCAGGTGACATTTTTAGTGACTTACTTTTCTATGTGCTCTGTACGTAATGCAATCACGTAGGTTTTTTCACATTCATCTGTTTTATCATTTAAGTTGATTGCTTCAACACATTTCCACTATGTTCCTTATTTTTCTTGAATCGGTGATATATGATTGCTCCTTATTTTACTTGAATTGGTAATATATGATTGATCACATGGTTGTTTTGTATCAGCCTGTCTATTACGTATTAGCCCATGGGCCAGTAGACCTTTTGGCTCATGGATGGGCCAACATATGATCAACTATATATAAGTGGAAATCTCCCTATTAAGACTACCTAAGGGACTGCAAATGTGGTCTTAATGAATAGATAATTCAATTAAGGATAAACAAAATGGGTCTGTAAATTGGTGGTTATAATATAGAAATGGTCTCTTTGTGGAGGTGATCTTAATTGGAGATCCAACTGTATATGCATTGTTTTCTGTTTATAAATGCAGTGGATACAAATAGGAGGCAATGAGTGACGCACATTGGCATCCGGCAGCCTGAAGATGGACGTGAGTAATGAAGATGGTGGACCAGTTGACAAGCCAGTGGGACCTGACGCAGATAAGTCCCACAAATCCATGCTTGCAGCTGGCACCTGTGAGGAAGACAAAGTCAACGGAGTGAACAAGTACAATGCAGGAGAGAATGACAGAAGGGGGGTGGCAGACAGCAATGGTCACCATGGGTCATCCCTGGGTATGGTAAAGCAGGGTGATCAACCGGATGCCATGTCGTCGGACAGACTATCTCCCGTGAATCATGACAGATACAACACCAACAAAGATAGACCACAGACACAGGCTGATATTATTGCCGACAGAGATTCTCCACCTCTCCGTCTGCAGGGTCAGATCTCTTTCACAGAAGAAAGTGGAGGTGATAATGTCACAGATGATCAGCCAAGAAGGTGTATGGCTTGTAGAAAATGCTGTCATAAGTTCTGCATTCCTTTTCAAACTAAATACAACCCATTGCCTTCACAGCCTAGCAGAATTGATAGACTTAAGTATGCCTTACTTTGTCCTCCTCATGGACGTGTCGGTGGCCTTCTTACCGTGAGTGTAACACTTCTGACTGTGTGGGGAGTTTTATGGTCCATTACTGGCAGTGAAGCGCTACCTGGTGGCACATTCTTTGGCCTTCTTGTGTTGCTGATCTGCTGTGTGATTGGTGGAGCTCTTGTCAATAAAATGAGGCTACCACCGCTACTGGGTATGTATATTACAGTGATCTTTGTCATGAAACACCACTTGTACCAGACACCATCAACGTTTGTCTGAAGGGAGCACCTTTCAGGGATGCCTTCTTTTGTATTTTTCATGCAATTCATACTTTGTACGAACATGAAGCGAATAATGACTGTTATATCAAATATCACAATCATTGGATGGTCAAGAAAAAACTTTGAAGAGGTTCTATTGGAGACACACAACTGTGTGGGTGCTAAGCACAACAATAGTGGTACACAGCTTCGTCATCACATAGATTCCTCTTTCACCATTACTCATATAGAGATGTTTCAAGTAAAAGTATGAAAAAAAAACTTCAAGAATCAATGGTCCAGGTCAAGAACTATATTCATGGTCCCTTTCTTTATTTATTTATTGTTATTTGTTTTGTTTCTTTCACTTCTTTAGTTGCTCAGTCTTCCATATGTCTGTATCTCTGTACATACACTGTACATTTGGCTGTTTGAATTTTATTTTTACATATTCTTAAAGGTTATTTAGGGTGGCCCATTGTCATAATGGGAGTCTCATGACCTATTACATCATATATATATATACACATAATAATATTATATATATATATCATGTATATATACACACATACACTGTTCTATGAAAATATTAGTTGAATTAAGGTAATCTGATGCTGCACTCATTGCACCCAACGGTTAATTCTGAAGTCTTCAGTCGAGCACTAAAAGGATTTTAAATTACTTGAAACAACAGCAGTTTATATATATATATATATATATATATATTAGAGCCTGACCGAACCCGAACAACCAAACCCGAGCTAACCGAGTTTCAGGATTGAAGCCCGGCTGGGGTTAGACTTTAACAGTAACTAAAAGCTCGGGTTCGGTTTCCATTGTCAATGTTGGCAATAAAGGTAAATAAGAAGGTCACTGAGCTTACTTTCCGTACTTGTATACACTTTAAACAATGCAACAAACGCTAATTTGCAATTAAGTGGGATTGCATTAATCGCCTTAATTACAATAACAATGGCAATGCTCCTGTGCAAAAGGGTAGCAGCTATAAACCCCTGTTCAAATAAAGTTTTAAATGAGCCTTCTATTGATGTCTAAGTTTTATTGATGGCATGTTTGAATTGCATATACCGAACCCGAACGGTGCCCGGTTCGGGATCGGTAATGTGTATCGAGTACCGAGTACCCGGTTCGGTTTCAAAATACATGTTCGGTCAGGCTCTAATATATATATATATATATACGGTCAGGCTCTAATATATATATATATGTGTGTGTGTGTGTGTTTTTAGTGTGTTATGCTCACAGCAGATTGAAGTTTTAATCTGGTAATAGGGTCCATGGTGCTTGAGAATTTTTTCAGGATGTGAGGCTGGGGTTCAGACCTTGTTTTGCATTTTACAATATTTTAATGTAATTAGTTGTACAAATTTAGAATATTTTCATTATTTCAGAGGGTTTTTTTTATCTAGAAAGTGTGGGGAGGGGGCACTTTAAGGACAGGGGTGCCCATAAGGGATGACAAAGTAGTTTTCTGGATGCGTTGAATATGATGTCACTTTAAAGATGCATGTCTTTGGGAGAGGTGTAATCATGATATTGATTACTATGGTGAAAGAATGCTGATGTTTATGATATAAAGGTTATGATACTTAGCAACAATTTTACATAATTGACCTACCAATTTATCCTTTTTCATGATTAAAATGATTATTTATATTCTTTATGTTATCTAAAATACAATAGACCAAAGTACATTATATTTTGATATTGTTGAAAAAAGGTGGAAGTGTTATCAAAATGAAAACTTGTCTGTTGTAGGTATGTTGATAATGGGCTGTCTTCTTCGCAATGTGCCGGTCATCAATGTAGCCAGGCACATTGACCCCCGGTGGTCATCAGCAATTCGGTAAGCTCTTTTAATCTGCAGTTTTCCAGTCATTTCTTCTTGCTTTCTGAATTTCAAAAAAAGGAAGACAAACCAAAAAAAAAAAAAAACACTCCTCTTACACTGTGCAGGCAGTTGCTTCAAAATTGGAGGACATGGTACATTATTAGATCGACGTTATCATGCTGATGTATTTATGAAGGTTAATGAGTGATTGGCTGATCCTCCTCAGGGTATATTTCCAGGCCAGGCAGACAACCATAAACGCTTGTATGCTATGTGGAATCCTACTGAATGCAGCCATAACAAGGCACTGAAAAGTTGCCAGCATGTTGGTGTGATACATGTAGCTTGTCAGGGTCATTCATCATCATTGTAACTTAACCCTTTAAGTGCCAAATTTTGAACCGAGTCAACAGCTTGTCTCGGCATGCATTGGGTGCAATGCGCACAATGCACGCTGAGAAAAGCTGATGACTTCGGATATTTTCTCTGGAACTAGAGGCATACTGGTACTTGAATGAAAGGGCTTTTTAGGAGAAATACAAATCTGAGATCGTAATGATAACTCAGACTAGTTTTACTTTAGTAGATTGACTTTAAACCTGATTGGCACTGAAAGAGGTAGCCCTTCCCCCCCCCCCCCCCCTTGAATTCAGACTGAATCAACAGCTTTCCTTGGCAAATATAGCTGTTGTTGTGGGGCATGTGATCTTGATAGGTCTACAATTCTCAGTCAAACTTTTTTCATTACTGCTGAAATTGGGTCAAAAGGGTGAAGCAGACGACATTTGACCACCAGCCAGCTTTGGCCGGTTCAAGGGGAAAAGAGTTAATCAAGACCTGGAAGAGTCCAGGTATTCATAAATAATTTATTTTGAATAGAACAGGTCATAAGTATTAACAATATATTTACATGTATTCAGCTAGAAAAAAAAAAAAACAATACACAAAATTCTTGTAGGTTAGAGTTGTTTTATCAGGTCAGATTGCATGTTAACGTAATCTTTTATAAACTCGTAACCATTTACTACACCTACATTTATCATGAAAAAGTCATTGTTTCCACATACAATAGTTTATAAGTAACACATTACAATGGAAAGTAATGGTAGTGAACTACTCTGGTCCTCCCTAGCTAAAGTGCCCTGTACAGGGGCGTACATGTACATGTAACTGAGTCTATGGTGTTATTACAGGAGTGTGGCCCTGGTTGTGATCCTCATCCGAGCAGGACTGGGCCTGGACCCACAGGCCCTGCGCAAGCTGTCTGTTGGTGTGCTTCGACTAGCTTTTCTACCCTGTCTGGCCGAGACAGTGACCGTCGCTGTGGCCTCCCACCTCTTTCTGGGCTTCCCCTGGAAGTGGGGCTTTATGTTAGGGTATGGATACTTTAATTTGTGCTGGTTTTGTATGCTTCCCCTGGTAGTAGGGATTTAATGGTGGGTGAACATAATGAAAGGGACTTCTATCTGGAGCTATTAAAATGTCTTGGGAATATCCTTCATGCACATAAAAAATTTGAATAAAATCTCTTTGTGTTATATAAACATGGTAAGGTGTTGGAAAATGGGTTCATTACTTTTACCCCTCTGCCAAACTTTGGCCAAAGGGTATTATTTTTGTGTCATCATATCCATCCGTCTGTCTGTCCACTGTTGTTTCTATCACAGAACCTTAAGAATGCAGAGGGCTACCTCAACCAAATTTAGTGTATCAAACTTATCTGGGATATTTTAATTTCAAGAGATATTAATCAGGTTAGTCTTCATTTGAAAATTAATCCACAAGTTAGAACCAGAGACATGTCCAGATGTGGTCAGGTGGTCCACATACATGGAACTAAAACATCAACAGAAGCCATTGACCACTGTCTCAAGTTTAAAAAGTTAATATTCATTTCTTGAAGGTGTGTTAGGATTAGAACTTTCAACTTTTGCAGGATAAATTACATATCTTTCTACCAATATATAATAATACACACTGAAATCTCAAAAAGGTTCCTTTTATTTATGTTTGAGTGGCTGTATTCACAAAGAATTTGATATGATCCTGACTTTGATCCTAATAATTAAATTGGTGCACTTTTGATGCTGAACTACTTGATCCATGGCGTAATATAAGAATCAAAATTTCCAGGAATGAACAATATCTGTTCTTGGCTACAATATGAACTCTGTTTTCAACATTTTCATTTTATGAAATTAATCTTAGTTTAATCCAGTAGTTTATCTTTTAAGCTGGATCAACTTAAGATTAATTCATACTCCTGAACTTTTAATCATAAAATGGAGACCGGTCCACACTAAAATTATTCCATGCAACCAAAGATTAAAGAATGTAGGATTGTAAGTTGATTTTAATTTTGGATCCTTAACTTCTTGTCAGATAAAAATTCTTTGTGGACGTGGCTTTACATCACATTAAATGTCAAGATATTTTGTCAGGGAAAGGAAGCTTTGTGTTACCAACACATTATTAGAATTTCCCTTTTAAGACCCTTTTCTAGGAAGACCATTCCTCTATTTCAATCATCTTTTTATTTTTTGCAATTTGTGTTTATATTTGATATTTTGTGTTCTACATCAAGTCCATCTGCCTTTTAAGACTAAGTTACTCCTATCCTTTGGGTGATAAATACAGAGAGATTCTCTTGTGTGTATCTACAGTTATGGGTGGTCCTTAAGGAGAGATTCTCTTATGTGTATTTACAATTATTTGCACGTTGACAGGTCACAATCTCTGGTAGTCTTCTTTGATCATTTTAGGGGTATGCACTACCAAACAACTTTACTTCTCAGTTCTTATAATTAGCATACATTGATGCCTCTGCAGCCCCTCATGACTTCATCCATAATAAAAAAACTAACTCTTTGGAATATGCTACTATCAACACACAAAATTGCAGGCACAAAGGCAAGTTTGTAGCTCTGCTGACCTACATGTAAGGTCACAGAGCTTTCAGGATTGCTCATGTCCGTCCGCCTGTCATGTAGTCCGTCAGTAAACTTTTTGGTTGTGACCTTGATACCATCCACAGTTTTCAAGTTAGCCCAATATAACTTTCAGGACTCACAGGGTATATGGAAGTCTAGGTCCCTTATGATATTGGTGGCGCCACCTACATTATTGTGTAATATAGAGGTCAAAATGTGAAAATCTTGTGAACGCTCTAGCATCTTTAAATTTTGGTGGTTCTTAACCACATTTTGCGGGATTGTGGAGGAGGTCAAAGTTTAATTTGCTAATGATACTAGTGGCGCCACCTATAATTTGATGGAAATTACGAGCCAAAATGCGTTCTAAGATATCAAATTCCATATTTGGAAAAGTAATTTATTAGACTGCCAAATTTATGGGGTATTTTGACCATGTCCAATGCTAGAATGTTATGTAATATCAGTGACCTTGACCTGTTTTTGTGACGTCACCATGACTGTAAAGTTGAAAGAGGTGGTTTTGTAATGGCAGTTTTTCTAGCTTGGACATTAATGGCAAAGAGAATTGAGCCTCCAGATCAAAATTGCACTTGATTACATTGTACATAACACTGTACTTGGTGACCTACTATTTGTGTCACTGTGACCCAGCAATTATGGAGTTTGGTGCTTGTCCAATTTTTTTTTTTTTTTTTTTTTTTTTTCAATAACTCGAAAAGTTAGTACGGTACTTGATTTGAACAAACAGACCATGTGTGGAAAGCTGGATGTGGGGCGCACATTTTTAACAATAACAATTTTCAATCCGAGGTAAAGATCAAGGTCAAATGGCCAGATTGAATATAGGGGTCATCTCATGAATGCTCTGACTCCACAATTTTTTAGTTAGTCCCATATAAGATTAGAAGTTATAAAGTGTTTGAAAATCTTTGTCGATGTCAATGTTGGTGGTGCCACCTATAGTATGTAATATACAGGTCAAAATGTGAAAATCTTCTGACTGTGATACCATCCACAGTTTTCAAGTTAGCCCAATGTAACTTTCAGTATGTATAGGGTGCATGAAAATCTAGGTCCCTTTCAACATCAATGGCGCCACCTTCAATATTATGCAATATCGGGGTCAAAATGTGAAAATCTTGTGAACACTGTAGCATCTTCAATTTTGGGGGGATCTTCACCAATTTCAGTGGGGTGGTGGGGGATGTCAAAATCTAGCATGCTAATAATTTTGGTGGTGCCACCTATAATTTGAGGGAAATTATGAGCCAAAATGTGTTTTAAGATATAAAATGCCTGTAAAGTTGAAAGATGTGATTTTGTAATGGCAGGGTGTAGCTTGGACATCAGTAACAATGTCACACAGCTCCAGGCCCATGGGCCTCTTGTATTACATAATCTGGGTGACCTTGGTTTTCTGCCCCAAAGTCATTGAGGACATAGATTTAAGGACTCACACATGGTTGTCTTGGCACATGCTACAATATCCATCACAGAAATTGCACAAATAAGCTATGATTACATGCAGAGCAAAGTGCCATCTAGTGGACAAATGAGACTAAAATCACATATTAAGCTTTATACATGTATGTTCAGAAGCCACTTGAGGACTTGCAACTTCAAAATGAAGATGAAGGTGTAGCCAGGGTGCCAGCAGAGCATTAGGCCCATTGGCCTCTTGTTGAGGATTAAAGTTGGTTTTGTTTTTTTTTTTTTTCATTGATATATGAATTAAATTACAAGATAAGTAAATTTGAAGGCTGAAGCCTGGAGGGGCTTGTCGACCCTCAACCAGAAAGAGAAGGTACTAGTAAAGATTACAAGAAAACATTCAGTCTCATCTTCAGGATTCGGGACATTCAATCTCAATATTCAGAATCCCGGACATCCATGTCTCATCTTCAGGATTCAGGATATTCAGTCTTATCTTCAGGATTCAGGATATTCAGCTCAATATTCAGAATCCAGGATATTCAGTCTCATCTTCAGGATTCAGGATATTCAGTCTCATCTTCAGGATTCAGGATATTCAGTCTCGTCTTCAGGATTCAGGATATTCACTCTCATCTTCAGGATTCAAGGTATTCAGTCCCCTCAGAGTTCGAGTTGAGATGCCAGTCCAGGCAGTGATCATGAGTGTACTGAGCTGGGAGTCCCGAGCCTCAGTCCTCAGCATTAATGGTGTGTAATAGGCTGATGCCTTGTTTTTAGGTTCGTGCTGGCAGCAGTGAGTCCTGCTGTAGTGGTGCCATGCCTGCTGTCCCTAGTGGAGAGGGGGTACGGCGTGGACAAAGGGATTCCCACTCTGGTCATCGCTGCTGCCAGTGTGGACGATGTTCTGGCAATCAGTGGGTTTGGGGTGGTGCTGGGAATCACATTTGCAAAAGGTATTCGAGATCTTGTTAACGTGCACCTAATCTGTTTTGCTGATTCTTCTTTTTGGATAAGCCAGAATAATTTGTACATTGTGGTAAAGATGCTGTGACGTAATAAGTTTTCAAGGTAATTGTCAATCTGATGTAACATGGCACTGATTCACAAGTAAAAATTTCATATCTGTATGATTTTCAAATGAAATGAGAAGCATGCATTCATATATAACAACAGCGCCATCACAACGGCAGGATTTGTGACTATGTTTTTGATGGTTTTCAAAAACAGGGAACCTGGCGCTGACAATTGTCAAGGGCCCCCTGGAGGCACTGCTTGGCATCGTGTTTGGTGTCGCCATTGGAGCCATGCTCTGGTATCTGCCCAGCAAAAAATATGTAAGTTTGCCGTAGATCCTGAAATTTGTAGCCTAGTTAAGGGTGTCACTTGCTATGATCAATAGCTGAATTTATGTGGCTGTTTGTAATTAACCTACATGTCTTAAAGTTTCTGCAAAGATGTGTTTCATATTATAACATAAGATTTTATTAGTCTTGACCTTAGTGGGAATATCTACATGGTTATATTTTATCTTACAATTTTACATTCAAATGATAAATTCTTTAAAGTGACGTAAATTACAATAGCCTATCCTTTAGCTCAGAAGGCTCACAAATCAGTCACCACATTGACAACTGACTTCTTTTGTTGTTGTTGTTCTTGTAGAAAAAGAAAACCTTTCTACGAGTCATGCTGTTGTTTGGCGGTGGTCTCTTCGCCATGTTTGGTAGTCGTGTGGCAGATCTGTCCGGGGCCGGAGCACTGGGGTGTCTGACTCTGGCTTTTGTGGCTGGCCTTCAGTGGAGGAAAGAAGTGCAGACTGGTGATGAGGTCAGTGACCACTGTCTACTGGGCTATCACCAACACCTTATTATACCAACACATTGGGCACAGGGCAACATGTGTCATGGTTTAGAACTTACAAAGAGGGGCAGGAATAACATAACAAAATTGTCAGCCACACTTTGAGGGCATTAGGACAACTCAGGGAGGGCAAGGGGTTAACTTTTGTGTGCTCAGTTAAAGGCATAAAGTATGAAACGGGGCATCATTGGCATGGATGTAGTATCTTTGTAGGTTTTATTTGTTTTTTTTTTTGTTTTTGTTTTTTTAAATAAGGCAAGCTCAGCTGACCTGTCAGTCAGCTTAACTTATGTTATATATCTCAAAATAGATAAATGTCCTGCAGCACCCCCACATTATCAAGACCTGGAATCTGTCAGCCAGGCTCCATGCTGTTCACATCTGTGCCAGTCACTGTTGCTTCTAAATTGCAAAAAACAAACATTGAAGAATTTGTTTTTTATACTTTTTTTTACCAAAATATTTTCAACAGATGTTTTTAAAAAAAATGCTATATCAGCCTGAAAGACAAAAAAAAAAAGTCTTCAGTGGGTAACTGTCAGAACAGGTTTGAGAGCCTGGAATAGCCAGGTGTGTGTATTTTTGATAGCAGTTCTTTTTATCACTTTAATGTTTAACCAAGGTAACCCTCATGAAATTTTAAGTGTGTTGCAACAGATCGATGTGAAATGATTCTGAAATAGCATGCAAAAGAAATACCAAGTGATCCGTTGTCCTGATAATTATCTGGCCACCATCTTGCTGTCATCATCTGCTCTCAGTGTACATATATCATTCAACCTTTTCTCCAAAAGTATTGGCTGGATGCTCTTCAGACTTGCTGGTATGTACCTTGAGGGTTTCTGTCATGTTCATTCAAATGGTCATGTTGCAGTGCTTTTTACATTTTTCGCTCAACTGACTGTCAGTCAGCTGAGATCTAAGTCCATCATCCGATATCTGTCCATCCATAAATAATCATTTGAAAGTTAAGCTAAGGTCAGCGTTACTTATCTTAGCTCAGTTCAAGCTGTAGCTTAAGCTCAGCTCAGCTTAGGTAAAATTTATGGCTAGAAATGCAATGAAATGTTACATCTCAATGTCTTGGTGGACTTCTCATTTTCCTGTGCAGTTGCCGGTGGCAGTAATCATGGCATTCCTGTGGAAGTTCTTCCAGCCACTCCTCTTTGGTCTCATTGGGGCAGAGGTGGATATTACAAAGATACAGCCGGCTACCATTGGTAAGCTCACACTCTTTCAACATTTATCTTAATAACATAAGATGCCCTGGCCATTCACTTGCCTTGGTAGGCCTAAGACTTGAAAGGACTAGATCATAATGTTGCTGAAGCCTGTTAACAAGAGGCTATCATGCATGTGCCTGCCAACCTCAAAGCTTCCAAAATCACAGTATCTTTGGCAGATCACTCAAAAATATCACAATAGCTGGTCTTTTTACACAGAGTATTAAAGGAAACCAGCTTTGGAAAATCAGAATGCAGTCAAAACTCTTTACAACAACACTCAGATAGCTGACATATTCACTTAATGATACACATTTTAAGGAACAAAAAGTACATTTTCTGTGCTATGTGATTCATTTATGGGACATACATGTATTTAGTTATCTGACACAATTTCAGGGAACAGATGGTGTCATTATGATGAGGTATCACTGTATTTTCCTATTTTCACCAACTTTTTACGGTTTTTGGTGGAAACAGCAACCACAAAATTAGAAAGACTGATAAAACCAGAATGATTGGCAGCTCAGTGATTTACAGATTCCACCTTTTTGCAGTCAAAGTTGGATTTATAAATTACATGTGAAAGAAATTAGAAATATGCATAGCAACCACAAAATTAGAAAGACTGATAAAATCAGAATGATTGGCAGCTCAGTGATTTACAGATTCCACCTTTTTGCAGTCAAAGTTGGATTTATAAATTCCATGTGAAAGAAATTAGAAATATGCATAGAAAGTTGCAGTTATTTACAGCAGGGAGAACCTGTATGTGTCTGGAGTAAAAACATCTGAAACAATAAAATAAGGAATTAGAAAGACACACAGACAGATGGTATACCAAAGTGCTGGTTGTGTGTGCCCCAGGTCTGGGAGTGGCAGTGCTGAGTGTCGGGCTCGTCATCCGTGTCATCGTGTCCTTCTTGGCC
Source organism: Hermodice carunculata (assembly GCA_964020975.1). Taxonomy (NCBI): domain Eukaryota; kingdom Metazoa; phylum Annelida; class Polychaeta; order Eunicida; family Amphinomidae; genus Hermodice; species Hermodice carunculata. The sequence goes on from OZ026613.1 coordinate 794,774, forward strand.
GTGTTACGTCTGGGACTCAACCTGAAGGAGAAGCTGTTTATTCCCCTGGCATGGCTGCCCAAAGCCACTGTACAGGTTAGTCACTTGTCGGCCCTGTGTCCTACACTGTTGTCAACTTTCATGGTCGTTCGTTCAAATTCCATTTTTCATGGCATTTCTATGTTGCCAGAAGTAGTAGGACTAGTATACTCATTCAAAGTCCGCAGTAGAGTAAACCTTGATTCCAGTGCCACTGTGCCTACAAGTAAAAGGTCACTGTGTTTTCACTACGTGGTGAATGATACAGTCCTCCTATTTATAATGCTGGTGTTGGGGTTCCACAGGGTATACCGTGTTATAGCAAAACTGCCTTACAACAGAAGGACTTTTCACATAGAGGTAATGGGAAAACTATTTCATTGGGAGCCATGGTACCCACCGTGTTATATCAGAAACCACCTTGTAACAAGGGGTATTATAAAGAGGGAGCACTGTACTCTGCCTGCTGCCAGGGTGGCTGGAGCATGACTTGCTAGGAATGCAAACCCGCTGAGCATGGACTTAACTTAAAGGGTAACCCATATAGACTGCTGAGGAAAGCTGTTGACTGACGCCATATACATGTATATCATGCCTCATGCTGAAAAAGGAGGAGACATTTATGACACTGTAATGGGAAAAAAGTTGTATAAATTAATGTTAGGCTACCCTTAATTTACACATACAGGAAAGATTCAGACACCACCTTGCATAATTTGTATGTAAATCTCTCTCTCTCTCTCTCTCACACACACGCACGCACACACACACACACACGCACACGCACACACACATTTATATATGTGAAATACCATGTGTTTTGAGAACTCATTTGGTGCCAGGCCTTGAGGAAGTCTGTCAAGATCGGGACCACTGTAGTGCATTGTATATTGTTTTCCAGTTTGCTCCCTTTATTGATGCGTGTCATTCAGTTAAGGGTCAGTTTACCATGATTCATACAAACTCATATGGCCTCTTGGTGCTGCTCTTACACTAGTAACTTGTTTCGGCTTTAGTGGGTGCATTTCGGCGTTTCATAGCGGTTCCCGGCGTTACACAGCGTTTGCCGGCGTGAGACGGCGTTTGCTGGCGTGAGACGGCGTTTGCCGGCGTTGCAAACGCTGGCAAACGCCGACTAACGCTGGCAAACGCCAAAATCCAATTAAGCCTTTTGGGGCTCGGCGTTAGTCGGCGTTTGCCAGCGTTTGACACCCTTTCAACGCCGGCAAACGCTGTGAAACGCTGACTAACGCCGGCTACCGCTGGCAAACGCTCTGTAGTCCTCTCAACTAGCAAATTGAATGGGATACATGTAAAATTTGAATTCAGTTGAACTGGGATTAGAAGGATCCATGGAAATTTGTGTCTTGTACTTGTACTAATCATTAATGTACTATTATTTTTTATACTCACGGGCAATACAACATAATTATATTTAATATTATGATGATGATTTATCCATTGAGGTGTATGTATATTGAATGACTTTGCTCATGATCACTGATATATATATATATATATTGGTCACCCCAATCTTGGTTGCAAAGTAAAGACAAACAAACAACCCTGTTTTCAATTTTTATTTAAACACAGCACAGCAATTTTTTATTGTTTGTACCGCACAAGTCAGCAATGCATAGCTTTGTGCTAGCATAGATGTGAATCCCTGTGAATATAATACATGGAATTTATTATTAAATCCCATGTATTATATTCTCCCAGAATCTATGCTAGCCCATACCTGTCAACATTCCACACCTCAAATAGGAAGATTTTTGTAAATTTTAAAAATTCATGGGGGAGATTTGTATTCTAGAATATGATAGAAAATACTAAATTTTTATGCAGGAGATTCTGCCAAAAATTGCAAAATTATGCTCGTAAATAAAAAAATTGGGGTGAAAAAGTGGGAGATTCCCACCGTATGGGGGAACACTTGACAGGTATGCTAGCCCAAAGCTATACATTACTGACTTCAATATAATACATGGAATTTAATAATAAAGTCCATGTATTATATTCACAGGGATTCACATCTATGCTAGCACAAAGCTATGCATTGCTGACTTGTGCGGTACAAACAATAAAAAAATTGCTGTGCTGTGTTTAAATAAAAATTGAAAACAGGGTTGTTTGTTTGTCTTTACTTTGCAACCAAGATTGGGGTGACCAAAATATATATATATATATATATATATCAGTGATCGTGAGCAAAGTCATTCAATACACATACACCTCAATGGATAAATAATCATCATAATATTAAAGATAATTATGTTGTATTGCCCTTGAGTATAAAAAATAAAAGTACATTAATGATCAGTACAAGTACAAGACACAAACTCCATGGATCCTTCTAATCCCAGTTCAACTGAATTCAAATTTTACATGTATCCCATTGAGTTTGCTTGTTGAGAGGACTATAGAGCGTTTGCCAGCGGTAGCCGGCGTTAGTCGGTGTTTCACAGCGTTTGCCGGCGTTGAAAGGGTGTCAAACGCTGGCAAACGCCGACTAACGCCGGCAAACGTCGAGCCCCAAAAGGCTTAATTGGAATTTGGCGTTTGCCAGCGTTAGTTGGCGTTTGCCGGCGTTTGTAACGCCGGCAAACGCCGGGAGCTGCCCTGAAACGCCGAAACGCACCCACTGACGCCGAAAGAAGTTACTAGTGAGCTTTATAGACACAACAAAGAGCCTTGTAACTTGAATGATTTTTGTTCAGATTAGTTTGTGCTTTCATGGGAAGATGATCATTGTTTCATGTTGTTACCCAATTGTCATGTAACATATGTTGGTTTGTCTCCTCACAAGTGTTCAGTCTCAACCTTTAACTCTCTCACTGCCAAGTTTTGGACTGAGTCAACAGCTTTCCTTGGCACATTTTGGGCACCGTGCACCCAAAAAGATGTTGATTGAGACCATTATATTCTCAGGAACTACATACATGCTGGTACTTAATTGAATGAAAAGTCTTTTCACAAGAAATATGAACCTAGTATTCTTGTTATAATTAAGAGCAGTTTGTCTGGAGTAGTTAGACTAATTTAGTCGCAGTTGGCATTGAAAGAGTTAAAATGCAAATTTTCTGGACAGGGCTAGCAGTATTCCGCAGCATGTTTTGGGCAAAATGTGCCCAAAGTGCACCAAAGAAATCACTGTTGACTTGGACCATTTGCTCAGTTTCTGGAACTGCCACATTCTACAAGGCGTACAGGTAGTGGAATGAGAGGCCTTCACATGAGCAGTTTAAAGAAGGACTCATTGCTGTAATGCATGTGTCATAATGTCGCCTAGCTGCAACTGTTTACTTTACAATCACTGGGACTGAATATAATGCCCCAGTTTGTTTCTACTTCAGTTATTTACTGGCAGGTGGTTTAACTAAGATAAGCTATCCAGCTAGAAAGGGTACATTCTGGCTCAGGGACAAGTCAAATTATTATGTCTCCCCGTGCAACGGGGGGACATATTGTTTTTGCGTCCGTTTCTTCCGCTTCTTCTTGTTTTCTTCTTCTTCTTCTTGTTCTTCTTCAACACATTGTTGTGTGCGTTGCGGACGCGATAACTCAAGAAAGATTTGACTTGGGAAGTTGAAATTTTTTGTGAAGATGTTCCTATATAAAACCTTGCTTGGGATTGCAGATTGGTGACTTTGACCTATTTTTCAAGGTCACATGGGCATGTCATGTAAAATTGACGTGGACGCAATAACTCCGCAAGGATGTGACGTAAGAGGTTGAAATTTTGCATGATCGTGTACCATAATATGAACTAGGTTGGGATTGTAGATGGGTGACCTTGCCTTATTATTTTAAGGTCACATGGCCACTTTTAAAAATCATTGCCGATGCACTTGCGAAAGATTTGACTTAAAGAGGTTGATATTTTGTTTGATTATGTTTCTGTGTAAAAATTTTGTAACACTTTGCTTATAAGTGCAGATGTATGACCTTGACCTATTTTTCAAGGTCACATGGGCATGTCATGTAAAATTGACGCGGACGCAATAACTCCGCAAGGATTTGACCTAAGAGGTTGAAATTTTGCATGATCATGTACCATAATATGAACTAGGATGGGATTGTAGATGGGTGACCTTGACCTATTTTCAAGGTCTTGTGGCCACTTTTTAAAAATCATTGCAGATACACTCGTGAAAGATTTGACTTAAAGAAAGAGGTTGAAATTTTGTGTGATTATGTTTCTGTGTAAGACTTTTGTAAGACCTTGCTTGTAACTGCAGATGTATGACTTTGACCTATTTTTCAAGGTCACATGGGCATTTCGTCTAAAATCAATGTGGATGTGATAACTCAAGGAAGATTTGAGTTGGGAAGTTGAAATTTTATGTGAAGATGTTCCTATATATGACCTGCTTGGGATTGCAGATGGGTGACCTTGACATATTTTTCAAGGTCACGTGGTCATGTCATTTAAAATTGACATGCATGCAACAACTCTGCAAGGATTTGACTTATGAGGTTGGAATTTTGCATGTTTATGTACCATGATACCAACTAGGTTGGGGATTGTAGATGGTGACCTTGACCTATTTTCAAGGTCACATGGCCACTTTTTAAAAATCATTGCAGATGCACTCGAGAAAGATTTGTCTTAAAGAAATTGACATTTTGTGTGATTATGTTTCTATGTAAGACCTTGCTTGTAACTGCAAATGTATGACCTTGAAGGTCAGGTGGGCATTTTGTCAAAAATCAACATTTTGAAATGTCAATAAAGAGTGTACCTTCACCATATCTGTAGAATCAGTATGCCTATCTATAAAAATAAGGGTGACAATAGTAAGGGCACACAGGGAGACATTTGATTTTCTGTTGGAAAATCAGCCTGTTCAAGTTCTTATCTGAACCTGTTACTTTACAAATTTAGTAATTATGTTTGGTTTGACAGGTGTTTTTTATTCACAATGAAGCTCTGCATTTACAAGCAAAACTTCACTTATTTAGCTAATTCATCATTTGCCACGTTCATATTTATTCCTTATTATGTGGATTGTCTTAACTGAATAATTAGCTTAAACAAGGAGCTGCTACTCAGAGAGACATGTACGAGTACAAGCTCCAAAACATGTTCTGAGTAGTTACCCACTGAAGACCCTTTAATTTTTTTGGGCTAATACAGCTTACGTCAAAATTCTACAAAAGAAGGTGTGCAATATGGACAATAGTACTGCCATATGTATATAGGTTAGACAGTGACAGGTTAGCTTATGGAGAGTAAAGAGTTCGGACTGTGGAATAGGGTAATGACTATTAGGAAGTGGTTCTGGACAAAAAGTACAAATACATTAATTCAGATCAGGTTGAATATTGACATGACTAGCAATGGTTAAAATGAGGGTTAAAGATGCCATGGTCACTAAACATGTTGTGTATTTGTACATGTGCAGGCAGCCATCGGATCTGTGGCCTTAGATACAGCCAGAGAAAAACAAGCAACACCAGAAATACTGGAGCTGGGCACCAAGGTAAGACTAGACAGAAATAGGTTTGACCAACTGTGTGAACTATTGTCAAAGAATACAACCAATGTAAGATGGAGAGGCCAGGAAACACAGCACAGTAGGAAATTTTGTAAGCACAAACTCCAAAGGTACCATTATGTCTTGGTAATGTTAAATTTTTGATCACTCATTGGTAAGAACTGGCACAGTATATGCAATATGGCAGAAATCTGTGCACTTCCAGAGGCAGCAGACTCCAGTCAGCAGAGCATAGAAGCATCATGATCCTCATGTATGAATTTTTAAATTGATGTTAACCGAACATTTCTTCTCGAGAGCTACTTTGCTCTGATATTGCACACAGGGAGGGACACCTGGGGTTACTTACTTTACATTTTTACCAGCAGGTGGCACTGTGATATTTCCTTCCTTTTTTTTTTTTTTAATGACTTTTTGTGCGTTAAGTCTATTTTTGACTTCTTGTCCAGAACAGCTGAACAGAATTTCATGAAATTTTATCAAAATAGAATATAATTAAAGATGATGCAAGTTTGAGAAAAGGATGTTTCAACGAAATTATGGGATATCAAACTTTGGGACTATGCATCAGTGAGTATCTAGGCATACAACAGTACATGTGGCACAGTGCATGTATTACAATATTGTCAAAACTGTTTTATGGATTTTTTTAAATCAAAATTTTTCAGGAACTACGTGGCCAGTTGCTCTGATGTTGCATGCAGGGTCACTTGGGGTCACACAGTTCACATTTGTGGTGCTGCAAGCTTCCCCTATTGTTGCGATAAAGTTTCATGTATTAAGGCTATTTTCAGCTTCCTCTCCAGAATGGCCGAACAGAATTGCATGTTGCAACTTTTTTTTTTTTTTTTTTTTTTTTTTTTTGAGGGGGGAGGGGAGGGGGAGACTCAAACTTCAATTCACTGTTGTTGGGCATCAATATATGGTTGCTGAGCATTAATGCTGTCGTCATTGAATGGAGATCAAATGTCCAAATGACTCAAGATTATTATAACCTTTTCCCATTTGCGCCTGTGCTCTCTCTGCTTCTTTGCACACCTTTATGACCTGTTTGTCTCCACCAATTTGCTGTTTTTGTTGTAGGTACTTACAATTGCAGTGCTAGTCATTCTGATCACCGCCCCCATTGGAGCAATAGCTATCACCCTGTCAGCTCCTCGCTTCCTCAAGAAATCACTGACAAAGACAAGACAAAGCCATAACAACTCGAGGGACAACACGGAAGCGACAGCCATGATGCATGACCACGCTGATGGGACAGCCACCATACAAGCAGATGTAAACACTTGATAGCGTCAGCATAATGTGACCATGCACAAGAGTGGTATGTTTGTCACAGTGCGTGACTACATGACATGGTTTAAGTGGAGTGTGAAGAGAGGATCAGCGGATCATAGTAACACGAGAATTACACACGAACCAGTGATTGTATGGTTACAGTGTGATCCATAGTCATATGGTTTAGACGTGTGATAGTAAACAATGATAACTACACTAGGGAGACAGAGAGTGATGTTTGCATGGTTATAATCTGCACACTGGTTACTAGGTACACATTTATGAAGTATTTTTGCCAGTTATAAGTACAGAGCCTCCAAGATCTCCCCCTTTTTTGTACTTTTTTTACAAACCCACTCTCCTGCTTTCTATAAAATGTCTCCCGCTTTTTGTAGAATTAAGACAAAAGTAGCATTATTCCATCAGTGTCTGTAAAGTTGTAACTGTTTTGTCATATTGTTGAACTATATATGCATGGAATATGTCTCTGATGGTGCCTAAAATAGTTCAAATGCAGGAAATGAAGGTACAAATTTCAAATTTTTCATGGGTAAGCATGCCCCGGACCCCCCTAGCTATGCTTCGCACCTTGGGCGCTCACCATCCTGCATTTTAGTACCTGCAGGACCTCACGTTTAACATGGGCTAGCTTGGAAGCTCTGTAAGTATACATGCAATATTTTTACTGGTTGTAAGTGTATACACTTACAATATTTTACTGGTTACAAGTGTACATACATGGTACAGTATTTTTACTGACCAGAAAAGCAACTTAGATTGACATGTTACAATTTTATTCACTTTCAAAATATTCAAATCTGTCATCTTACAAAAGTATGCAATGACATTTGCAAGGTAATTCATAATAATATTACTGTATACAAGTTTTAATTATTGATTTTTCAAAGCAAAAATGAACAGTATTTGGAGACAAAACTTAAACCAAACTTTACAATGGTACACTGTTTTTTTCACACTCTTGGTGTTGTATCACATCAGCCTGTGTGACAAATTGGAATTTTATGCTGAGATAAGTACTCAGACTCAGCCTCAGCCTCAGCCTCAGCCTCAGAACTCATTTATTTGGCCATAAAGTAAATATCATGCAATAACCAAATTAAAGTACATGTACCACATATAGGGAAATCATGAATAAACAGGCATGAGTTACGTAACGATACCTCTGTGTTTGGGCCGTAAGACCCAACACAACTGAGTTGGGACTCAACTGTTCTGAAAAGACCTGGCAGTCCTGATGGTGCCAGCACTCAATTCCTGTGGAACCGGTAGCGTGGGGGTGACTTAAATTCCAGTGCGCATACACCCCTATTCTTCCTTCTTCCTCGATTGCCATTTATGGCTTGCTCTAGAAGTTGGAAGCTCCATTGACTTTTGTGTGGAGAAACTGTTTTAGTGCTGTGTTCACTACCAACATGTATACTGCGCAATTTGTTTTCTGAGCTCTCCTGCAAGTTAGGGATGGCTTATATTTGATTTGCTGATCCTCTTAGCATTGTGGAAGTAGGGCTGGTCTTGCCTCTAAACCACTTTTTTTCCAATTTGGCATCTGTTAAATCACAAACAGAGGGAGGACATTGCCGTACAGACAATCGCTGCTTGGCGGTGTGCCATGGGTGTCAACCATACACCACTTCACCTTCACCCTTGTTGGGTAGAGGACAGAAGATGGGCTCACGGAACCATTTTATGGCAGGCTGGGATAACCATGAGCACTGTTACAGTTGTTGCCTGCAGCTTGGCTGCATGTGTGTTCTCATGAGTATACATGTAAGTTTTCTGCTAGGTGGGGGCAGGTCAAGTGGCTGCTCTACAAGCAGTCTCGGAGGAAGTACGAGAGGACAGGAAGTAGGCATGCTGCCAAATGCAGGGCCATCGAGTCTTCCACCCCCATGATGTCACTAGAGAAATGGAAGCAAGCCCATGAGGCTCATTTGGAGGCTCAAGTGGTTGCTGCTTCTTCACCAGAACCCCCCCCCCCCCCCCCCAGAGGAAAAGGAAGAAGAGGCTGCATAGTCCCAAGTCAGGCCCCAAAGGATACATTTGCAAGGGTCCCGAACACTCTGACCCATTTGAGGTGATGGCCGTATATTCCTTGGCTACTGATCAGAGGCTCTCGGCAGTCTTGGAGACGATTGCCAAGAACCAACCATTGCTATTATGGATCTGATCCAGCAGCTGTCCAATCCCTCTATGCCAGCTACTTTGGATCCCTGTCTGAAGAGGCAGGCAAAGCCCAGCCTGGATCTTTCAGCTTGGATTTCCTTGTTCGAGTGCTCCAAACCCAAGGCAGCTCCAGTGAAGCCACAATGAGTGCCTTGGGGTCCCTGTCCGGACATCCCAGAACCCCAGCCAATTCCCCGAGCTCTTACTCCAGCTGATTCCCTGACCTCCCAGATCCAGGACCTCAGGTCAAAGGTCCAGGTATCCTGGAGCACCAAAACCCTGGCCGATTCTCCAAGCTTCCGGATGTGGGAACTCAAGTTAAACGTCCCGGTATCTCAGAGCACGGGAGAGGGTAGGCAAGTCTGTGGTGGTATCTAGCTATAGTGACCCTTTAGGTCCTACGGCTGTGGCCCCTACCATGTCAAGGGCCAACTCTCACACCTCCAACCCCTGTGCTGGCAGTGCAGGCTGCTCTCCCTCCAGGCTCGACCTGGCACGAGCAGCTGGTGCTACTGCTGAGCCCTTCTTTAGAGCCAGGTACCCTGCCTCCCTCCTTGGAGAGAGGCAAGTGGAACACTAGCTCCATGAAGAGCAGCAGTTGTGGATGGAGACTTTGTCTTCATCCACCCCTGCTGGTACTCCCACCATGTAGGAGTCTGCCATTTCAGATGAGCTGCCGCTGTTCTGAGCCAACTCTTGCTCAGCCCACAGGCTCTCGAGTTCTCGCAACTCCAGTAGGTAACCTCCAACCAGACTACCCCAGGGTTGGCAGCTGCTGTTTCTCCCACCCTGGGCCTTCCAGAAGTCTTGCTCACTCGCCCTTTACGGGAGAAGCAGGTGAGGGCTGTGGAGGTGGCAGCGAGGACTTCTGCGGAACTTGTTGTTCCCCCAACACAAGGGGCAGTGACAGATGTGCTTCTGTCCCAAGCAACCTCCCTATCTGCCTCGGATGAAGAGCTGCTTGACAAGCCTTTGGGTGCTAAGACTCCAATGCTTGGTGCCGAGTCTTCAGACATAGACACAGGGGAGGAGGAGCTTTTCCTTTCTGATTTGTCCCTTAGTAGGCACAGGTCACCGGCTTGCAGCCAGCACCCACACCAATGTCTCTCTGCTCAGCAGAGGTCAGTAACATCCGTAGCACAGGCAGAACCCACTTCCTTCCCCATGCACACTACTCTGGCACTGACCCAGAGCTTTGAGCAGGTCAAAGCTTTCATTCATATCCTAGTGGGTGACCAAGCTCTGCTTGCTCAGCCAGAGGAGAGGAGAGCGTCCATTGCGATGCACTGCAAGGACTTATCCTTGGAAGACGTGCAACATAGATCCCAGATTCCTGTCTCGCTGAGTTTCATAACCAGCTGACAGCCAGGATTTGTCACGCCCGGTTTCCCTTGGAGCCGCTGATGTTCAGCTATCTGAGGCAAGGGCGAGTTTGCCCCCTGCAGGATGACCAGGGGGAAATGGTTTTATTTCCCAGAGCAGATCTACATGTACATGTACTCGTCCCAGTCACTTCTGGTAGATTTAGTTGTAGCCCAGACATGGAGGTCTAGGCAATGGTGGTCAAGAGGTAAGTAAACTCACTAATACTGAAATTTCTAAAAATTTCACATGTTGAATAAATAACAATAGATATAAATAAGGCTCAGGAATTACTACTGTCAGTCATTGGTTGATACTTATAATTAAAATAAAATAAGAAATACCATAATTTAGTTTTAGCTTTTGGAGGCTGTTATTTGGAACTCAAAGCTATGAAACAAGTAACATTGTATTTATTTATATGAAGCTTTTTCACATATAAAGGGAAGCAATTTTTACAGCGAGTATGAACCTCATTTATGAAGAAATCGGGGATTATGTTCAATGTTTTCATGATCTCTTGTCTCAGAGAGTTTTCGATCACACCAAGATTTGTTCTTTCTCCAAACGCATGGTTTCTATTTCTTAAGCTATCACCGAATTTCTGAAGTTGGTTTTATTTTAAAGGTTTTTAAATTCTCATGTAACTGATTATTCATTAACTTAAGGTATTATATGTGCAACCTGGAAAAGTGACTTCACTGATAGGCCAAGTATCACATAAACATGTGTCCTTGACATAATAAACCTATATACTCAATTGACAGCAAGTGCCAAGTTGTGCAGAATCTGTGTACACGAAAGGTGGAACTCAAAATTGAAAGCGTTCTACAAACACAAGCATTTTGAGTAAGAAATGGGGTTTTTGTAAAATTTTGGATATATCTGGGAAAATATTCAAGATTAAATGGCCAAATCTAAATCCGTGTCATTATAATCTCAACACATTTATCTGCAAAAAGGTATCGGGGATTTTTTATAAGTGTATGTGTGTGTTTACAATGATGAAACAAAAATTGGAAAATGGTTGTTTTTGTGAAATTGATAGTGTGTGGGACTCATCATGTTTGATACACATTTAAGAAAGGACTGATCATTTTTTAGAAAATCCCTGATATGTTGTTGCTCTAGGGAATTTTTGGAGTCCATCATTTTTTATCTAATTAAAATCAGAGAATTCCTTTTAGCGAAGTATCCATATGAACCAGACATTTTGAAGATACTCCTCATCAGTAATCATGATTCAAAGCTTAAAATGGTCCATTGGCTACCATGTTAACATTAAAAGTATTTTGTTAATTTCTTCTGATTGTATTGGGGCTTGAACTGTTAAATTTGGACATATGATAGACAAAGTATATGTCTACCAATATGTCCCCACAATTTCTAAATAAACAAAATTATGCAAAATAAATTGGACATTGCTTTAAAGTTGAACTTCAGTTGTTCATGTAGGACTAGTAGGAATATATCACATATCTTACGAATTGGTTCAGTCTGTGTATTAAACTTACAACAACTTTCTAATCTCACACATTTTTCAGGAGTAATTCAATCCTAGTGCTTTTATGACCCCAAGGTAGAACACAGTGGATGTACTTATGAAGTAAACATGAATTTTTTTTTTACTGGTCATAAATCAACATGTGTACATTTTGAGCTGTTATTACTGTGCATCTGTGGTTCCAGATTGCAAACTGACTGCTCATTGTGTGTGATTCGTTAAAGTATACACTCAGTCTAGCTACCAGCTGGACGGCCATACAAAGTTGCTAGTCCAAGCCATAATTAAGCATGTCAAATTTGTCTCAGAAGTTAAAATATATGTGTGCATTTTTGCACTGATTGTATGCACTGAAGATCTTATTATCTATTACTGATGGAAAGTTCTATGACTTACATGATCATGATATATATATATATATATACATGTATATGTATTAGGAAAGTGAAACAATGAGGTTTTGTTTGTTGTTTTTGTATTATTATACCTATTTCTTTATAGAGATGTTATATGTTTACCAAATATGTTGAATACATCATGCAACATCATAAGGATTTGTGGTATATCTGGGATCTCACGTACATGTAACTGTAGAGTATTTTACCATCAAGAGATTGGTAGATTCAGTATGCTGACATGAGATGGTAATGTTTTATAATAATCATAAATTTTCTGGGGGGACAAGTACTAACACCCCCCCACCCTCAGGAGGTCCATTTGGCAGACCCAGGAATCATTTTCTATATGCATGTATAGATTTTGAATCCAATTTCAGGATGAATATGGGAAAGTAAACTTGGAATATTCCATTTTGGAGTCAAATTGGGGAAATAAATACCAGGAAATGTAAATGATTATACAGTAGTACATTGTGTTCTTTACACACATTTCAAGTCATAACATTGATGTTAACAGGCTAAACCAAGCAAAATATGCACCCAGGTGACAACTCACTTCACCGAGGACAAACTCGTGTTGTATACATGACATGGTGCCATACAATTCATATGATATCTTTTTGATCGTTATGAATATTGGGTGGAAAAATGATACAAGACTCCCAGACAGATTTCTATGATTGTGTAATTCCGTCCGGGACCTCACTTTTTGTAGCAGTCCTGCCAAAGATAGATGCATTGTATATCCAAAGTTATCATGTCGTCAGTAGTGTATGAGCATGTCGTGATCGGGGGGGGGGAGCCTATTCATTGCTGAAACTGTATGTGGCTTAACAGGGATGAAAAATATAAATGTGTCAATTGTCACCTGCAGTCTTTACTTTCAGTTTCATTTTCATTATCATTGTAGTATCAAAACATTGATGTGCAATTGAGCACTAAAGTATGGCAGTCCGCCACAAAAAAGCTGTACGTGGTCCTGCTTTTATAAAAAAAATATTTATGGTATGACATCGTGTTGTATCAATATATGTTGACCAGTGGAAAGTGCAACAAGTTAGCACAGATTTTCTTCAGAAAAGGAAGATATCACTTAATTGTTAGTCAACTTTGGGGGGGGGGAGGGGCAGGAGGGATCTTGTGCAAATGAAGCTGCTTTCGGTTTTTTATGTTGATGTTTTAATGATTGATTTCATAGAAAATACAAGATTTAAAAACTGTAGGTGAGGTTTATTGTGATAATATGCTGAAATCATTTTCTTTCATGGGTTGAATGCTGAATAGCCACACGGTGTAACTGAAAGGTGCCAAACCTGCCCCCTTCAAACCAGAAAACACTAACAGTGGAACACATCACTCTGGTGTAAATCATGTGAAGTCATGGATTCAATTATTTCCCCTTGGACATATCTGTATATATTTAGGTATACAAAGAATGGTGGGGTAATTTTTATCCTTCAGTTACTTCAAAGATCTATTATCCATACATGTATGTCAGTATTTCTCTGTGTGTGTGTGTGTGTGTGTGTGTGTGTGTGTGTGTGTGTGTGTGTGTGTGTGTGTGTGTGTGTGTGTGTGTGTGTGTGTGTGTGTGTGTGTGTGTGTGTGTGTGTGTGTGTGTGTGTGTGTGTGTGTGTGTGTGTGTGTGTGTGTGTGTGTGTGTGTGTGTGTGTGTTCCACTTTTATTTGTCTGTATTTATTTTCTGCTCAGTCCGTCCTATATGTGTGTTTGTGTTTTAAATTTGTGATTACACTGATCCAATTAAATCTTGTTGCTCTATTTAAATGATTTTTATTTTTGCACACTGTTTTGTGTCAGGACATTTTGTTGACATTATGTTATTTTTGTGCCTGTGTTTTTTGCACCATTATTTCAATACATTTTATTGTTCTGTGTGTAACTTACCCGTACAGTTTTAACTTGTTTTACTTTGTGACACCATCGTTGTTAATGGGTGAAATTTTCTTGTAGAATTATATATTATGAGTGGTCCTCTGTCACATTATGTGGTAAAGTACATGCACATAGTAAATGTTTAATATATTTTAACTGAAATAACTAAAATGTTTTCTTGTGTTAAACTTTCCTTCTTTGAGCAATTTGTGTTACATTGTATGATTGTCGCCTGCTGTGGAAGAGATTTAAAATAAAAGTTTCAGTCATGCAAATATATATTTTCCAGTGTACAGTTTTCAGGTGGTTGTGTCTCATTTTTAGTTCAAGTAACTTGTCAATCAACTGAGCTTATAGTACAGTCCACTCATGAGTCTGTCCTCCATCCATCCAATATTCACACTTTCATCTTCTAATTCTTTAGTCTTATCCACTTCAAACTTGATGGGGATGTAACTTGGGCACGTCTACCAAGTTTCATCATATGATCACGCTCTTAATGGCAATGTACCTGGGGTGGGTCTCTACCAAGTTTGTTCAAATAGTAACCCTCCAGAGATTTTTGGATTTTTTATAACTTTTTTGTTCTTTTTGGGGGCAAACCTTAAAAAATCTCAGAAACTACTCACCTTTTGATATCATACAGGAACACTCCTTGGGACTCCTTGTTCTTAATTTGGTCACCAGGTGGTGTAATTTTTTACTAATTTTCTATGATTTTTTGTGTGTTTTTGCTATTTTTGACTTCTCCAGAATTGTCTCTCAGATTAAGCTGAAACTTAGTGGATATGTTACTTGTGAGAGGGTCAAACAAAGTTGTTGTGGATTCCTGTTTTTTAACATTTTTTTTTTCAATTAGGGTACTTATCAGTAACTGTACCTTACCTATTGATTACTATGTAGGTCAATGGGCATTCTAATGCTAATTCACATTTTTGACTTGTTCTGCGAAATGGTAGGTCAGATTCACTTTAAACTTGGTGGCAATGTTCTTTGGGTGGGTCTCTACCAACTTTGTTCAATTGGTTGTGCTCGAGTGATTTTTGGATTTTTTAATGATTTTTAGCACAGCTGACTTGTCAGACAGCTGAGCTTATGTTATGTCTGGCCATCCGTCGTCCACAATTGACATTTTCAACTTCTCCAAAACCGTCAGCCAGATTCACTTCAAACTTGATGGGGATGTGCCTTGGGTGGTTCTGTACCAATTTGTTCAAATGTCATACTCCATTGATTTTTGCTTATGTGATTCTCCTATCACAGTCACAGGACAGACGTGGAGGGTGGCATACTCATACTTGTGCCGTCACAAGTACTTCCATGAATGACACGTGCCAATGTTGACACTGCACCATGCCACTGCACAGATGGCCCACGTTTATAAAGCAGGCCTGGCAGCCAGCATTGACACATGCCCAGTTTACGCCAGCAATGTCAAATAATATTACACCTTCATATATAAACCAAATGCAACCTGTATCTCAACAGTTCCTGATGATGCCTCGCTAGTGGCAAAACCGGTCGCACTTTGCTTACCTGTTTCCCAGCCTTGCTGTCTGACCCTTGCCTAGTCTTTTTGCCAGTTCAAATGTACCTGGATTTGATCTCAAGTTTTTTCACTACATGGTGGTGTATTCATTTTTATGACTTTTAAAAATATAAACATTAGGACAAATTCCTACGGGCATATGTACATGTTATTTATTTTATTTTATTTTATTTTATATTATTTTATTTATTTTATTTTTATTTTTTGGCATAATACAAAACAAATACACTTATTTTCCTATGACACTGAGACACAAAGGCTCCACTTTGCATAACTGATAGATCCAGAAGTATTCCCTTCTGAGCTCAAGTGCTTGGTTGCTTCAGCTTTGGGGGTGTAGGAATGTGCTCTACAATTTGTATTTTCAAATAGAGACCAATGGAGAGCATTGTATCTTTAGTGCACTGCAGTTCAAAGGGATGGACAATATATTTGTCACTTTGCACCCACTTTTCCAAGTCTGTGCAAAACATGCACCTTAATATTAGTTGCATGCATGCCATACCCTGATATAGCATGCACCCACAAACCGCAGTGGCTCTAATGAGGTACATGATGTAATGAAAATGTGCAGACTGAAGATTTAAAAATGAGTTTGCTACTGTTGGCCTCATCTAGTACAAATTGCATATAAAAATTTAATTGTGGTGCAGATAAACATTGAAATAACCCTTAACTATTGATATTTAGCAAATTTGTTATAAAACTTTATTATAACTTAATTTTAATACACAGTGATCTTGACAGGTCAGCAATAATCTTTGACACATATGTATGTACATTTTTTTTTCTATGTACAGTTGCTGCACGACTAAAAGCATGATATGTACATTGATTGCATTTTTCACCTGCACACAAACATATCAGCTTCCTTTGTTTTTCTTGACTTCCCTGGGTATAAAATGCTGCCGGCGAGACAAGGTTCCCCATTCTTGCAACTCATTATACATTAACACACAGTGGTGACTCAGAGCATTTTAAACCTTTTTTTTTTTTCAAAAATGATAAAAATTTCCTTGTTGTGGAGATCCAGACACATATCCATAATATTACAGGTATATCACATAAACTGGAACTGTGTTCACTGAGTTTTTAAGGCTTTAAGCCAAATGTTCACTTAATTTTACCAGTGCATTACTGGTATAATTGCAGCAAGCATTTTCACTTGACATGTCCCTGAATGGAAATCTGTATACCTTCAACTCGATCAATACCCAGGATACAAACGCAGCAAAGGTGTCCATATATAAATATACACTTTGAACAATAGTCTGTCTACAGGAATGGTCTAACTCCTTACACATCATGCCAGAGTCTTGTACACTTCCACACGCTCCTGGTACATCTTGTAGAAGGCACTGGCCAGGAAGTAGAATGGCTGGTCCACGTTCTGCATCTCTTTCTGTCATAATCAAACGAAAAGTATAGGAACATGCAATTCTTTCATTGCTATTAAATCAATACGAAAGCCGTGACAATCTCAATTTTTAAACTTAACGACTTTTGATTCAAGTTTCGCGTAAAAAGCCCTCTCACTGCCGTACTAGGTTACCAGTATTTCCACATGGGGGAAAAAAGAGGATAATTATTAATTAGATATTGAAAAGAGTGAAGAAAAGTTGTGCATATCATCACTTACATTTCACAGCTATGACATAGAAGACATTGGTTCAGGGGTAAGTCAAATTGTTCTTATCTGAACCTGTACTATACAAATTTAGTAATTATGGTTTGTTTGACAGGGGTTCTTCTTTCATAACGAAGCTCTGCATTTATAAGCAAAACTTCACGTATTTAGCTAATTCATCATTTGCCACGTTCTTATTTATTCTTTATTATGTGGGTTGTCTTTGCTGAATATTTAGCTTAGACAAGGAGCCGCTACTCAGAGAGACATGTACGGGTAAAAGGCTCCGAAACATGTTGAGTAGTTACCCGCTGAAGACCCTTTAATTTATTTGGGCTGATACAGCCTATGTCAAAATTTTACAGAGAAACGTGTGCAATATAGACAATAGTAATTCCATATGTATACAGGTTAGACAGGGACAGGTTAGCTTATGGAGAGTAAAGAGTTCGAACTGCGGAATAGGATATTGACTACTAGGAAGTGGTTCTGGGCAAAAAGACACAAATACAATTCTGTTCGCTTTGAACCATTGATGCTTGGTGGATATGTCTGTACAGGCTGGTCCCCGATCTATGATTTTCAATGCATACTGGAATTCCAGGTAACGTCTTTAGTCTAGCACCCATTTTTGGACTTGTTTTAGTTATTGTTATTGTTATTGTTAATCTTGTTACTTGGTGGACTTAACAACGACGAACCAGGATAAGGTTTAGGGACATGACTACAGATAAATGGCATGATGGGCTTTCAAAATTATGTTTAAAATCTAATACAATCATGAACAATGAGATAAACAGAGAAAACGGTTCAGCGTTAGCCTCGAGCGCTGATTTTGGAATATGTTTTGATGGAAATTGTAACTGTCTATTCTGCAAGTCAAATTTCACTAAGAAAAAAGAGTTTCACAGTAACGTTACTAACAAAAAATTCAAATTAAGGAACCCCCAATTGGAAAATTTGGTATTATCTTGTGAATCTACCAATATCATTTATTTGTTATCCTGCATCAAATGTAAAGCACAATATGTGGGTCTAACTACTCAATCAGTTAAAAAGAGATTCAGTGGTCATAAAAGTACAATTAAAAATCACAAGTTAAACACTTTTTTGTGTAACCATTTCAATTCTGCAGAACATTCACATTTGGATTGCCAGATACAAATTATTGATTACATAGAGCCAAATTTGTTAGACCAAGACAGTTATGTTAACACAAGGAAATTATTACAAATGGAAGATTTTTGGATCAAAACACTTAATTCAGCTTTTCCTTACGGACTCAATGACAGAATTTTAGGCTTCGGTGATGTTAGGAATTTGGACTTTACAACTCTTGACAGAAGTCACACTCCTTTTCATAATAATCAGGCTGGTATTCAAAGAAGAAGAAGAAGTCATGGACAAAGAAAATCACAGAAAAACAGGAAATGTAGGAACATGGATACTAAAGACCTTGTCCAAAATTTACTACAGGCTTTCTCCAATGGTATTGATCAATTACATACAGCTCTTAAAGCACTATCATTTCGAGACATAACAAGAATTAATGAATATTTGGGTCTTACTGATTCAGAACACACATTTCCGCAAAATTTTTGTGAAATTGTGTATGCTTACACAACAACTATTCGGAAACCTGATTCTAATAAGAAAAAATTAGATCAAATGTTTTGCAGCATTCCTTTCAAACACAAAATCATTGACTCACTAAACATTCAGTCCCTTTTCAAATTGAAATTTGTTCGTAACATGATTCCCAAGGAATGCAAAATAAAAGATCCCCCCATCATTTCCTATAAATATGGGAACAATATTGGACAAAGTATCATGAATTACAAAAAATTTCTGGCTTCAATTACTCTTGAGGATATCGCAGCAAATCAAAATTGTGACTGTATGTCTAATAGTAAATATTCTAATTTTGTTGATGCACACCACAAACATGTATTTACAGGTAACTTGGATATAATACAAAATTCAGATTTAAAAGAAATAATGAAAAAAGGTACAAAATTTCGGATATGTCCCAAGTTGAATATTGACAGTATTTTTCAGGATACATGTGATGCACTCGATTCCTACTGTATGAAATGGGCAAAGAAAGAAAAAATGGAATTTCAGAAATTTGAAGGATGGTTATCAAACTTGAAAAGAGTCTTTAGAAATAGAATTTATCGTTACAAATCCCACATTAAGAATTTCAATACGGTTAATCTAAAACAGCCTAAAGTTTCTAAAGCAGTCAAAGAACTACAAGATAGATTTGTAGTCACTAACATAGATAAGGCAGGTAACAATTTTGGGATCATCTGCAAAAAATATTATCTGGATGTTTTGAAAAAGGAACTTGGTATAAACAATATTTCAGACATAAGAGGAAATGACGTTTATAAATTACACAAACAATCCATTGATAATTTGATAGATACACATAAAGATGAGATGAAAAGGAATTTTAATATCAAAATTTCTGAAGAGGACTCCTCTATTCCACTTTTGTTCTGGATACCCAAATTACATAAAAACCCTTTTAAATCTAGATTCATAGCTGGTGCTTCAAAATGTACTACAAAGCAATTATCAAAAGAAGTAACATTGTCTTTGACTGCAATTAGGAATCATTTTTGTAAATACTGTAATGCAATTTCTAGAAACTGTGAAATAAATTGTTTTTGGAGTATTAACAATTCTTCCCAGTTTGTATCTAAAATCAAAGATGTAAAGGCAAAAAATATCAAATGTTTTGATTTTTCTACACTGTACACAAATCTACCCATAGATGAAGTCAAAAGTTCACTTTCAGAATTAATTAGCAAAATGTTTAAACATAATGGTAAACCATACATAAATATTAATTCATATACAAAGAAAACATATTGGTCACACAATAAATATTCAAAAAGTAACGTTAAATCTTACACTGTTGAAACTTTGATAGATGCTATAAAATTTCTCTTGGATAATACTTTTGTTCAATGCGGACCATTGGTTTTTCAACAAATAAAAGGCATTCCAATGGGTAGCAACTGCTCCCCTTTACTGGCAGATTTATATTTAACCTGGCTTGAATTTAAGTATATGAATAAATTGATGAAAAAGGACTTTCAAATGGCTACAAAATTATCAAACAACGCAAGATATATTGATGACATTGCTTGCGTAAATGTACAAAATTTCAGTGAAATTGCTAAAGAAATTTACCCAAAAGATATCCCTTTGGAGGGTAACAATTCAGATGGTTTCAGAGATGTGTTTTTGGACTTGGATATTCAGGTCACTAATGACAGGTTTTGTATTAAAGTCTATCACAAAATAGATGAGTTTAACTTTGAAGTGGTTAATTATCCTTTCCCGGACAGTAATATTTCGGAAACTATTGGATATAATACGTTTTTGTCACAGATTTTGAGATTTGGTCGTATTTGTTCTAAATTTCAGGACTTTGCATCTAGAACCAAATTTATTTACAATAAACTTGAGTCAAGAGGATTCAAAAATGTACTTTTGATCAAATATTTCTACAAATTTTGCTGTAAATATCCCGAGATGGTTAGAAAGTTTGGCTTCAATAATTTTAGAGATTTTAGACTTGCCTGTTTTGCTACTTAATTTTATCTTTTGGCATCATTCTGTTTTAATGTTCACCTTTCAGACATTTTAGGCTAGCTTGTTTTCTGTTAGGTCAAATACCCAGGGGCTATAGGTAGCAAGCAGCTACTGACGACAGTTACAAGCTCGCCTAATTGTGCTTGATATCTGTTTAGGAAATATTACATTTTCGTTGCATTCTCTTGACTTAAGTACAAATAATGACTTTCATTCTTTTCTGACTTGCCCTATAATTTAGCTGTTAATATCCAAAGATTATTAGAAAGTTTGGCTACAATAATTTACAGTTTTTAGACTTGTCGGTTTTGCTACTTAATTTTATCTTTTGGCATCATTCTGTTTTAATGTTCACCTTTCAGACATTTTAGGCTAGCTTGTTTTCTGTTAGGTCAAACCCCCAGGGGCTATAGGTAGCAAGCAGCTACTGACGACAGTTACAAGCTTGCCTAATTGTACGCAAAATCCTGTTAAGAAAAATTGTTTTGATAACATGTTTTTTGACATAAATGTTAATGACTTTCATTCTTTTCTGACATGCCTAAATGCACATTTACTCAAAATTGACAGTATTTTCTTAAATGTCACAAACCTGACACATTAAGTTGATACATTGACTCAGAGTTGGCAGTTAAATAGAGCTTAATTGTTTGGGGGGTAGGTGTCATCACAGAGTTTGTTTTACATTTCTGGTGCAGGATGTCCATTGTTACAGTCCTTGTTGGGATTTCCCTTGGTTTGTACAGGTGGTCTAGTTGCAACTGTTTATTTTACTATCACTGGGACTGAATATAAGGCCCCAGCTTGTTTCCACTTCAGTTATACACTGGCCGGTGGTTTAACTAGGATAAACTGTCCAGCCAGAAAGGGTACATATTGGTTCAGGGGTAAGTCAAATTGTTCTTATCTGAACCTGTACTATACAAATTTAGTAATTATGGTTTGTTTGACAGGGGTTCTTCTTTCATAACGAAGCTCTGCATTTATAAGCAAAACTTCACGTATTTAGCTAATTCATCATTTGCCACGTTCTTATTTATTCTTTATTATGTGGGTTGTCTTTGCTGAATATTTAGCTTAGACAAGGAGCCGCTACTCAGAGAGACATGTACGGGTAAAAGGCTCCGAAACATGTTGAGTAGTTACCCGCTGAAGACCCTTTAATTTATTTGGGCTGATACAGCCTATGTCAAAATTTTACAGAGAAACGTGTGCAATATAGACAATAGTAATTCCATATGTATACAGGTTAGACAGGGACAGGTTAGCTTATGGAGAGTAAAGAGTTCGAACTGCGGAATAGGATATTGACTACTAGGAAGTGGTTCTGGGCAAAAAGACACAAATACAATAGAAGTAACTGGAAGGCCTGCACTGGCTCCCTGATCATGTTTGGGTGAAATGCTCTATTTTATCAACACAGATGCCAATACATGAAGACACCATGTTCCTATCAATTTTATATTTGCCCTCAAACATGTGCACCTGTATCAAAGTCGCAGTCATCCATTACAGTACATGTGTTATATGTTCATAGGTTGCTGTGTTGGAGATCTACAGAGTTACAGTCTATGCTGATGTGATCATCAGCATGTGGTGCAGAGACAGTTTTCTGAACACATTTTGACAATGTGACTCAAGATAAAAGCATTTTGGTTTTTTTTTTTTGTTTTTGTTTGCAAAACTCCTATCAGCTCAGACTCATTGATTGAAGACTATTTATGTAAGCAGATTATAAAGATCAGGGGCTGTATTCACAAACAGTTTAATCTGATCTGGAATTTAATCCAAACATGAAAGTCAGTGTGCCTTTGAGCCTTGAGCTACTAAATTGCTGGCCTAATGTGTGATATAAACTTGCAGGATTAATTAATCTATGTTGTCCACTGTAATATGAACTTTGGATTTAAAGATTTCATTTTATTAAATCAATCTAGATTTAATCCAGATTTTAATCCTGGATCAAAAGATTAAACACTGGATCAGTCTAAGATTGATTTAATAAAATGAACCTATAAATCCTTAAGTTTATATCATAGAGAAGAACACATATTGGCTAATCCTGGAAGTTTTGATCAAACATTGAGCCAAGGATTAAGTAATTTAGGGCCCAAACCACATTGATTTTGATTTTGGGATTAAAGTTAGGATGCGATCAAATTCTTTGTGATACAGCCACAGTTGTCTTTCCAAAGGGCATGACACACACATATCGAATTGAAAATATTCATCCTTTCAAAGACAATTGCACATGTACTTAATTACCAGATTTGCAGCACACTGCAGTTATATTGCCTCCTATAAAGCAGACTCAGCTCCACATCTCTGCCATGGACTGCAGAATACATGGATCTAAATCTGTTCTGCTGGAAACTGGTTGCATAAACACCTTCCACTTGATAACCCAAAACATGTTACAATTCTACAAAATTGAGTTTATGTACATGTACTGGATTTTCTGTTACACAGTAGGAAACAGGCAAGCTAACATCTGTTCATTCTGGAAAACTTTTTGGCAACGTCCATTGTCATCACCACACTAACTATGTTACCCCTCCCCCCTTGAACTAAAACTGACTTCAAGTTTGAGTCAACAGCTTTCCTTGGCAAGGTTTGGGCACTAAATGCCCAACCCACACCAAGGAAAGCTATTGACTTGGGGCACGTTGTCCTGGCAGGTCTCAGCCAGGGGTGAAAAGGGCCAATAGACCATGTAGACTCTAGTGTGGTTTTCTTTTGACTTTTTTTTGTCTGTTTGCTTGTTTCTGAATATATAATATCAACATCTTGGGAAAAATGCTTTTACTGACACAGGTTTCCCTGGAGGACAGAAGAAAGTCAACGTGGAGCTACTCACAGCAGAACACTCAAAGTATTCTAGTCCATTAGCACTGGCAAGGTCCTGTCCCATCTTTGGACTGATAACTCGTCGCTGATCAAGGTCTGTCTTATTGGCCACAAGAACCCCTAAAATACAATTAACCCCTTGAGTGATAAGATCATGTTAGCCTGCAGGAAAAAACCTTTCGAGGGCCCTCTAATGTATGTTAATTTGCAGGTGAACCAAGCCATTTACATGAAAGTTGAAAGTCTCCAGCAACAAAATTTACATCCCTCAGTACTGAATACTTCAATAATTTCACATTTGAATACATGTATATTCCTTTTAAAATACAGGAGTCATAATTTTAGATTTGAAAATATAATTATTAATATTCTTGTTTTACCCACCACAAGACAAGTTGTGGATTGTGAAGTGAAGGTTGACTTTACCTGGGAAGGGAACATCTGGTTTCCGAGACCGCACCCGCTCTAGCCATTTAACACAACTGTTAAATGACGTCTCGTTTGTGATGTCATAAACCACCATCACCATGGAAGGCTGCTCCCACTGGAAAAAAAGAGAAAAAAAAATGTCACCTAATTACTGTGTAAAGCAAACAGAAAATGACAATTAATTCTATCTTGCATGGTCATTGTGATCCCGAGGCTTATATAATTTTGAATAGATACCTTGAATTTAAGAAGACATAGATTATGTTTAATTTGCTCTGATATTATTTCATGCAAAGGCACCTTCATCCCTCAAAAATTTTTCATTGAACACACAGACAAGACCAAAATCTGGGGCGAAATTAACTGGTCTAAAGTAAACGATGAGAAATACACAGATTCACAAGCACATTTCTCCTGCAGATTACAAGCTGCTCACAGCATGGACCTATAAACTAACAATTTTTAGCTCAGCTATCCTAATAGGGTTGTCAGTTGTATATCATCTGTACACTGTCATAGGTTCACATTTGCATTTTCAACTTTTCTAAATCCACTGGCCTGATCATCTTAAAATTTGGTGGGCATCTACCTGGGATAGGTCTCTGCCAAGTTTGTTCAAGTATTCATGCTCCAGTGATTTGGGGATTTTTATTGAGTAATTTTTTTGTTCATTTTTTGTCTAAATGTTACAAATCTTCTCCAAAGCCACTCAACAAATTGCTTCGAAATTGCACAGGAACAACTCTGGGATCCCTGAAACTTTAATTGTTCAAGAGATGCTGCTGCAATTCTCTGCTATTTTTTTTCAAAAACAAATTTCTGTGTATGAAAGTTTTTTTTCAACTTCTCTAAAACTGCCACTCAGATTGTGCTGAAACTTGGTGGAAATGTACCTTGGTGAAAGGTTAAATAAAGTTGTAAATGAAGTTGTGATACTGCAGAACCCTGATTTTTTTTTATAATTGTTTTTCAATTTGGGTACTTGTCATTTGATACATGCATTCCTAGTGACTACTACGCAAGTCAATGGGAATTGTCACTTTGCTTTCCCACCCATGGCTACCCAAGTATTTATTCATGTTATTCCACCACGTAAAGCTTCTGCCATGATAGGTGCTTATATTAAAAATGTACAGGCAAGCAGGTTTACCACACAGTGGGGTTTTCTCTGGGCAATGGCGGTGATAAAGTAGTTGTGCACAGCAGGGGAAGGTCCTGAATTCTCATTTTTTGTCATTCCCAAACCAACAACCACATTCACTTCAAACTTTCTAGGGTGTACATTTTAGGAGTCTTTACTGAGCATATAAAAATGATCATAACCCAATGATTTTTGAAAAAATTTTACTATTTTTTTTTTTTTTTGTAAAATCTAAAGAAAAAGATGAGTCTCCAAAAGCACTTGCCAATCATTTTCAAATTGCACAGGGTCACCTCTGGAGTTGCCCATAGACCTTCATTTGCTTGACAAATAACACTGATTTTTAAAACTAACTTTTTGGATGATTTTTTTTGGGGGGGGGGGGGGGGGAGGGGGGGGGGGGGTCACAATTGTCAGCTTCTCCCAAACCCTATCTTGCATCCTCTTCAAACTTGGTGGGAATGTACCTGGACTCAATCTGCACTCCTAGTTTGTTCATAACATGCCCCTGCTGGTATTACACAATTTTTAATGACACTGAAATCAGGAATTAAGGGTAAGGGTACATGTACATATTTAGCATTGTTACCATATGGCTAGCAGTAACTGTGACATATTGGCTTATATCTTGGGAATGGTGGATCCTACACCCATGCTTACTATTCAACACCAATAGAAGTACCTGTAGGGTTTCTTTTGGTGTTACAGTGGTCCCTGTCTTGAGAGGCCACTCCAATGGGAGGTCACCGGCTTGAAGGACCACTTTTGGCAGGTCCCTGCTGCTATCTTTTCCATGCTATTGTACCTCTAATGAGAGGCCACCTGTCTTCACAGGCCACTTTTAGGCCTGCCCTTGGGGTGACCTCTCAAGACAGGGACTACTGTAATAATTTTGACCTTGAAAGGTAAAACTGACATTGGCTCATATCTTGCTAACACTGAATTATGTTCTGTTTCTTTTCAAAGATGAAGACTCCAGAACCCTATGAGTGCAGACTTTGATACTCCAAAGATGTGATGATTTTCCTACAGAAAAGTGACTTTGATATTATTTCAAAGGTCATGGGACCATTTTAGTCTGTAAATGAAAAGTCAGCTGAGCACAGGACTGTCAGAGTTCTCCAGTTGCTTTACTGGCACTAGCTACTTGAACAAAAGTTATTTTTCTGAGAAACGTGAAGCTAAAATGTACAGTATGTGACCAGTATTTGGTAAGTTTGTAAGAAACCCATTTGGCCAGTTCAACTTACATATTTCTGTACAAGTTCTGAGAAGATTTCTTTGCCAGCAGAATCATATATGTAAATTTCCTGAAACATAAAGAACAAGCAATCTAATGAACACAAAACAAGCAAACAATAACAAATGCTTGCCCATCCCACAACTAAAGCACAAACTGCCCATATGCAACATCCATCATAATAACATCTAACAAGCAGCAGCCCTAGCTGTCATGCTTTATTACAGTGGTACCTGTCTTGAGAGACCCCTCCAATGAGAGACCGCATATCTTTTTAAGACTGCGCATTCAGAACACTGTGCGATCTTTTCCATGTTATTATACCTCTAATAAAAGACCACCTGTTTTGAGAGACCACCTTTTGACCTGCCCTAGGGGAAGTCTCTCAAGACAGGGACCACTGTACTGTCAAATTTACTTACTCAATGTGTACAAGTTTTCATAATTTCACAGTTCTGACACTTCTTTGGAACATTATATGCATGTTTTTGTGTGATTTTTTTCAGGATTTTGGACACCATTAATACTTTCCTAAGCTTTTTTCTCTGCTACATATTAAAAAGAAACTAGGCATACCTTCAACGCAAGTGTTGACTGAAGGGTACGCCATTTACTCAAATTAGTTCATGGTGACACCAAAATCTAATCAGTTCATCTTGCCAGGTAAACATATTGGCAAATTTTAGCAAAATACATGGAGGCATTCTGTAGATATCACATTAATGAGAATGTGCACATCCAGATGGATGGATGGACAACATGAAAACAGAAAGGGTCCCCCATTGGGTGGACCCTGAAAAACAAGTGTAGAGTCTTCAGAGTTCCTTTTCTATTATGTCTGGGTGCCAAAAGCATGCAAATTAGGGGCAATTAAGATTTCAAAAGCTCCATATCTTCCAACCTATTCCAGATAGACTCAAAATTTCAATGGGCATATATGGGTTTGTGACACCTGCCAATAAGAATGGACAGTAAATGAAAGTTGTAGAATTTTAAATTGTGTGAATTAGGGGCATTCAAAAATTAAAAACTTGAATATCTCCAAACCTATTATAGATAGAGATGCCATTCCAACTTCAATTTATAGGTTTGTGGCACAGCTCCATCCATTGAACCATGAACCAAAGTTGTAGGATTTTGATTTATGTAAATTAGATGAACATGCAAAATTTAAATCTTGAACAGCTTCAAAACTATTACATGTATAGATAGAGGTGCCATTCCAACTTCAATTTATGGGTTTGTGACATAGCGGCATCCAATGAGCCATGAACCAAAATTGTACAATTTCAATTCACATGTAGGCAAATAAGATGAATACAAGAAATTTAAATCTTGAATAACTTCAAAACTATTACACATAGAGGTGCCATTCCAATCTCAATTTGTAGGAATGTGACATAGCCTCATCCAATGAACCATAAACCAAAGTTGCAGGCTTTTAAATGCAAATTAGACAAATACACAAAATTGAAATGTGGAATAGCTCAAAAATACTTTAGATAGTAGTGTCATTCAAACATCACTTTATAAGTTTGTGACATGGCCACATCCAATGAACCAAAACCCAAAGTTGTAGCATTTTAATTTATACAAATTAGGCTAATACACAAAATCTAAATTATGCTGAACAATAGCAAAATGTAGCATTTCAATCTGTTTTCATTTTGAAGGCACCCAGACAGACTTGCTGTGAAGCAAATCTCTTCTAGTTGGAACACTGAATCTACAGTTTTCCAAATTTAAACTTTATTTCTCATTGAAAATATCCTGTATCAACAAGAAATTTAAGCATCTTTCATACATGTATCAGCCTGCCAAGATATCAAATCCCTGTTCAGTGACTGGTCATACAATTATACATGAAGTGAATTTACACAAAACCAAACATTTAGCCATTTTAAGCAGGACACAGTGCATCAAGCATTGAGACAATTAGGCCCAAACCATCAGTGGATACTGTGACCAGAATACTTACCACACTGTCACTTGAATCTGGAATATTAACTGACTTTGTACACAGCTCCACACCAATTGTCTGCAAGAACAATGAATTAAAACTTTTTTTTTTATTTTTTCACAACAATAACTTTGAAATATAAACTACACATACATTCAATGCAAGCATTGACTGAAGGGTCCGCTATTTGCTCAAATTACGTCATGGTGACACCACAATCTAATCAGTTCATCTTGCTAGGTAAGGTAAGCATATTGCCAAATTTGAGCAAAATACATAGAGGCATTCCATAGATATCACGGTAACGAGAATGTGCACATCCGGACGGATTGACAACCCAAAAACAGAGAGGGGGGCCCCTTTGGGACAGACCCTTAAAAATGAGCTGACAACTGGGCAAGCAGCCATGGATGGTAGGAGGCAAGTTCAACTAGTTTCGATGCCATGTGCATCTCATCAAGAACTGTTGAAAAGAATGCTAGTGGCCTATTTATATACTCTGTGGTTTCTAGCACAGGTGTGTGTTTACGTAGAACAGTAGCCCCACAGAGACTCAAACCCACAGCTTCATACAAACTAGAGATTCTCCCTCCTGGAGTGCTATTGAATCTGGAGATGTGATGGAGCGCAGCGGCTGTGCTGGGTCTGGGAGGGCAGCGCCCCCTCCTGGGTGAGAAAATTTTGAAAAAGAGGAGTTAAAATTGTGTGTTTTGATGATTTTTTTTTAACCTTACCCATTTTTTTAATCTGGGCAGGAGAAAACATATTCTATAAAGTGGGAGAACGTGTGAATTTGGAAAAAGGCCAAAAAATGGGAGATCTCCCGCTGAAAACGGGAGGGTTGGAGTCTCTGGCCCCATGTCCACATCTTTGTTGACATGGCATGATTTCAAAAAGATCTCTTTTTGAATTGGCCTGGCTTTCCTAATAAAGAAAGTTGTTTGTGGCCTATCAGCTGAGGTCAGCTGGTGCTATTTCTCCGGCATTCTAAAATTAGAACAACAGGATTGCTGTTCCAATTGCCATAAATATGGGCGTTCTACATATAAAAGACTAATTCTTTCTTGTTTTACATTAAATAGATATATGTTCAAGCTGACTTTTACAAACACAACTACACTATATTAGTTTGCCCAATTTTATTCAGGCCTTAAGTTAACCCATAGAGTACAGTTAGGCAAACAGTAGGACATCAGCACATTTGGCAAACCAAGTTACCATGGTAAACTTCCAACATGTACATGTATAGCTGAGTGGCTATTACTTCAGCTGTCATGCTCACATAGTAAATACAGGATAAAATAAGATAAACCATCTTGTTCTACTTATTGTACACAGTGGTACCTCTCTTGAGAGAGCCATCTAAAGAGAGACCGCATATCTTTTTAAGACCACTCTCTCAGAAAACTGCACTATCTTTTCCACGTTGTTGTACCTTTAATGAAAGACCACCTGTTTTGAGACACTACATTTTGAGCTCCTGTAGGGGCGGTCTCTTAAAAGAGGTACCACTGTACTTCTGATTTTTAGGGACCTGTTGTGCCATTACTAGAGTACAGGTGATCATATCAACACTAACCATACTGTAGTTCTTGGGAAAATGAGATCCATCGCTGTGGAACACCTGTGTGATCGCACTTTTGCCCACACTGGCATCACCTGAAAATAGAGTAATCAGATATATGCAATGTATTTCACATAATCAGAAAAAATTGCTGACATGAAGTGACTTCCTGAGCCGTTAACTGACATTATCTCCTTGCCAAGTAAGGTTCTGACAGTTAAAATTGGGATGATGAAGATGACGACGATGATGAAACAGTCCACTGATATGAGTGTCATGTATATAATTGATCAAAATGTAAATCTGATATTCTGATAGGTATATAAGTACAAACTAATACTGGGAGTGTCAATACAGATCACACCTATCACACTTATAAATTAAATTCTTTACTTGTGTACTTATTTATGGGAATGCAATATAATGGCCTCACTAGTTTTCAGAGCAAGACAGTTTTTGTAGTATCTCTACTTTTTAATTCATTATCACTTCTTGATAAATATAAGTTTAGAATAAAATTTTATACATGTATGTACTCAAAATTCAATCTGATGCTAAAAAGTATGACAGGTGCATGTACACTGAAAACATACACTTTCCTGCTGAATACAGTAAATTCAAATCTTACCACAATATTGTTGGTACCATTCAGGGTGTATGTATTAAGACCTATATTCTGGAACACTTACATTATTTGGACCATTTCACATCAGGACATATATACTGAATACAGTCAAACTGACAATGTATCAAAATACTAGGTGTATTTTAATCCAAAAACCAAACCTACTCATAATGTGGTTTGGCTTTGGGCGTGCTTTCCAGGATGTCCTGGTGATGGGACCATCCACGTAGTACAAACAGTCTGACACAGAATTCAGTATTTCAACAGCTTGTAACGCTGCACACATGCATGACGGGTCTTTAAATATCTACTACAGTAGGACCTGCTATATGTGACCACCCCTTCTGCCAAGAAAGTGGTCAGGTGGTCTTTCACCACAGGTAAAGCTACAACGAAATGGACTCCTGCAGCTGCATATATGTGGCCACAAACAGCAGGTGACCGGTTACAGCAGTGGTCACGTATGGCAGGTACCACTGTAGATGAAAGCTCACAGGCTACTAGAGCTTCTACTACAGTTGGTTTACTATTTTTTTACATATGGGGTTAATGAGGCTAAGGCTTAAGCGTACTCTTTGAGCAAGAAACTGTTATCAAATGACCCCTTCCCCAGGACTCATTCTTTATTTGCCATCTACCCAACCTTACTTTGCATCTCTTATGGAGATTCTTTAACAACACCTTATAATGAATTGCTACAATGGTAAATGCTTGGGCTATGGGAGCCAGCATTATACAGAATATGCAGTAATTGCCATGGTAATAGTTGAATTCTCATTTCCTGACAGCAAGAGGTATATTACAATTTGGGTTCGTTTATACCAATGCCAAAACGGTTGTTGAATAGAAAATGACCCTAGCATAAATGCATCAAAAGGGAAACATGCCCTCATCATTGATCATTTTGCAACAAAATAAAAACAAAAAACTATAAAAAAAAAACAAACAAACAAACCATCATGTGCAATCAGAAACTATAATGTGACTGGTTAAAAAATACCCTGAGTGTTGTGCCACAAGTATTATGGGGTTTTCAAGTTGGCTGTAAAAACATACAGGCCCACATATAAACTTGACAAAATCCCTGTAATTTAATGATAACAGCCTGTTAATGTTTTGGAAATGAAATAAAGCAGACACTGGATATTGTTTGCAATCAAGTGTCAGGAACTACCACCTGTGAATATGACACATGGATGGACTGATGGAAAACCAAGAGTGATACGAACTTTTCTGGGAATGAAGAACAATTATGCCAAACATATGACAACTAAGCAAGCTGAATGTGTTACAGAACATTACCATGATTTTTAAGCAAGTGAACAAGTGACCAGATCCCAGTGTTTTAAGACTCTTAATTTTATTCAAGATGCAATTTTGGCAAGAGCAACATATCTCTGCCATAAAGAGAACGGAAATGTACAGACCCATTTCTGAAAGAAGTCAAACATTGAATTATTAAGTCAATCTGCATAGCACAGATAAAAGTATATACATGTAGTTCCTACATTCTCATGTAGTGAAGGAAACCAAAGGACCTCAAGAAAATTTAAAAGCCTTTTGCCCTGAAACCAGCCAAAACTGACTGGTGGTCAAATGTCGTCTGCTCCAGTGTTTACAAGTAATTTCAAGAGTAATGATACAAATTTGATGGAGAATTGTAGGCGAGACGTATCAATATCACATGCCCCAGGTCAACAGCTTTCCTTGTCGTAGGTCGGACACTTAGTGCCCACCCGATGCCAATGAAAGCTGTTGACTCAGTCTTAATTCAAAGGGGAAAGGGTTAATGTGCACAGTCAGAGCACCAGAAACTCTCTCCAGTTGAGAATCAAAACCGGGTGGCAGAGGTGAAAGGTAAGCATGTTACTGCTCAGCCAAGCGTGCATCCTGCCATGGTCAGTACATGCACATGAGTCTTCATGACTGCTCTATAAGCAAGACAGAAGAACCCCAGTATAAGAGTTGCATAGCACTGACACAGTGACCATCTGAAAATTTCCATGTACAAACTTACTCGCAGCTTTTTCCCAGACATCCTTACACTTAAGTTACAGCAAAATTCAGACCCACTAGTTCAATTCATACATGTACTCATGCTACCGAGTCTGCTTCCAACGGTACCCTCTACCTCCTCTTTGTAATCAATAACTATACATATGTATGGTAGAAATTGTCTCACTTACAGAGGTGCAGTTGAATGGAACTCGTCCCCCAGCAGTTACAGTTGCCCTCCTGCTTCAAACTGACCCTGAACTGCATTACCATTAGCTAATTTGATGCTTTTGTGGTGCTTTTCTTTGTCATATTTAATTAGTACGCATCTGATTTGAGTTTTACTCTGTTTAAGAATGTATTTAGTCATTACTGTGATATTTAGTTTTTGTGCTTGCATCTAATTTTGAGTTTATAGCACACTGTCACTTCATTGTGATATTTGATTGTTGTGTTTACATCCAATTTTGAGTTCCCAATGCATATGTAAATAATGTATCTTAAATTAAGACTTAATTTACATCCTACTTATGACTGAAAGTTATATTTAATTTCGTTCTTGTCATCTATATTGTTTATATATATTATTCTTTGTAGACCTGTACTGTCATCTGACCACCGAGGTATGGGCCTGGCGAATGGCCAGTGTTTTCACAATCACAGAGTCTGACACAGTCACAGGCTCAGCCAGTGCTACTGATGGTAACCCTGCCAAAAAGATTAATTTCAAATTCAAATCAGTCTTAATTTATCATACTTGTATGCTCATTTCCTGAAGTACCATACAACTGCCACTTTTGAAAGTTCATAAGTACTTACCCACAACCACACATTTTGCTCTTAAAATTGCCGGCATCCTCAAATTTAAACAATGGGAGAGCAAGCCAGTTACCAAAGAAACATCAACAACTGTGAATTTTGCAGAGCTTGGAAATGACAGGTATTTGCAGGTCCGCACACAACTACTTCCTTCCAATTTCAGCCAATCACAGACGAGATATGTTCACAACAAACATGGCTTCCGTGGACATACTGAAAGAAGTCTCACGAGAAATAATTGGCAAAATGAACGGCAGGGAGCTGACTGAATGACCCATGCGAGTGGCATCAGGGCAGCAAGACACAAGGGTAAGCACAGTAGTTCACTAGGCTCGAGATTATAGGGAATGAAGGGAATATAGCCACCAAATATGCTTGCAGTCCCACGCACAATTTGCGTTCACTGAGTCTGAGTGACAGTCACTCAGTGACTGAGCACATTGTCATTGAGACTGGAATCAGATTACCTCACAAAGCTAAAGATAAGGCGCAGTAATAATTTGATTGAAAGTGATCTCGTAAAAAAACTGAATAAGGGGTGCAGTACTTAGTGGAAGCTGAAACAGTGTAATCTTTGCATTGTAAAATGTAGTCAAGTTTTAAAAAGTCTATATTAAAAAAAAAAAAAATTATTGGAGCAGTTTGTCAAAATTGACAACAATCACTTGACTTGCTGCAGACGTAATGACATGTGTCCATTTGTTGATTGACATTGAGAATGAAAACATTCCATTTTTAATCAACATGTACTATTTTGCCAAGGTTTTTAACCTGCACAAGACTCAGTTGCTCTGTGCTGTAGCCCAATGTAGTCATTTAATTTTAAATTAATGACTTGTGTATAATAACCACTGCAGCATGGATCCAGAAGGATGCAAGAATAATTTTTTGAAAGATGGAAACAATACCCCATACAGCAGCAGTTATTGTATCTTTTACAATTTCAGTGTGTTGCCATGATTATGAAAAAAGTGCTTCTCAAGTTTTGAATTACACAGTGCATAGTATAAGGGGACAAAAATCAGTTGGTTTCCATTACCAGTTGCACAACCCAATCCTAATAACCTACAATAGTTGAAGCAAAGTACCTTGGTGTGACTTTTCAGCGTGACTAAGATGGAACAGTCACACCAACAATATTTCGAACAAGGCAAATGGCACACTGCCACTGGGTTTCCTCTAATGCAAGTTACAGATTTGCTCCACAAAAATAAAAGAATAAAATTAGCTGAATATGCCTCTGCAGTCGGGATCCCTACTCTGACACTAACATCAAACTGATTGAAATGATCCAGCGATGTGCTGCACAGTTCACCACTGGCAGATTTCAAAACCATTCTAGTGTATCTAATACGCTAGGACCACTACGCTAGAGATCACTAGAAGACCGTCACTGGGATAGCAGACTGGTGATGCTCTTCAAGATTATGACAACCTTGTTGCCATAGATCCCACAGTCAATCTCATACCAATACAAACCCACCATATCCATGCTGGAAATTTCCAAGTTCCATTGTGCCATGTATATTATCATAACCACGCCATTTCCCCCAGGACCATCTGACACTGGAACAACCTCCCACCCAACATTCAACAGGCTGGTTCATTGTCGATTTTCAAGTCCCTAAGGACTAATCATACCTACTAGTCCTGAAGTCTCATACTGCTGCTTTTTTAACTCTTTTTTACTTTCCCTCTACTCCACATACTAACCACCTTGATACTAACAATGCACAGGACATGCCAGAATCTTCAGTGTGTTGAAAGAGGGCATTATAAGGAAGAAGTTTTTGAATGACCACTTCTTGATGTGGACAAAAATAAATTTGTGTAAGTACAAATTTGCTAGGAAACTGACGACGTGAAGCGTTTAGTATTGATGTACTTCAAGTTGCATACATGCATGTACATTAAAGCATCTTAAGGACTTTATTTACAAGTGACAGTTTTTGACCAAAAAAAAAAAACAATTTTAGAGCTATCTAGAGTACTTTTTCTTGATGCAAACAGCAAAGGCAGCTGAAGTATATATATATATTTGAGTTGGTATGGACAGTACTACTGATTAATGCAAAGCAAAATGTATGTCCTTGCTAAATTGTTGAATAAACACGAGAGTGAAAACATTGTGTTTGTAGCTATTTTTGGTTATTTCTCATTCAAAAATAGTGGCAAAATTTTCATTCTTGACATTATTGCCTAAAAATTTTCCCCTATTTATGATATTTTGTTTAGTTAATAAATAATCCTACTTTTAAGTTGAAAATTGCCTTTTCAAAGGGTAAAGTGTGCAAAATATTTTTCAACTTTACAATTTTATATTTCATCGACTAAACAAGGTATCAAAAAATGGACAAACTGCTATCTTTGCATCGTTATGCAGTACGTCAACCAACGTTAACCCACATGTATATACTTCAACTACCTTTTCATCAATAAAAAATGTTTGTAGAGCTCTGAAGTTGGTTTTCTTCAGAAATACTCGCTTGTAAATAGCCTGTGTGTTGCACAAAATTTGTAGGTCTGCTTGCCATGACCCCACCACAGTGCTTTACACAAAAAAGTATGATGATGATGATGAATGAGTGAGCAAAGGGAAAAATGTTCTGCTATTTGGTATCCAATGTGATCCAGTTGTCAGTGTTTCTAGTCAGCACTCCACATGCCCAGAAAAGTTATCTAGAGAAAGTTGCTTGAATTTATCTCATGTAGATTAGCTGTATTTAATTTACCAGTTGACCTTGCTTGAAAGCCAAATCCATGCCATCAGCCATGTTGCAGGCATGGCAACACAAAAAGAGGCAGCTGAGATAGACCTGTAGCCAAACTCTGGCAGATGAAAGAGTACAGTGTTATGTAATATGTGGGTCAAAATGTGAAAATCTTATAAGCACTCTAGCATCCCAAATGAATGGATTGTGAAGGAAGTCAAAATCTCACCATCTATAATTTAACAGAAAATATGAGCCAATTTGTGTTTAAAGATATAAAATTCCATATCTGAAAAAGTAATTGAATTAGACACGCAAAGACCATGTCCAATGCTGGTATGGTATTTAATATCAGTGACCTTAACTTATTTTTGTTATGTCGCCAGGCCTGTAAAGTTGCAAGGGGTGATTTTGCAATGGCATGGTGTAGCTTGGACATCTATGGCAAATAAAATTGAGCCTCCAGATCAAAATTGCACTTGATTACATTGTACATAAAACTGTAGTGTACTTGGTGACCTACTTTGTGGGTCACCATGACCCAATGATTATGGACTTTGATGCTTGTCCAAGTTTATTGCTTTTCTTCAATAACTCAAAAAGTTAGTACCCCATTTGAACAAACAAACCATGCATGGAAAGCTGGATGCAGGGCACACATTTTGAATGCAACAATTGTTTCATCCGAGTTGAAGGTCAAGGTCAAATGGCCAGTTGGAATAAAAGGGTCATCTTGTGAATGCTCTGCACCCACATTTTTTTTAGTTTGGCCCATATAGCTTTTAGGACTAATAAAGTTATGAAAATCTTTGTGTATGTCAATGTTCGTAGCACCACCTATAGTATTGTGTAGTATACCTGTCAAAATGTGAAAATCTTGTGACCAGTCCAGCATCCTCAATTTATATGGATCTTCATGACATTTAATGGGATTGTAGAAGATGTCAAAAATCTCAGTTGGTTAGTATACGTGGTGGCACCACCTATAAGTTGATGGAAAATATGAATGAACATGTCTTGATAGATACAAATTGCTTATACATGTATCTTTGAAAAGTAATTGAACCAGACATGCCAAATTTATAGGATATATAGATCATGTCTGATGCTAGTATGCTATAAAGATTTGTGACCTTGACCTATTCTTAGGTCTCCAGATCTGTTAAGGGGGAAGAAGTAATTTTGTAATGGTAGAGTGTAACTTGGACATGAATGCCAAGGAGAATTGAGTCTTTAGATCAAAGCAGGACTTCAGTACTTTGCATATGAAAAGCTACTTGATTACCTACTTTTAGGGTCACCTTGACCCAATGATCATGTGACGTTGACTCACTTTTCAAGGTCATTAAGCTCTTAAGAAAATGACATTTAATTCAATATCTTGATAAAGAATAAGGTGAATGATGCCAAAATTATCACAAATGTGTATCATAAAGAAGTTTTATATTGCATAAAATGGATGACCATGACTAACTTTTCAAGGTCATGGAGGGAAAGACATTTCAGTGAATTACTTTTTTTTTTTTTTGGGGGGGGGGGTGATTTTGGTAAGCAGAGCAATAGGCTGATGGGCCTTTTGTGGGTTTTTTTTTTTGTTTTTGTTTTTTTGTTTTTTTTTTTGAACAAAATAACTTAATCAAGTCACTGAAGTGTTTTACCAGACTTGCTGGTTTCAAAAAGCTTAATTTGATCATCTTTATATCAGTAGACACAATCGCTGTCATTCACCACACTCAGACAGTCTGCATGACATCTGGACAGTGCGGGATTCAAAATCACACAGAGTAGTGTGCAGTGCTTGTCAATCTGACTGATTCATGAGGCTTGCAACTGAAAGCAGTCAGCAAAGAGCAAAGGTCTAAGCATTTTTTTACAGGTGTCGGGTATTGATTCTTTATGTTGTACTGCCAGCTGTCTGCATATTGTCTGCTGTTCACTTCTTCAGACACGTTAATGTCGCTAATATTATCTTTTAGGGGTAGGTGGGGGAAATCCCCCATACTGTCACTCCTTCGGTCCTTAACTGTTCAACAAGAACACAAATATGGCATCTTAGTAATATTGTGTAAATGGGAGGGCTCCCCGATCTCCTCATAATCTTCCAAACATCTGGCATGGATTCTTTAGGTGGGCCAGGGTTCTTGATTGGTGAAATGAAACTGAATTATAAACACATAAAAACAACAAAATATTTAGCATATATTTTTTCAACTGTCAGTTAGGATTTTTGAGCTATGAGCATGATGACAGGTACAGTGAAACCTGTTTTGAGAGACCCCTCCCTTGGAAGACCACCTGTCTTTTGTGACCACTTTTCCTGTGCAACAACACCCTCTAATGGTAATTTACCTCCATTGGGAGACCACCTGATGAACCTGACCAGTGACCACATAAAAAGGACCCTAAAAGACCACTTTCAAAGCAAAAATAAATCTACTTATTTTGTACAAGGTCAGTAAAACATTCAAAAGAATGTGTGAAAATCAATTCACAAATACCAGTATGTATGTACCAATTCTCTTTGGAGTAAATAGTTGTAATGGTCTTAGAAATGCAGACGAGTTAACTTTTCCTGAAAAAGTCTACGAGGATGCACCCATATGCAACTTTCTTCCAAGGCAGAGGCAAGTGGTTGTTGGCCAGGTGATGCAAGGGTCAAACCTCCATTGCGAGATCGCCTGCTTTATGTGATGCACCAGGGGTGGTCTCTCAAAACAGGTTTCAATGTATATGTATCATGAGACAGGCTGTATGATGATGAACAATTTATTGCAGTTTTGTAACAGCAGTGGAATATATTCATGGTTTAGAAACTGTGGAACCAAAGCAAAACACTGCTTAATGTCTCATGTTTTTGCACTATTTTTAGGGCTACACAATTCAATGTATCTGGAGCACAGCAAATGTAACTGCTTTTTGATTTGAGACTAGACCCTATATCAATTCATATTGATTTTGATAGTCAAGTAGGCTTATTCACATGTCAATGCAAAACTCTGTGAGACTAGAGACAACAAAATGCAGCATGTAGGTTTAACCTTACCCATGTTACCAATTTCAAATAAAATTTAAGATTCACATCAGAAGCAGTTGGAACCATTATATATGCTGCTTATAGCAGGGAGCAATGTTGTCATAGAAACGTCATGATAGTGCAGGGATAGACCTCGACCTTCAAAATTTGTAGCCAAATTGGGAAACAAAAAACAGTCATCACTGTAAAATTCAATCATATTGATTATTTTGTGAGAGAATCTTGACAAGCAAACTTAAAATAGCACTGAACCTGACGCTCATCCTCAACTGGCTTTATACCAGGCAGGTATGTCTCACTACCCACAATTAATAAATCCAGTACTCCATCTTATTGTTGTGGTACATGTATATGTATGTGTCTATTCAGGGTGCAACACAGGTGGAGTATAAGTGTGTTTTAGAATTTGAAAGATAGAATAAAAAAAGGTGTCTGCCCAATGGTTGATTTGTGGCTTTATTCTTAATGTCAGAAAAGTGTTCACCCTTTCCTCTCATGAACGTCCATTTAGTTTGTCCAACATTTTGAAAACTGCAGTGCTCACTGACAGTGGACAAAGTTACTGTCAGTTGCTTTATTTTCATGTGTATCAATTTTCATAGTTTTTTGCATTTTTGACATTTTCCCTGTAGTTTTGATTTCACTGTTTTGGATATAATTCCTATTCAAACAATGTTAAAATACTATTTCGCTGTGTTTTTATTATTGTATTTGTGTCTTTTTGTCCAGATCCACTTCCTAGTATTCATTAACCTGTTCCGCAATTCTTTACTGTCCATAAGCTAACCTGTCACTGTCTAACCTACATGTATATACATATGGAAGCGCTATTGCCCATATTGCACATGCTCCTGTGTAGAGCAAAACGGTCCATCCGTCAAGTGATGTGATGAGGAGTAGCATGTCAACATTGGCACATGTTACTCCATGTTGTGCTTATGACGTCATAAGTACAAGTGTGGTTGTCAACCAAGTTGAGTTCTGGTTGCAAGGGTCCCTGCCATGTGGATGTAACTTGAGTTTGTTACAAGTGAAGTGGAGGGGTGATGGAAAACCTGGGTGGGAGATCCCTGATTGATAATGTACTAGTGTGCCTGTTTTTAACAGTAGTCAGAGAGTATAAACCCATGTTTATACACAGAAGGGGCATGGGAAAATGAACATAGAAATTAAAAATTTAGCATAATCCTTGGCGAGTATGTTCATTTTCCCATGACATTGAGACCAAATGGTTAGATGGTGCAAAGTAAAAAAGAAAAAAGAAATTAAAACAATGTACAGTATTGCATTTGCAAGAACATGGCCCGGGTGCTCAACGTGAATGACGGGTCACCTGGCTGGTTCCGTCACCAGTGGTGTCAGAGTAGATGTCTCATGTTCAGAAAGTAAAGGTATTCATGAAATGT
Source organism: Hermodice carunculata (assembly GCA_964020975.1). NCBI lineage: Eukaryota > Metazoa > Annelida > Polychaeta > Eunicida > Amphinomidae > Hermodice > Hermodice carunculata. Next base: position 835,469 of record OZ026613.1, read on the forward strand.
GAGTCTATACATACGGAATTCAGACAAGCCTTCATGTGCAACTTGCACAAACTGAGTAATAGTAAAAATGTCAGGCCTGCTATATATGTAGGGTATGAAAAACATGTGTGGGGTCAGTTTGTCCAGAGGTAAAGTTTCTAATCATTTTTAGTTCAGCAAGATTACCAATGCAGCTCAAAGCTGGTCATATAAGAGGGATGTTCTCTCTAGAGGTGAATGGTATAATGAGTAGTATGTTACACTGTGTGCATAGTGTATGTTAGTTGCTGTGTTTTAAAGAGTGGTGTCTGGCAAGAGGAGCCTATTACGAGAGGTGGACCACTGTATCATGATCAAGACAGGATTTTTAGGGATTGAAAAAACATTTCTGTTCTCTTGAGCTACATTTCCTGGGCTTCAGGGCTCGATCCTCACAGGTACAATACTTCACTATAAATAGATCACAAAGTGGTTTTACTTTCCAAAGAGTTTTGCGAACTTCTTGACATAACTTATCAATCACACCTTCCCTATGGACAATTGTCCACAGTATGGCATGGATGTCTGCGCATTTAACCCAATTGGAAGCACAACCATTCAAATGGAACCTGTACAGTAATGTATTATTTATACGTATTTATATTTCAATGTGTTTCAGGTGCAGAAGATTGCAAAATGCAGAGTTATATGCGTGCAAACATACATGATCTGCATCAAGCTATTTGTGCTGGCTCAGATGATGGTGTGCGACAAATCCTCGACCAAAGTCGACTGGACATTAACGCCACAATATGTGGTACCACTGCAGTTTCTTTGGCTTTATACAAGGAAAACATGACCATATTTAAGACTCTTTTGTGCCACGAGTGCTTTCGTAGACATGGAATCATAGACAAACTCAGCAAGGATGAAAAACAGAGGGTGGAGCCACCATTGGTCACAGCTTGCCGCCTCGGTAACCGAGAAGCTGTCAAGTTACTGATAGAGTGTGGGGCTGACCCTGACTGCACAGATAACTTTGAACATACTCCTCTGTGGATGGCCACCAGACAGCGGCACTCCGACTTGGTACTCATCCTCATACAAGGCGGTGCGAGTGTCAATCCATCACGAGAGTGGAGTAAGTCACCGCTGTATTTTGCAGTCAAGTATGCCTCAAAACGAACAAATATTGCCAAACTGCTTATTTATTTTGGCGCGGATGTAAATATCACAATGGAAAGTTGTATTCAGAATTCCCTGCTTTATGGGGCAGTCATGCAGGCAGACATGGAACTGGTCAGATTGATTGTGGATGCAGGTTATAATGCCTCGGCCGATTCAGAAATCAAGGTCATGTTGAAAAGTGGACAGATTCATCTGGACCGATATTTACGTGAATTATTAGCAGATAAGTGCAGTGGTGCTCCAAGTCTACAGCAGCAGTGTCGTACTGTTCTACGTACAACTATCATGCATATCTATCATGGCAAGCAGTTTCTACATAGACTTTACCAGCTACCTCTCCCGAGAAGCATGTTAAATTATCTGTCATTAAAAGAAGAAGTTGCGATGGACGTGACTCATTTCCCACAGCTGGAGTAATCAAGTGCTTATGCAATAGTAATAGATAGTTTGTCACAAAATGCCTGGAAAGGTGGCAGTGCTGGTAGCCTGGCTAGGGCAATGGTAAAGGTTTGGTTTTCCTGCAGATCACCTTCTCTGTGGATTACATATATTAGCACATTTTAGAAACAGTTACCATATCCTTTGAATGGGTGTATCCAGTGCAGTTGTGGTATTGAATTTTTTTTTAAAAAAGTCTTGTCATACAGATTTTGGAATCAGATATGTCTTTGGTGAAAGTTGTATTTTGGATGCTGGCTCCTGACGCTATAGAATCATTGTGATGCTACCTTTGGTGTTGACATGTTTTTTCAGTATGAATCAAATACAGTGCTCCTCCTCTAGTAAGGCCCCCTCAGGAGAGGCCACCCTCTCTATAAAGGCCACATCTCTATGCCATGAAAGTGGTATTTCCATTGTATTGTCCCTCTCAAGAGAGGCCACCCCTCTAATGTGGCCCCTTTTTGGTTGCATTTGAGATGGCCTTGTTGGGGGGGGGGGGGGGTCACTGTACAGCATCTTAGATTTTATGGTCTCAGTAGGGCTCCAGTGACAACACATTGTGGATGTTCATGTGACACTGGCAATATATATATATATATATATATATATGTATATATATATATATATATATATATATATATATATATATATATATATATATATATATATATATATATATACATGTATATATACATGTATATATATATATATATATATATATATATATATATATATATATATATGTATATACACGTTTTAAAAATCATTACAAATTCTTTAGATACATGTATGTCCGAATGTGAAACATTTTGAAAAGGGTAGTGAATATAACAGTCCAAGTGGCTGGTGTGGCTGGTGTACAAGAAGGATGAATCTTTTGACTTGTTTTGTTTCAACTGCAACTCATTGGGAACACCATGAGAGGCCCATTTGTATATCATGGGGTAACAGTTCTGTTGCTGTGTCTACATTTTGAAAAGCAGCATAAAGGCTGTGTAAGGGGCAGGATTGGACTCTCTCAGATGATCTGGATTTCTGAAGATCTACAGCTCCATCTCTGCCCACATTCTGAAATGTTGATCTCTGATGCTTGCCTAGCAAGAGAAAGCGAATTCTCACGCAAACGCACAGCTATGTGTAGATGGTTAACATTAGCCGCTCCTTTGTATAAGCCTGTAATGTGACACATAGTAGTAATACATACAGTGAAGAAAGTATGCGTCAATACAGGGCACACAATATAAGCATGATCAGAACATATCCTGCACAATGGGAGGCACTCTGATATCAGTGTACATGCATTTGACACAAGAAGCTTGCCTTTGAAATAAATTGATGCAAGGTGAATTTGTCAGCAAGTGGCGAGACGTGCAGTGGTCCCTGTCTTGACTGTGAGACCGTGACCACTCCAATGGAAGGCCACCTGCAGTGAAAGACCAGTTTTAGCTCTGCTGACCACAGGTTGCAGAGCTTATGTGATCACTCCTGTCCATCCATCTGTCATCCCATCCATCTGCCCAACTGTAAACAATTGCTTGCCAACAAGGTATAAGTACAATGTAGGATCTGGAATTTTTAAATTAGCCTCTTGAATTTTATTGGACCTTGTTCTAGGAATGGCAACCTAGGTTCCTTTGGCTATTGTTGGTGCCACATGGTGGATTATGTAGCACAGGGGCCAAAAAGTAAAAAAAAAATAAAATAAAAAAACCTCGGATGTGTTTGATTTTCAGTGGATGATTATGAAGTTTGTTGGAAATATTCTGGAGGCTAATATGTCAAAGCAGGACAAAACCAGTGGCACCTTCTGTATGCAAACACAAAATATGGGTTAATTTGTGGTGACATTTATGAAATTCATTATCTTGAGAAATTTGAGGTCATCAAATGTGCAATAAATATGTATCATTTGTGGAAGTTTAATGTTACATAATAATATGCCTGACCTTGACCTACTTTATAAAAGTGGGAAAACTTTTTCAGCAAATGATTTTTTGTTTTTAATTTTGGTGATGGTAATTACATCTAAACTTATAGACATACATTTAAATACCATTTTATGGAAACGGTATACAGGCAAAAGTCTATAACCTGGGGTCATGGTAGGGCCTCCGGTGGTATTACTTATTGGAACTAACATCATAGGTGTCAAAAATGCATCAAGTTCTTTCGTGCGATAAAATAAATTGAAATGGGACTAGAAAATTTACACCAAATATGCATTCAACCAAAAGTCAATTCTTTCAAGGTCACGGGGGGAGTGAATTTCAGGAAATTATTTTTGATTGTGATGGTGTGTACATCCTAAGTTTTGTATGTATGTATGTATGTATGTATGTATGTATATACATACATGTTTATGTATATATATATATATATCATATATCATTAACACTGTTAATAACAGGTACATTATGCAGACAAAAGTCTATGACATTAGGAGTCATGGTGGCTCCACTTGTGGGATTAATTGAAACAAAGATCATAGGTATCAAGAAGGCATTAAAATCATTATTGTGATAATTAATTCAGATGGAACTACATAATTTAAACCAACGATGTGCTAGGTCAGTGGTCAATTTTTGTTGTGTCTTTACAAATTTTAAGATCAAGTGCATAAGTAAAGGACACTGAATATGATATGGTGAGAAACAATAAGGCTAACAATACCAAAGGTACCACAAATGTGTATCATATGTTAGTTAAATATTTAATAGGGGTGACCTTGACCTAGGTGTACCTTCTCAAGGTTATAGAGGGAATGCACTTTAGGATTTTTTTGTGTTTTTTTTTTTTTTTTTTTTTTTTTTTTTTGTGGTGGTTATCCAAATACATGTCAGCAGAGCATAAGGCCCTTGGGCCTATTGTTCCAGATACTTTGAGCAATTTTACTGTACTAATAATATTGATACCTCCTATGAGTGACTGCAATTGGTGACTCCAAGGGATGCTGTCTCGAGTCAGTTTTCATTGTACATCTGCCAATTATGCCTTGTGCTTTTTGTTCATAAATCAAAGTCACTTGAAACCTTTCCCCCCTTGAATTATTAAAGAGCAAGTCAGCTGGTTTCCCTGGCATGGGCTGGGCGCTGAGACACGACCCACACAAATGTGAAACAGCTCTGTGTTATCCCAACTGGCTTTCAAGGCAATTCTTCTTATGTCTCTGCATGTACTACTGGGAGACTTTTTTTGTCCATTTCTTCTACTTTCTACCACGTCTACTTCTTCCTCTTCTCATTCTTCCACACTTTGGTTTCCGTGTGATAACCCTTGAAAGATTTCTCAAAACTTATTGAAACGTGGTATGATTATGTAACTAGGGAAGGCCTAGCTTGGGATTGTATTTGGGTGACTTTGACCTAATTCACAAAAAGCCATATATGGTAATTTCGTTTCTGTGTGGTAAATACTGAAGGTTTCGACACAACTGCGTTCAACTTGGTATGGTTGGTAAGATGGGAATGTATTTGGCTGACCTTGACCCAATTCTCAAGGTCAAAGAGCCATGTATGGTAATTTTATTTTTGTGCAATAACCCTTGAAAGAGTTGACAAAACATAGTGAAACTTGGCAGGATTAATTTATGTACAAAAGTAAGACCTAGATTCATGGGATTGTACATTTGCGTGACCTTGAGCTAATTCTCAAGGTCCCATAGCCAAATATGTTAAATTTCATTCTGTTATGATTTGCTTTGAATGATTCGATGGAACATAAGGAAACTTGGTAAGGTTAACTTAACTTGATAGGACCAAAGCGGGTATTGCATGTGAGTGACCTTGAGCTTTGCACATTGCCAAACAATTTATTCAGTTTGACATTTCATGTTATCATATACAGAAAACAAACTTTAAGTCTCATAATGTTATGTGTGATCATGTTACACGAATACTTTCAAGGTGTATACAGGGAGACATTTAATTTGATATTCCTGTTCTAGTTGAAACTGTTCTTTGCTGCTGTTGAAATAAGTAAGTCAAAAACATTTGAGCAGCAGTCGATTAAGGCCAGTTGAACGGGAAAATGGCTGATAAGCATGGAAGATGTTTTAGCTCGGTAGACCTCCCACACTTTGCTTGAATGGCAGAGCCACGATGCATGGAGGGAGGAAAATTGCAATAAATAGCTGTAACTGGGTGTATATTTGTGCAAGAGGTGAACATTGGTTGAAAGGTTGACTGTTTTAAAATGGTTATTGTAGTAGCATGGCATCAGGCCTGTGCTGTTTGATAGTGGTTAGAAATGTGTGTGCCGCTCACGTCAGCCTAATGATGCATTGTGGGCCAGCTTCATAGTTTCTCAGAAAATTGTGTGAATGTTTTGTGTACATGGTATAGTGTTTCAAAGATTGTAATATGCTTTGATAAATCTGGTCAAGTGCTCATGCAAGTGATTTTTTTTTTTTTTTTAGATGCTGTAAATGACCATGAGTGTATCTTATCCATGTTTTAGCTGGATCCCAAGTGATAGAAATGAACACTGCGGTACACACCTACTCAGTAATGTGTACCATAGACAACCACATGCTCTTTCATGGGTCGTAAATATGTGGTGTTGGTAAAAAAAGTGACCAACCATATGGCACCTATAAAATATCTCTTCTTAGCAGAGTTCTGAACTGCACTTGTTATGCTGGGGGGAGGGGGGGGGGGGGTAGGAACGAAATGGCGGAGTTCTCTTACTGAATATATGCAAGCTCAATAAGCAGCAAAGAGGATGATGGGAGCAGAGTGACAGGGTGTCTTGTGCTAGGTTCTCTGTTAGGGGTTTCACTTTGCTGATGATGTTGACACTATAACAGAAGGGCAAAGACACTGCTTGTTTCAATCAAATAATCTTATCTTATGGGCCGTGCAACATTTGGGAGGGGGATATTTTGTAGTGAGTTCTGACAATACATGTATCAAGTTTCGTTCTATCCTGAAAGAAACTTCACTCCTCCACTAAAAATTCACCCCCACATGTCACTGTGAGTAGTAATCTGAACAAGGTACGTCACATCAACCCCTGGACACCCACCAGGCAACACTGTATGATGTTGAGGGGAAGGGTGTGCTTTCCATGATGTGAAGTGGACCCAAAGAGATCTGACAGACAGAAAAAATGGACCTAAACAGATCTGATGAGAATAAATGTGAACCAGAGTTGACCTGATATGAAGTATTATATGGAACTGAATACTCCTGCATTTATCAAAATTCACATGAGCAGAGATTCACTGCCTTTTTGCTGTCTGGGGAAAGAGCCCAGCCTCCGTGGATTAACTGTGACTCTGAAAAGGGATTATAGGATCAATCAAAGAGCCTGGCTCTTTGGATTAACCACGACTCTAAGAAGGGGTCAGTGGAATCACAAGAATTGTCAAAACCGGGGAGCCTGTAATTGGATGAGAATGTGGGTACCCACCCCCACCCCAGGCACAAACCTTCTCAGAAGTTAAAATATTAAAGAATTATGTCCGGCATACATGTACACCTGTGCATACTGATACGTTCTGTTTCAACAGTGTTGATTTGTAGACTGTTTGGTAGTACAGAAGACATAACCACAACATATTAGCTGCTCTGTATCCATACATTTATGACATGGCTCACACAAGACCAGGCTCCTTTTGTCATCATCTCACACACGGCTTAAATGGGACAGGCTGGCATTGTAAAGTTGAAACAAGCATTATTTATTCTATGTTTGAGGGCGAATTATCATTTTCTAGAGTGAAAGTCAGAAGTAGTAACTCACTGTAGATCACATGACCTAAACATTGTTGCAAGTAAATTGTGACGCGCGTGAAACAGTGACGTGATGCATTGAAATTTAGACAAAATCAAATGTGCTTGAGCGATGTTTGCTTATACGTCACGCGGTACTTTGAATAACTGAAACAAACGTAAACAAACTTGGCACACCAGGTCAGTGTTGAAAGTACGCCTAGGGCAAACTTTTTTGGGATGAATACCCAATTAAACATAGAATAAAAATCTTACATGATGGGAGAGTGGGTTACTATTTTCTTTCACTCGGGATCGTTGTTGATGTGGAAAATCACTCGTGATTTTCCCCACCAACAATGATCCCTTGTGAGAGAAAAAAAGTAACTCATCTCAGCCATGTAAGACTGTCTATTTATTCAGACAAAACTTTAGCAATTTGTTGGGTTTAAAAACAAGGGGGGGGGGGGGGGGGGGCAAGGTAGAGGTCTTGTGCTGCTCCCGATTTGACATGTATGTATGACCATAGCAGTCACAAATTTGTACTCCTGGTAATGCATTTTAGAGGGTTTTTCGCTGGTTGATAATTATAATGTTAAAATGTCAATTTTCTTCCCACGATCCACTTTGCTTTACATTTTTCATATTGAAATACACTAAGGAGCAGGTATCCCTACATTTTCAATTTGAATGAAACAGAATTGGCCTTGCTAAAACTCAATCGCCTGTGTGAAATACTATTGTCAAACTCCTAGGAAAGTGAAACCAAATAGGCTAGTGAAAGGTAACAATTTGCCCATGTTTTATTATTTGTATGCAATCATTCTGCAGGGCTTTGCCTCAATGAACATTTTCAGTGGTGTCCAATTATGTGTCTTCAATGAAATGACAGGAAGAACTGGGATGTATTTGGTTTCCTAAATGTTCACAAGAGCATTTTCTGCCACTTGTACTGTGGAGCTCAGTCAGGATAACAAATTATCTGGCGCTTGCTGAGGAATTGATTCAAATTTTAACCATAAATTGCCTATATAATAAGCAAATTGAAACTGAAGCATATTTTTGCCAGTTTTTTTTTTTTTTTTTTTTTTTTTTATTTTGTCAAAAATGGACAAATACAGTGCCTGAGGATATTTTATGTACAACTTTTCTGTCCCAAAGATGTCCGTGCCATGTGGAGAGCTGGCAACCAGCTTTCGTCATGAGATATCACACAGCAAAATATTCTTATTGGTGTACATGGTATTAGGAAGGTTCATCTCTAAAAGGTAACACCTCAGATGATGTGCTAAATGAAAAAAAAAAAAAGGACATAAAAAAGTTTTCAATCAATCGTCACTTGCAAGTACTGTAGACATCATGGTACAAAGGAACATTCAAACATACCTGCAATATATACTGGTATATAATATGTTTCCAATTTAATAAACGAGTTTTAGGTGTGCTTTCAACCAGGGAGACTGATTCTCACAGAAGACAGAATATTCCTTTGGGATGATGTGTCACTGGTGACGAGCTTGTGTCACTAGCAGCAGCACATATAAACAGAGTAGGGGATTATCCCTTTTTAGTGCCTCGATCTGCTCTTCACCCCTCCCATTTGAATGACCCCAACTATGTCAACATGCTGCAAATATTCTGAATTTTGAGCACTATAATTATGCAAAAATTAGCATCATATGGTTGAAAACAGAACCAAGTCTTACTCTGGCTTTTTTTAGAATGTCCAAAGTGTCCTAAGCACTTTAATAATAAGAATGATTCAGTAGTCCAGTGATGATCCAGCATGCAGCACAATGTGTTTGGGACTGGACTCTGGTGAAGCTCAGCGGCTGTAATGGTCCATATAGTAACACTTCCAGGAATTGTGTGGTCCCACGAACCTGATACGTCAAGTAGATCTTCGGCCTGTGAAATTCTATAGGAACTGACACACATGGACATTGCAATGTGCCCACACAGTGTAAGGCCAAAGAGAAATGTTTTGCATGTCTTCTTCTTTTTTTTTTTTTTAAATACTAGCTATATTTAGGGAAGTAGAGATTTCTTTTCTTTCAATTTGTAATCATTGGGTTTTTTTTTCTGACGTTATCAATTAGGGGTCAGTCATATTTTCATCGTTTTCATGAGTGCAGATTAAGCGTGCAACATGACAAAGGTGATTGAAGACCTATGTAATTTTCTTTAAAGAAACAAAGGAAATTAAGCATCACAAAATTTAATGGGAACCTGGCAAGTGTTCTACAGAAAAGAAATTCATGCTTTGGAAAAGAGAGTAACTAACTGTGTTAATGCTATTGAAAAAGAGAAAAATCTATATGTTTTTCAAAAGACAGATATCAATGTATGGTACACTTTTCAAAAAGATTTAATTTATTTGTATGCATTTAAAAAGAGAAAATATATGTGTGCTATTGGAAAGTTTACATGTCTGCTTTTGAAATAAGTAAATAAGTGCAATTTGGCTTTCAAAAAAAAGAGGAAATTAAAGTGCACACTTTCAAAAAAGAAGAAACAGGTTGTTTTTTTTTTTTTTTGTTGTTTTTTTTTGAAATGGGGTAAATATATGTGTACTGTTGACAAAAAGTAAACAACCTATGCATGATGGCATTTTTGATTGGCCCTGTATTTTCTACTTTCAGAACATAATTTCTGGACAGTGTGAAAACAGACTGCAGGAGTCTCAGGTCCTTGTAGACACTTACATGTCACAGATCTGTCACTACAGTGTAGTTTTTTTTTGTTTTTTTTTTTGTTTTTTTGAGGGGGGGGGGTACCATCTGGTCAATGATAAATGAGATATTGGTATTTGAGATGTTTTCTCACTCTGTCCTCGGTACTATGGACAGTGAACTTATTTAATATCAACTGTAGTCATTGTCTGGCTATTGTGATAAACTTCTTGTTATGATGGTGGCCTGGTATAAAGCAAATAAATTATAAGGATGTGAGTTAACTTTTCATCCTTCCTGCAAAAAAAAAAGGGACGTTGTTCTGTTATCTCTTTACAGAGCTGTTTTACCACAGCAATTACACAAGGACCATTGGTGATAGAGCAGGCATTTTTAGCTCTGCTGACTGACAAGTATTGTAATCTGTTTGCATCCATCCTTGACCTCTAACAAGTTTGCAAATGAGTTGATGATGCAATAATTTTTCTATTTTTTGTAGCTCAGCTGATGAGTCAGCTGAGCTTTTAGGAGGGTTATAGCCATCTGTCATCCGTCCATCCATCCACAATTCACATTTTCAACTGTCCCAAAACTGTCAGCCACATTTACTTCAAACTCGGTGGGGATGTACCTTGGGTGGGTCTCTATGAAGTTTGTTCAAATGGTCATGCTCCATTGATTAGATTTTTTATGTTTTTTTTTCTTTTTTGGGGCAAATCTTAAAAAAATCTCTGAAACCACTCACCCAATTGCTTTGATATCACACAGGAACATTCGTAGTTCTTAATTTGTTCACCAGCTGAAACTTGGTGGATATGTTCCGTGTGGAAGAGTAAAACAAGATTGTATACTAGGTGGGACTGCTGTGGATTCCTGATCTTTAAGGATTTTTTTCTTTTCAGTTGGGGTACTTATCAGTAAATACACATTTTCTCTTGATTACAATGGAAGTCAGTGGGCATTCTATTGGTAATTCACATTTTGGACTTCTCTGAAGACACTGTGAATCAGATTGACTTCAAACTTGGTGGGAATGTACCTTCAGTGGGTCTCTACCAAGTTTGCTTAAATGGTTGCATGAATTTTGGACTTTTTATGATTTTTGGGGGGAAAATCTTTAAAAAAGTTTTAATAGGAAAGTTTAGCGTGGTTATTTCTTTTAATGTATAACTTAAATAATTTTGGCCAGGTTTGTGTCAAACTTTGTATGTATGTACCTTTTATAAGTGTCTACCTTTTTGTGTAAGTGGTCATGCTCCAGTGATTTTTGGACCTTGACCTCATTCCCAAGGTCACAGGACAACTGACATGAAATTTACTATTCACTTTATAACTTGAGATCCATTTTGAATTAAGATCTTGATTCTGCACTTGTTATTGTTTTTCTATGAAGGTCGACCTTGCCATCAATTCTGAGGTCACGGTACAACAGACATCAATTTTACTCTTCACTGTAACCTGAGAACTACTTGAACTGGGACCTTGATGTTGCAGATGTTAGTGTTCGTCCATAGAGGTCAGACATACTCAATACAAGGGTGACCTCGATCCTATCCCAAGTTCACAGCACCACTAGTGTGATGAATCTCTAGGTCAGATGAGCATGGGCTGTTCACACAGCCCTCTTGTATGAAATTTTTAATTGATTTTTTGAAAGAAAAAATATTCATCTTAAGAACTGCTGGGCCAATTGCTTTGATATTGCATATGGGGTCACCTGGGCTTACCTAGTTCTTATTTTGGCCACCAGGTGGCACTGTAATTTTCTGTATTTTTAATATGAATAATATATTAAACTTTGCTACCACTGCACATGTATATAGCTATACAGACTAAAGTACATGTGTTGCAATACTGTAAAAGCATATTCCAGTCAGCAGAGCACAGAATCATCATGATCCTCTTGTTGTTCATCCAACTTCAGTGGTCATGTTTAAGAAATCGTGGAAAAAATTTGAGTAAATCTCTAGAAATGTCAAGTCCTATCAGCTCAGCTTACTTAACCCTTAAAGCACTGATTTGAGACTGAGTCGATAGCTTTCCTCTGGGCACTTTGTGTGCACAGTGTCCCGAGGAAAGCTGTTGACTAAAATTACTTTTTGCTTTAAACTAGGCTTGCTGGTATTTGAATGAAAGGTATCTTCATGAGGAATTTACAGCTTTTAACCATTATATATTCAACAGTAATGAGAAAATGATCATAGCAGTGATTAGCACTTTAAGGGTTGAAGTCACATTTTTTGCTGAGCTGCCCTGTCAGTGATCCTAGGTTACTGGATGGGTGGTAATCTGCCGTCTGTTCACTTGTCTACTCACAATTCACTATTTTTCTCCACAACGAACAGCCAGATTTTCTTCAAACTTGGTGGGAATATACCATGGATGGGTGTTCACCAAGTACATTCAAATGGTTATGCTCCATTGACTTTTAAATTTTTACCCCAGCCGACTTGTCACCTGAGGTTTAATAATGTGGGTCCTTGTCCATAATCTGTCTGTCCATCCACATTTTTAACTTTTCAAAAACCACAAGTCAGATCATCTTCAAACTTTGTAAAGATGTACTTAAGTGGGTCTCCTCCAAGTTTGCTGAAATGGTCATGCTGCAGTGATTTTTTTTTTTTTTTTTTAATTTTGTTGGGCCACATCTTGAGAAATCTCTGAAACTACTTTGTCAATGGCTTCAAAATTGCATACAGACACTTTTGGTCTTCATTTGTTTAACATGTGACAATGTGATTGTCTTCTTTTTTTTTTTTTTTTGCATGTTTTTCCTTGCAACTTCATCCTCTTTGACATTTCTGACTGCTTCAAAACCATTAGTCAGATTTCCTTCAAACTAGAAGGGATGTACCTCGGTTGAATCTCTTCCAAGTGTATGTAAATCTTGGGATTTTTTTTTTTTTTTTTTTAATCTTTAAATATCTTCTCGTAAACATTTGGCTCATTGCTTAAAAATTACATAGGGACACTTCTGGGGACTCATAGACTTGATTGTTCAACAGATGGTGCTGCAATTTTCTTCTATTTTTTTTCACTAATTTTTGTGTTTTTATGCTATTTGTGACATCTCCAAAACATTCTCCAACAAATTTTTTCACCAGATAGTGATAGCCTGGATCCTTTATTTTTAATGCATTTTTTAAGTCAGACACATGTTGTCTAATGCATACATTCCTATTGATTACAATGTAAGTCGACAGGGATTGCAATGCTAATTTATACTTTCGACTGCTCCAAAACTGCCAGCCAGACCCAGTTCAAACTTGGAGGAGACACGCCCTTTGGATGGGTGTATACTGATTGTACTCAAAGGATTATGCTCCAGTGTTTTTTTTTAATTTGGCTCAATTGTTTGTTCATTTATTTTTGTACAGAATCTCTGAATTTTTTTTCCTGTAAATCTGTTTGATCAATTGCTTCAAATTGAATAGAAATCTTTTTCAGACCAGGGCCTTATTTAAGAATTATGTAGCTAAATTAAAAAAAAAAAAAAACAAGACATTTTTTAAAAGGTAGCTGCCCCCCTACTGTCTTTATAGTCACCCTCATTACCCTGTTGATAATACTAAATGGGGCACCCTTGTGTCCTTTGGAAGTGAATACAGAAACCAAATTCACTAAAGTTGGCTTGTAACCTGGGAAAAATGGCCAAGGTCGGCATTCTTTGAAGCTGATCTAGCTCTAATCAGGGATGTGTTATAGACAACACGTCCCTGCTCTAATAAAAAACTAAACATGTACAAAATAAAAGCTCTGGACGGGAGCTCTGGCTAAAAAAATTCTGTGGTTATTAAACAGAAAAAAATATAGTAATGTGGTTCTGTAACCTTGGAAATTGACTCAGGTCATCCATTTCAGAACTTGACCTAGCTCTTGTAGAAGGCTATATTCCTGTGCAATATGAAAGTCCTAGGTCAAAAACATCTTTAGTTATCATGCGGAAACCAAGTTCACTGATAGGACTCTAGGTGGTGACCTTGGGAATTTGGTCAAGGTCATCCATCTTCTAAGCTGACCAAGCCCTAACTGATGACTATCACCATATGCAATATTGAAGTCATCACTTGAATTCTATGTTGCAATGCAGAAAACAAGTTCACTAAAGTGCCCATCTGACCTTTGAATTTAGGTAGGTCAAGGTCACCTATCTTCAAACTTGACCTAGCCCTGAATAAGGACTAATATCATGTGCAATATACAGGTCCTATGATGAAAACTTTTCTAGTTATCATGCAGAAACAAAAACTTACTACAGTACCTCCATGACCTTGGAAATAGGGTCAAGATCAACCACTTTCATACTTCACTTAGCCCTTATATTGGAAAATATAACTGGGCACTATCAAAGTCCTATGTCAAAAACTTAATTCTCAAGTTATGGTGTGGAAACCACAGTCTCTTTACTGACCAACCAACAGAGCAGAGCTATATGTCCCGCCTTCTTCAAAGGGGAGGGCATAAATATCTTTTCCAAAACCAGTTGATCAAATCATTTAAAATTGCATCGGGGCCCTTCTGGGGACTCCGAGACTTTGATTTATTCAGCAGGTGGTGCTGTGATTTTTTAAACAGTAATTTCTTTTTGCTTTTTTCAGTTCTGCTGACCAAAGGTCTCAGAGCTAGCTCATGGTATCACTCATGTCTGTCTCTCCATCCATCTGTCCATAAACCTTTGGCTTGTGAGCACAATACAGCCCACAATTTTCAAGATAGCCCGGCCGGGCCCATACAACTTTCAGGACTTATCAAGTGTATGAAATTGAGGTCGAGTTTGATATTGGTGGTGCCACCAACACTGTTATGTAATACATGGGTCAAAATGGGAAAATCTTGTGAACACTCTAACGTCCTCAATGTTTGATAGACCTTCATGAAATTTAGTGGGATTGTGAGGGAGGTAAAAATCTTAGTTGCACATGATGCTCTACTGGCACCACTTACTATATGACGGAAATTATGAGCCAAAATGTGTTAAGAGATATATTGGCTTATAATAAAACTACTTGAATTAGACATGCCAAATTTATAGAATATATAGACCATGTCCAATCCTAGTAGGTCATTTAATATCTGACCGTGACCTATTTTTGTTAGGTCATCAGGCCAGTCAAATTTATGACAAAGAGAATTTAGCCTCCAAATCAAAATTGCACTTGATCAGGTTGTACATGAAACTTGACCTAGTGCCCTACTTTATGGGTCACCGTGACCCAGTGATTATGGACTTTGGCACTTGTCGAAGTTAATTATTTTTCTTCCAAAAGTCAGAAAGTTATTACCCGATTTGAACAAACAGACCATGTATGGAAACAGCAGTTCTTTGGAATACGGTCTGGGTGTTCAGAAGTGAAAGTATGACATGTTTTATTCTGAGTTGAAGGTCTAGGCCAAATGGCCAGTTTGAGTGTAGTGGTCATCTTGTAAATACTCTGCACCCCACAGTATTTCAGTTAGGCCCATATAACTTTCAGGACTTATAAAATGTATGAAAATCTTTGTGTATGTCAATGTTGGTGGTGCACCCAAAGTATTAGGTAATATATGGGTCAAAATGTGAAAATCCTGTGACCCATTCAGCATCTTTAATTTGTTATGGATCAATATGAAATTTTGTTAAATTGCAGAAGAGGTCAAAATCTGTTTCTTAAGATACTAGTGGTGCCACCGATACTTTGACAGAAATTAGGAGTTAAAAAACGTCCCGGAAGATCTCAACAAAAAAACAAGTTAGACATGCCAAATTTATTAAAACATATAAATTATGCCCAATGCTAATATGTTGTGTAAGATCAGTGACTTTGACCTATTTTTGAAAGGTCAAAATTGATTTTTTAATGTCAGGGTGCAGTTTGGATTCAATGGCAAAGAAAATTGAGCCTTTAGCTCAAAATTGCACTTGAGTACATTGTATATAAAAAAAAACTACTTAGTGAACTACTTTTGGGGTCACCTTGACCCAATGATTGTGTGACCTTGATTTATTCTTCAAGGTCATTAAGCACTTAAGAAAATGACATTGAATTCAATATTTTGATAAAGAGTAAGGCTAATGATGCCATATGTACCACAAATGTGCATCATACAGAAGTATGACATTGGGTAATATGGATGACCTTGATTAATTTTTCAAAGTCACAAAGGGAACACATTTCAGGAAATGATTTGTTGGTGATAGTTGTCAGCAGAGCATTAGGCCCATGGGCCTTTTGCTCACTTCTGCAAAATTGTCACTCAGTTTGTTCTGGAACTTGGTGGAAGTGTATAGCTTGTTGTTCCCCTCCCCCCCCCCCCTCCCTTGAATTAAGACTGGGTCAACACTTTACCAAGGCATGGGTTGGGCATTATCCATTAAGTGCCCAACCCATGCCAAGAAAAGCTGTTGACCTCAGGCATGTTATCTTGATAAAATTTACAGTATAATCGTTTTTCATTACTGTTGAAATTAGTTCAAAACACTGAAGCAGACAACACCTGACCACTGGCACTAGGCAGTTTGGGCCAACTTAGGGGTGGAGGGGGGGGGGGTAAATAACTCGACTTTGCTGTGCAATTATTTTCACAAATTTCACATTAAATTGACCAAGAGCCCTGAGCTCAGAATATGAAGCACCACACAAATGCAGCTTTACAGCACTGACCTACTTCACAGCTAATGAATCACAAGGCGAAGACCACAAATTGATAGGTGAGCACATGAACATTGAGACATGACCTTTGTGTGCAATGGATACTGTTGAACAGCTGTGTCTTGGTGCAGCAGCTTGCGTGTTGCTCGTTGACACATTATGTGTCTGAAAGGTCAACGAACAGTGCCACCTGTTGCCTGATTGTAACATTTTATTTTAAAAACAGAAATTCTATTTTTCTGGGTTTTTTTGGCTTGATTTACAGAAATTGGTGACTTTTTGTCGCCATTTCCGGATTTCAAAACCTGGCAGGTCCACATATATACAATTTTGCTTGAGTGGACACACTCAATCTATACAAAACCCCGTAGAACTCCCAGTAAACATACCCAACTGAGTGGAACCACTCATTTGGACCTCCTCTATCAGTTTCAAGGCCATCAAAAAAAAAAAAAAATACTCCTTTGAATGTGTGCTTGGTCTAAATTGTAGCCCTTAATGAGTGAAGACGCCCAACCAGTAAGTGCAGAACTGTTGGTGGCAAACTGAAGGAATGAAGATCGCTGAAAATATCCATTTGATACACCAAACGTCCAAAGATTTGATGTTTAGTCTGCACGCAAAGGATGAAACATACATGTACTCAATGGTACAAAGTAGTCTCAATCAGATAAAGATTCCAGTTTAAAATTATTGGTATTTTTAGCACTTTCTGAATTCAAGAATCAACTAGAAAAGAAGATTTGCTTCAAAGCAAATCTGTCTGTGTGCCTTCAAAAGTTGTAAATATTAAATGCTACAACTTTTATCCTTTGGTACTTCACATTACATTAAGCTTATGGCTGGATGCAAATTTCAAAGTCCAAAAGACCTTGGCCTTTGACCTTTACAGGTCACATGTAAAGTGCACAGCGTTACAATACCCACAATTTAAGCCCAACATGAACCAAATCGGATGAAAATTGACTAAGTTATGGCCAAATGACCTTGACCTTTGCCCCTTTGAGGCTACATGTTCTTATAATAATGTGCAGTGTTGGAATACCTACAATTTGAGTCCAACATGATTAGAATTGGATGAAAATTGGCCAAGTTATGACTGGATGAAACTTTCAATGGTCCAAATGACCCTGACCTTTGACCTTAAGAGGTCACATGTAAATTTTAAAAATGTGCATGGTTACAATAGCTACAGTTTGAGCCCAACATGATCAAAATTAAATAAATATTGATCAAGTTATGGCTAGAAGAAAGCCACCATCGAAAGTGGTCTTTGACCTTGAAATGACCTTTCACCTTGAGCTGACCTCTACTTGAAGTGAACTTGACCTAAAAATGACATGTTGGCTTAAAATTGACCTTTGACCTTGACATTTGAGATGACCTTTGCGTTGCTATGATTGAACTCCTATACACTCAGAACCACATATACTAAAGTATATAAGATATTGAAGATTTGAAACATTAATTAGCCCTCATTTGCATAATTTTGAGAAGCACGACCTCTCATTATAAAAAGGCCAGACTTTATCTACAGAAGTATAATTGTGCCAAGTTTGGAGTTTCTACATGTAATACTTTTCAAATGAAATGTCGGACAAATTTGCCTGTAAAGAAAGAATGAAGAAAGAAAGAATCTCTAGAAAAACAATATGTCTGTGTTGCACACACAGACATAACTACAGTAATATATTTGGAGGTGGGGGTGGAGGGCAAGGTTATTTCTGCACTGCCGCACTGGGGCATATTATTTTTGAGTGCATGTACCAACATACTGAAGGCCTCTTATTTTTCGCTCTGGTCAGTATTTCGGAATATCCTTATTTTCTGTACTCTGTATTGGGGCAAAATTATTTTCTCTATCAGCTTGACGGGATATCCCTCCCCCCTTACCCCCGCCCCCATAAATACTCAAGCTACATTTATGAACAGCATCCAAACAACAATGACTTTCTGTGCATCAGCTAAATTATGTCAGTGTGCCAACACAGTCATACTGTTTTTCTAGGAATTCTTTATTTATGTCTGTGTGCCAACAGACTTATTGTTTTTCTAGGAATTCTTTCTTTCTTTCTCGCACGCACCCCCCACCCCCCCAGCTTACAAGGTCCACATATGGGACTAACAATTAGTATTTAATTATGCTGGCTACAGTCACATATATATATCCTTGACCAACCACAGTGAACGCATTATCTATCCTCAGTCAGTGTGCACCATATGTAACACTATATACTCCCTATCTGATGTATACAGGATGATAGAAGTCCCTGTTGGCTGGTTCTTATATTAACAAACCATGGGGGAATACACAGGTTTGCAAGCAACAACAGCAATGGGCCATATATTGGTGATAATTTGAGTCATAAGTTTTTATCGCCTTGTCTTCTGACTGTTTATATGCACATCTGATCATGATGTATTAGACCTTGAATTGTTAATGGTTTAAACCTTGCTCACATCTGAAACAATATGGTGGCACAAAAGTGCCGACTAAAATATTTTTCTCTCTCCATAAAAATGCGAAGGCGAAAAATAAGAAAAATAAGAAAACAGAAAATAAGAAAACAGAACAGCAAAAACAAGAGAGCACGAAGGCAAACAAAACTAAAATATGAAACACGAAGACGAAAATGCGAAAACACGACAGAAAATATGTCGTGTATGGTGGAACAAAATTGCCAACTAAAATATTTTTCTCTCTCCATAAAAATGCGAAGGCGAAAACAAGAAAATAAAGAAACAAAACAGAGAAAACAAGAAAACACGAAGGCGAAAACACTAAAATATAAAACATGAAGACGAAAATGCGAAAACACAACTGCGAAAACACGACAGAAAATATGTCGTGTTTTCTCACTCGTGTTTTCGTGTTAGCGTTTTCTCGTTTTCTTGTTTTACTGTTTTCTTCCTTGGTCGAAAATAAGAAAACACGAAGGCGAAAATGCGAAAACACAACCGCGAAAATACGACAGAAATTATGTCGTGTTTTCGCACTCGCATTTTCGTGTTTTCGCATTAGCGTTTTCTTGGTTTCTTATTTTCGCAATATCGTGCTTTCGCTTGTTTCACTTCGGTTTAACACCTTCCCATATGTTAGCTAACGGAATTTATCTACTGAATACCTTGACTTTTATGGTTTATACTTGTATTTTACAAATGAATTCAAAGGAAATGTGGGGACGCACCATGAAATAACCCCGCTTGATTGGTGTCCCTGTTGTAACGGGGTAGTTTTCCAAATTCATTGTTCTTGTTGTTATTATTATATCTCGTTGTTGTTGCTGTTGTTGTTGTTGTTATTATTATCATTATAACTATTATTATTATTACTATATCTTGCTAGTACTAAACTGAACTGCTTAGTGGACAGTCATGATACCAAGATCGAGCGAACAGGTAAAACTTGTATTCGAAAGCACATTTTAATACATGTTGCATTAATGATAATATTTACGGTAAATATTAGACTTTGATCCTTGAAATAAACTCTGTACACAAGCCAACAAGCATATAAGTAAACAAACAAATAAACTTAAAGCCAGTCGTGTCTGAGGAAATTGATGCTGATTCATGGAAATCCTGGTGACAAAATTATCAGCGCCAAGGACCAAGAGGGCATGTCCTTCACAGGTAGTGTTCGTGTGGAAAAATAATCGTTCGGTGAAAAAATGGGTCTTTAATAGTGTTTTGACAAAAAAGTTATAATATTACCCCCCCCCCAACATGTCATGTCATACGAAACATCAAAAACAAAACAAAACAAAATAAAAACAAAAACAAACAAAAACAAAAACAAAAACAAACAAAAAAAAACCCCAAAGGCATTCACTATTTGTTGCTAGAACAAGGTATGCATGATGCACCGAAACGTGTCCACAAATTTCACTGGCATAAGTCCCAGAACTCCGGTTCGGTGGTTGATCACTAAAAAAGATTGCTATATAATAGTTTTCAATGTAATACATAATTGAGCTCTTTGTGGCAATTTTTTTCATTTTCTACACGATAAAAAGTCCACCAAGCATGTTTTGAGCTACATTTCTGCATGTGATTAAAGTGCATGCTCTTATATGCATCCATCGTCGGGCAAAATATTAAATCAATTATTGGTATCATATCAACGAAGTTTGTAAAGCATTTACGATTTATATATGTTTAAGGAATTTAAGGAACGGAATTAAGCATAATTGAGGTGGCTGTGCATGATAAAACTTGCTTCCATATCGGACATCGCTTTTTAAATTCTACTGATGAAGCATTCAACTTACCAACTGAGTATCTTTTATCTGATTTTGCTTTATCGGATTTTCGAGGGGTTTAAACCCTAGCAGGAGACCACAATATTAAAAGATATGTCACTCCAAAGAATGCACATGGAGATCTACACGGAAACCCACCCACATTCAAATGCCAAACTACAGCTTACACCATGTGTGCTGCCCAGAATCTTGTCAGAAAAAGTACAATACATCATAAAAAATTACGATATCACGTTTGTTTCAACAGGTACATATAAATTTCTATCATAGAGCTGTGACTCATGTCTTTTCTTTTTCGTAGTCTGTCTGCAAAGAAGGGGGTGGGGGGTAAGTACGCTGGTCCGGGTATTATTTTTCTAGAGTACGCGGTACGGAAAAGAAAAATCTTTCAAAATATTGGATAGTACGAAGTACGTAAGTCAAGAGGGCTTCCAGTATGCCAGTACGGTAAATAAAAAGCCCCAGTGCATCATGCACACCTTGTTCCAGCAACAAATAGTAAATGCCTTTGGGGGGGGGGGTTGTTTTTTGGGTTTTTTTGTTTGTTTGTTTTTGTTTTTGTTTTTTCGTATGACATGACATGTTGGGGGGGGGGGGGGGTAATATTATAACTTTTTTGTCAAAACACTGTATTAAAGACCCATTTTTTCACCGAACGATTATTTTTCCACACGAACACTACCTGTGAAGGACTTGTCCTCTTGGTCCTTGGCGCTGATAATTTTGTCACCAGGATTTCCATGAATCAGCATCAATTTCCTCAGACACGACTGGCTTTAAGTTTATTTGTTTGTTTATTTATATGCTTGTTGGCTTGTGTACAGAGTTTATTTCAAGGATCAAAGTCTAATATTTACCGTAAATATTATTATTAATGCAACATGTATTAAAATGTGCTTTCGAATACAAGTTTTACCTGTTCATTCGATCTTGGTATCATGACCGTCCACTAAGCAGTTCAGTTTAGTACTAGCAAGATATAGTAATAATAATAATAGTTATAATGATAATAATAATAATAATAACAACAACAACAACAACAACAACGAGATATGATAATAACAACAAGAACAATGAATTTGGAAAACTACCCCGTTACAACAGGGACACCAATCAAGCGGGGTTATTTCATGGTGCGTCCACACATTTCCTTTGAATTCATTTGTAAAATACAAGTATAAACCATAAAAGTCAAGGTATTCAGTAGATAAATTCCGTTAGCTAACATATGGGAAGGTGTTAAACGGAAGTGAAACAAGCGAAAGCACGATATTGCGAAAATAAGAAACCAAGAAAACGCTAATGCGAAAACACGAAAATGCGAGTGCGAAAACGCGACATAATTTCTGTCGTGTTTTCGCGGTTGTGTTTTCGAATTTTCGCCTTTGTGTTTTATATTTTAGTGTTTTCGCTTTCGTGTTTTCTTGTTTTCAACCAAGGAAGAAAACAGTAAAACAAGAAAACGAGAAAACGCTAACACGAAAACACCAAAATGCGAGTACAAAAACACGACTATCGTGGCACAAAAGCGCCAACTGAATTATTTTTCTCTCTCCACAAAAATGCAAAGGCGAAAACAAGAAAATAAAATAACAGAACACCGAATACAAGAAAACACGAAGGCAAAAAGACTAAAATATAAAACACGAAGGCGAAAATGCGAAAATACAACCGCGAAAACAGGACAGAAAATATGTCGTGTTTTCGCACTCGCATTTTCGTGTTAGCTATTTCTCGTTTTTATGGTGGCACAAAAGTGCCAACTAAAATATTTTTCTGTCTCCATAAAAATGTGAAAGCGAAAACAAGAAAATAAGAAAACAGAACAGCGAAAACAAGAAAGCCGGAATGCGAAAACACTAAAATAAAAAACGCAAAGGTGAAAATGCAAAAACACAACCGCGAAAATATGACAGAAATTATGTCGTGTTTTCGCACTCGCATTTTTGTGTTTTCGTATTAGCGTTTTCTCGTTTTCTTGTTTTGCTGTTTTTTTTTCCTTGGTCGAAAACAAGAAAACACGACAGCGAAAACACTAAAGTAAAAAACACAAAGACGAAAATGCGAAAACACAACCGCGAAAATACGATAGAAATTATGTCGTGTTTTCGCACTAGCATTTTCGTGTTTTCGCATTAGTGTTTTCTTGTTTTCTTATTTTCGCAATGTCGTGCGTTTGGTTGTTTCACTTCCGTTTAACGCCTTCCGGTATGTTAGATAACGGAATTACTCTACTGAATACTTTAACTAACGGAATTAATCCACTGAATACTTTTGATAATATTTACATTTACTGTTCTATTTGTTTACAAATACGTATATTGCCATTTTTTTCATGTTATTCCATGTACAGTCAGACATGTTTGTTACTTTCTATGTAAACAATGAGAAAATTTGAATTAGCCTCAGACTTCTTTTTAAATCCCCTTTTTATCCCCCGCCTCCTTTAGAGAAATAAACCATATAACAAACAGACGGAGAGAAAGAGAGATGTCATTTTGTATGCACGTTCCATACTGCATACACTATACCAGATTGGGGGGGGGGTCCAGATGGGCGGTCTTCATAGATCATGATCATGACGAGGTGACAACTGAGACAAATGTCCTGTTGATGATAAACAAACATCAATCCCAGCATATACTAGAATTTTAAAAAGTGAAACACACACACACAGAACGCCTTATATGTGTTGAAAATCCATTAGTTTCAACGTTGTATCAGTGATAATACTGTGCATTGTCACATATGAATAACTAAGTCTATCCGTTTCCTTGATTGGACACAGGGGTTAATACTTAATAGTACCCATGAAGGGGGTAACGGGGGCTAGTACGCTGGTACAGGTAATTATTTTTCTAGAGTACGCGGTATAAATCTTTCAAAAGTTTGGATAGTACGAAGTACGTAAAATAAGAGGGCTTCCAGTACGCCAGTACGGTAAATAAAAAGCCCGAGTACGCCAGTACGGGAAACCCCTTAACCACCTTCCACCATGACCGAGGTGATGATGTTACAGTTTGTACGCATGGGTAATTGTTTCTTGCCAGCCAATGCGTACTGTGTTTGCTTAAATAATTGATCTGACAGTGCGACACGCACTTCAATCGCCATTTAACAATAACGCAAAGTAAGTCTGTTTTGCAGACAAGAAAGTTTCCAATTCCCTCGAAACGGAATTTGAAAAGGGATAGGGCAATTAACGGTACATATCAGGTTACGCGTGAGTCTTACAAATGACTTCATAAAAGTCTGAAAATACGCTAAAAGTACCATAAACTATATATTTTCTGAAAGCTAACAAATCTGGGAAAAAGTTGATAGCATTTTCATTTGTACCAGTTTGTCTGTGGTGACACAACAATCAGGTAAAGTGATCATAAAAAACATCACACAATTGTTAAATCTACTTTTTTATTTTGAGCTTGAGCATGTGCATTTCTAATGATAAAGCTATCAGACATAATTTTCTTCACAGACGTGTCTCACTTTTTTCATTGTTTGCGCTATTGTGGAGATACTCACGTTTAAAGTTGAAAAGATGACATTCCATTCTTACATCAAAGGTTTTGACTTTTGGCTCGCTGTAGAGAGAAAACAACTCAAAATAGAAAAAATCTGAGACATGTTTTTAAAGATTATATTCTTGTGAACAGTTTGCCACAAACCCCAGGTCTTTATGAGCAAAACTGACGAAGTTGATTTCACAAGAAGTTGAGAAACAAAGGCCAGGAATGATGCCGAGAAAAACGCTTTCAAAGCAAATGCCGACTTCAATAGGACTTACGCTATTCTTTGGGCCTTTGATCGCAATGACACCTTGGTATTCCGTTACGCACTCCTACCTGTTGAGTAAATGGACAAGTTCGGAGCTTCAAAGAATGCTTTATTTTAGAGGGTTTACATCCAAAAATGTTATAATCGTGCTCATCTGTCACTTTGGATTCCATGTTGGGGTTTCTCAAGTTTACCCTGATTGGCCGACAAATGACTGACAGGTGCTTACGGAGCAACCGGGTTCTAGGATGTTTGCCGTCTTGCGTGGGGCCCAATATAGGTGTCAGTAAATCGGAACTTCAGTCTCAAATCAGAAAGTTTCTATCCAGTTCAGAGGATCGTTGCTTACATTTGTGTGATTAGAAAGTGCTATTGCAAAGATGCCGAGAAAGAAAAAGCCTAGGGGCAGACCGATGCCCGCTTCAGTTGCAAGTGAACTCAAAGCGTCTGATCTAGGATCATACTACAATCAGTTCCCTCCAGTGGAGACGACCCTGCAACCCGACGTGAGCCTCACGGAGACCCCGGGCGAGTCTGGCATTGCTGGGTCAGGGTCACGGATACTGATTCGGTGAACGCCACAACATCCACAAGCCAACCCGGTCTGGACCCCCGGGGGGGGGGGGGGGGGTACTTCCTATACCTTGCTATACGGGTAGGCGCCGCGGAAAAGACCCCCTATTTTTGGTACTTGTCGCTCTCTAAGACCCCCCTTTTTCCTGCTTGTAGCTCTAAAAGACCCCCCTTTTTTGCTTGTCTCACCCAAAGACCCCTGTGTTTTTCAATTCCTGTCTCCAAATTGCCCCAAAATACACCAAATTTTATGTAAAATTTCATTTTTTTTTCAATACAAGCTCTAAAAGACCCCCCATTTTCACATTGGTTCCGCTCCCGTTGGGTCCGGGTTTTGTACCCTCGGTGGAGCCTACCCACCAAAAATTCCGGGGATCCCCCCCCCCCCCCCCCCGGGGTCTGGACAAACGATTTTGCAGTGCTAGTGCCCAGAAACTCGGAGACTTTGTGCACGAATTTCCTTTACTGACTTTTTTGTGTTTTTCACCTTCGGCATGTTTCAACTTTCACACTGCTAGTATACCCCAAAATTCACTGATCTTCACCAACTCACTGGCACTACGATAATTAATGGGGTTTGCCTGCCCAGCTGATCGTAGTCTGCTTGTGCGGAGCATGCGGAGAAGCGCTCACACCTGCTGTATGTAAATGAGGCTCCTGTTCGATTCCTGCAGGGCGGAGCTAAGAAGCTTAGCTGGTCCCCAGCCGAAGCCACACCAAACCGTGAGAACCAGGCCCAATACTTTTGCCAAAATTCACAATTTTCCTTTACACAACCTGAAATCTGATTCCGGCATACAAAACTTAAAGGAAAAGTGCATAACATGTGTGAAAATAGCAAAAATGATGGTTTAACCCATTGTAACCTGATATTCAGTCTTCGTGGCTTTGGCTTGGGTGCTGGTATGTTAGGTTGTCAGGAGTGTTAATTATATACCAAGCCTATTTCACTGGTTCTTCTGCAAATTTTGGTCTTTCTCGTGATAAAGGGGACCATACACACTGTCATGCTTTCCCCGGGTTTTGCCATTTATATAACTGGGCATAATGTATAATTTTATTCTGTAGAGATATGTAACCAGTGTTGCTTTACAAATGAAGATTTGCAATAAACTGATCGCGACACAAAACCGAAACTTCGTGACTGGGTTGCAGCGATAACGCGACAGATCGTTCACACACACACACACACACACACACACATTATACATTACCTATCGACCAAGCAAAAAGCAGTGTGCAGAGCCGCTTTGCAGAGGGTGGTAAGGGGTTTCCCGTACTGGCGTACTGGGGCTTTTTATTTACCGTACTGGCGTACTGGAAGCCCTCTTATTTTATGTACTTCGTACTATCCAAAATTTTGAAAGATTTTTATTTTCCGTACCGCATACTCTAGAAAAATAATTACCTGTACCAGCGTACTTACCCCCCCCCCCCTTTTTGCAGACAGACTACGAAAAAGAAACGACATGAGTCACAGCTCTTTGGTAGAAATTTATATGTACCTGTTGAAACAAACGTGATATCGTAATTTTTTGTGATGTATTGTACTTTTTCTGACAAGATTTTGGGCAGCACACATGGTGTAAGCTGTAGATTGGCATTTGAATGTGGGTGGGTTTCCGTGTAGATCTCCATGTGCATTCTTTGGAGTGACATATCTTTTAATATTGTGGTCTCCTGCTAGGGTTTAAACCCCCCGAAAATCCGATAAAGCAAAATCAGATAAAAGATACTCAGTTGGTAAGTTAAATACTTCATCAGTAGAATTTAAAAAGCGATGTCCGATATGGAAGCAAGTTTTATCATGCACAGCCACCTCAATTATGCTTAATTCCGTTCCTTAAATTCCTTAAACATATATAAATTGTAAATGCTTTACAAACTTCATTGATATGATACCAATAATTGATTTAATATTTTGCCCGATGATAGATGCATATAAGAGCATGCACTTTAATCACATGCAGAAATGTAGCTCAAAACATGCATGGTGGACCACTATCGTGTAGAAAAGAAAAATATCAGCCATAAAGAGCTCAATTATGTATTACATTGAAAACTATTATATAGCAATCTTTTTAAGTGATCAACCACCGAACCGGAGTTCTGGGACTTATGCCAGTGAAATTTGTGGACACGTTTTGGTGCATCATGCACACATTGTTCCAGCAACAAATCGTGAATGCCTTTTTTTTTTTCCTTTTTTTTTGTTTTTGTTTTTTGTTTTTGTTTTTTCGTATGACATGACATATTGGGGGGAAATATTATAATTTTTATGTCAAAACACTCTATTAAAGACCCATTTTTTCACTGAACGATTATTTTTCCACACGAACACTACCTGTGAAGGACTTGTCCTCTTGGTCCTTAGCGCTGATAGTTTTGTCACCAGGATTTCCATGAATCAGCATCAATTTCCTCAGACATGACTGGCTTTAATTTTATTTGTTTGTTTACTTATATGCTTGTTGGCTTGTGTACAGAGTTTAGTTCAAAGATCAAAGTGTAATATTTACCGTAAATATTATCATTAATGCAACATGTATTAAAATGTGCTTTCGAATACCAGTTTTACCTGTTCCCTCGATCTTGGTATCATGACCGTCCACTAAGCAGATCTGTTTAGTACTTGCAAGATATAGATATAGTAATAATAATAATAGTTATAATAATAATAATAATAATAATAATAATAATAATAATAATAATAATAATAATAACAACAACAACAACAACAGCAACAACAACGAGATATAATAATAACAACAAGAACAATGAATTTGGAAAACTACCCCGTTACAACAGGGGCACCAATCAAGAGGGGTTATTTCATGGTGCGTCCACACATTTCCTTTGAATTCATTTGTAAAATACAAGTATAAACCATAAAAGTTAAAGTATTCAGTAGATTAATTCCGTTTGCTAACATTATGGGAAGGTGTTAAACCGAAGTGAAACAAGCGAAAGCACGATATTGCGAAAATAAGAAAACAAGAAAACGCTAATGCGAAAACACGAAAATGCGAGTGAGAAAACACGACATAATTTCTGTCGTAATTTCGCGGTTGTGTTTTCTCATTTTCGTCTTCGTGTTTTTTACTTTATTGTTTTCGCTGTCGTGTTTTCTTGTTTTCGACCAAGGAAAAAAACAGCAAAACAAGAAAAACGAGAAAACGCTAATACGACAACAAGAAAATGCGAGTGCGAAAACACGACATAATTTCTGTCGTATTTTCGCGGTTGTGTTTTTGCATTTTCGCCTTACCGTTTTTTATTTTAGTGTTTTTGCATTCGTGTTTTCATGTTTTCGCTGTTCTGTTTTCTTATTTTCGCCTTCGCGTTTTTATGAAGAAAGAAAAAAGTTTTATTTGGCACTTTTGTGCCACCATACGTTTTCGTGGTTTACTGTTTTCTTCCTTGGTCGAAAACAAGAAAACACGAAAATACGACAGAAATTATGTCGTGTTTTCGCACTCGCATTTTCGTGTTTTCGCATTAGGGTTTTTTTTGTTTTGTTATTTTCGCAATATCGTGCTTTCGCTTGTTTCACTTCCGTTTAACACCTTCCCATATGTTAGCTAACGGAATTTATCTACTGAATACGTTGACTTTTATGGTTTATACTTGTATTTTACAAATGAATTCAAAGGAAATGTGTGGACGCACCATGAAATAACCCCGCTTGATTGGTGTCCCTGTTGTAACGGGGTAGTTTTCCAAATTCATTGTTCTTGTTGTTATTATTATATCTCGTTGTTGTTGCTGTTGTTGTTGTTGTTGTTGTTATTATTATTATTATTATTATCATTATAACTATTATTATTATTACTATATCTTGCTAGTACTAAACTGAACTGCTTAGCGGACGGTCATGATACCAAGATCGAATGAACAGGTAAAACTTGTATTCGAAAGCACATTTTAATACATGTTGCATTAATAATAATATTTACGGTAAATATTAGACTTTGATCCTTGAACTAAACTCTGTACACAAGCCAACAAGCATATATAAGTAAACAAACAAATAAACTTAAAGCCAGTCATGTCTGAGGAAATTGATGTTGATTCATGGAAATCCTGGTGACAAAATTATCAGCGCCAAGGACCAAGAGGACAAGTCCTTCACAGGTAGTGTTCGTGTGGAAAAATAATCGTTCGGTGAAAAAATGGGTCTTTAATACAGAGGTTTGACATAAAAGTTATAATATCCCCCCCCCCCCCCAACATATCATGTCATGTCATACAAAAAAAAACAAAGGTAAACAGGTAACTTGGATACAATACAAAATTCAGGTTTAAAAGAAATAATGAAAAAAGGTACAAAATTTCGGATATGTCCCAAGTTGAATATTGACAGTATTTTTCAGGATACATGTGATGCACTCGATTCCTACTGTATGAAATGGGCAAAGAAAGAAAAAAAATGGAATTTCAGAAATTTGAAGGATGGTTATCAAACTTGAAAAGAGTCTTTAGAAATAGAATTTATCGTTACAAATCCCACATTAAGAATTTCAATACGGTTAATCTAAAACAGCCTAAAGTTTCTAAAGCAGTCAAAGAACTACAAGATAGATTTGTAGTCACTAGCATAGATAAGGCAGGTAACAATTCTGGGATCATCTGCAAAAAATATTATCTGGATGTTTTGAAAAAGGAACTTGGTATAAACAATATTTCAGACATAAGAGGAAATGACGTTTATAAATTACACAAACAATCCATTGATAATTTGATAGATGCACATAAAGATGAGATGAAAAGGAATTTTAATATCAACATTTTCTGAAGAGGACTCCTGTATTCCACTTTTGTTCTGGATACCCAAATTACATAAAAACCCTTTTAAATCTAGATTCATAGCTGGTGTTTCAAAATGTACTACAAAGCAATTATCAAAAGAAGTAACATTGTGTTCGACTGCAATTAGGAATCATTTTCGTAAATACTGTAATGCAATTTCTAGAAACTGTGAAATAAATTGTTTTTGGAGTATTAACAATTCTTCCGAGTTTGTATCTAAAATCAAAGATGTAAAGGCAAAAAATATCAAATGTTTTGATTTTTCTACACTTTACACAAATCTACCCATAGATGAAGTCAAAAGTTCACTTTCAGAATTAATTAGCAAAATGTTTAAACATAATGGTAAACCATACATAAATATTAATTCATATACAAAATAAGCATATTGGTCACACAATAAATATTGAAAAAAGTAAAGTTAAATCTTACACTGTTGAAATTTTGATAGATGCTATAGAATTTCTCTTGGATAATACTTTTGTTCAATGCGGACCATTGGTTTTTCAACAAATAAAAGGCATTCCAATGGGTAGCAACTGCCCCCCTTTACTGGCGGATTTATATTTAACCTGGCTTGAATTTAAGTATATGAATAAATTGATGAAAAAGGACTTTCAAATGGCTACAAAATTATCAAACAACGCAAGATATATTGATGACATTGCTTGCGTAAATGTTCAAAATTTCAGTGAAATTGCTAAAGAAATTTACCCAAAAGATATCCCTTTGGAGGGTAACAATTCAGATGGTTTCAGAGATGTGTTTTTGGACTTGGATATTCAGGTCACTAATGACAGGTTTTGTTTTAAAGTCGATCACAAAAAAGATGAGTTTAACTTTGAAGTGGTTTATTATCCTTTCCCGGACAGTTATATTTCGAAACTATTGGATATAATACGTTTTTGTCACAGATTTTGAGATTTGGTCGTATTTGTTCTAAATTTCAGGACTTTGCATCTAGAACCAAATTTATTTACAATAAACTTGAGTCAAGAGGATTCAAAGATGTACTTTTGATCAAATATTTCTACAAATTTTGCTGTAAATATCCCGAGATGGTTAGAAAGTTTGGCTTCAATAATTTTAGAGTTTTTAGACTTGCCTGTTTTGCTACTTAATTTTAGCTTTTGGCATCATTCTGTTTTAATGTTCACCTTTCAGACATTTTAGGCTAGCTTGTTTTCTGTTGGGTCAAACCCCCAGGGGCTATAGGTAGCAAGCAGCTACTGACGACAGTTACAAGCTCGCCTAATTGTGCTTGATATCTGTTTAAGAAATATTACATTTCCATTGCATTCTCTTGACTTAAGTACAAATAATGACTTTCATTCTTTTCTGACTTGCCCTATAATTTAGCTGTTCATATCCAAAGATTATTAGAAAGTTTGGCTACAATAATTTACAGTTTTTAGACTTGTTGGTTTTGCTACTTAACTTTATCTTTTGGCATCATTCTGTTTAAATGTTCACCTTTCAGACATTTTAGGCTAGCTTGTTTTCTGTTAGGTTAAACCCCCAGGGGCTATAGGTAGCAAGCAGCTACTGACGACAGTTACAAGCTTGCCTAATTGTACTCAAAATCCTGTTAAGAAAAATTGTTTTGATAACATGTTTTTTGACATAAATGCTAATGACTTTCATTCTTGTCTGACATGCCTAAATGCACATTTACTCAAAATTGACAGTATTTTCTCAAATGTCACAAACCTGACGCATTAAGTTGATACATTGACTCAGAGTTGGCAGTTAAATAGAGCTTAATTGTTTGGGGGGTAGGTGTCATCACAGAGTTTGTTTTACATTTCTGGTGCAGGATGTCCATTGTTGCAGTCCTTGTTAGGATTTCCCTTGGTTTGTACAGGTGGTCTAGTTGCAACTGTTTATTTTACTATCACTGGGACTGAATATAAGGCCCCAGCTTGTTTCCACTTCAGTTATACACTGGCGGGTGGTTTAACTAGGATAAGCTGTCCAGCCAGAAAGGGTACATATTGGTTCAGGGGTAAGTCAAATTGTTCTTATCTGAACCTGTACTATACAAATTTAGTAATTATGGTTTGTTTGACATGGGTTCTTCTTTCATAATGAAGCTCTGCATTTATAAGCAAAACTTCACGTATTTAGCTAATTCATCATTTGCCACGTTCTTATTTATTCTTTATTATGTGGGTTGTCTTTGCTGAATATTTAGCTTAGACAAGGAGCCGCTACTCAGAGAGACATGTACTGGTAAAAGGCTCCGAAACATGTTGAGTAGTTACCCGCTGAAGACCCTTTAATTTATTTGGGCTGATACAGCCTATGTCAAAATTTTACATAGGAACGTGTGCAATATAGACAATAGTAATTCCATATGTATACAGGTTAGACAGGGACAGGTTAGCTTATGGAGAGTAAAGAGTTCGAACTGAGGAATAGGATATTGACTACTAGGAAGTGGTTCTGGGCAAAAAGACAAAAATACAAAAACAAAAAACAAAAAAAAAACAGAAAACAAAAAAAAACAAAAAAAAAAAAAAAAAAAAAAAAAAAACAAAAAAAAAAAAACAAAACAAAACAAAAAAAGTTCCTAGATAATATATTTATCTTTCAAAAGACCATTATTTAAAGCAGATCGACCAATTAGCTTTTAATCAACGCTGTCTATAAAATTGATTGATAAACAAAAAATCATTTCTGAGAAATTTGCGTTGAAAAATTTGAGGCCCTTCTCGCCCACATTGTTGGCCGGAATGACAATACCGCTCTCCAACCGTGGTCACTTTTGGTTGCAATTTTTCGAAGGCCTGTCAATGGACAAATATGATATATAGATTCCAACATACAATAGTATTTATTGGCCTAAAAAGCAGCTATTTTCCCGAACGACATCAAGGGCAGCCATAATTGCAAGCCTGTCACTATGGTTTCACACACGACAGCGGCAGCTTTCAAAGGGGACTCGAAAGCGGATCAGTCACGTTACCCGAAAAGAGCGACATATCTTTGTTAATGATGCTTGTGATCATACCGGCAAAAAAAAACAAACAAAAACAAAAACAAAAACAAAACAAACAAACAAAAAAAGAAGAAGAAAAAAGAAGAAAAAAAAAGACCATGATCAGGGACGAAAACAGAAAATGAAGCAAGCGGATAGCAATGTGCATGAAAAAAAAAAAGTTGACGACCAAGCATACAGTACTTGTGGGAGAGGTCGCTAGGGTTTGATTTTTCTCTTTATTCTTAGGATGGGGCAATTAAGGCAGAGTTCAGTCTTCGTGGCGTTGGCTTGGGTGCTGGTATGCAAGGTTGTCAGGAGTGTCAATTATATGCCAAGCCTATTTCACTGGTTCTTTTGCAAATTTTGGTCTTTCTCGTGATAAAGGGGACCATACACACTGTCATGCTTTCCCGGGTTTTGCCATTTATATAATTGGGCCTATGTATAATTTTATTCTGTAGAGATATGTAACCAGTGTTACTTTACAAATGAAGATCTGCAATAAACTGATCGCGACACAAAACCGAAACTTCGTGACTGGGTTGCAGCGATAACGCGACAGATAGCTCACACACACACACACACACACACACACACACACACACACACACACACACACACACACACACACACACACACACACACACACACACACACACACACACACACACACACACACACACACACACACACACACACACACACACACACACACACACACACACACACACACACACACACACACACACACACACACACACACACACACACATTATACATGACCGATCGACCAAGCAAAAAGCAGTGAGCAGAGCCACTTTGCAGACAGACTACGAAAAAGAAAAGACATGAGTCACAGCTGGTAGAAATTTATATTTACCTGTTGAAACAAACGTGATATCGTAATTTTTTATGATGTATTGTACTTTTTCTGACAAGATTCTGGGCAATACACTTGGTGTAAGCTGTAGTTTGGCATTTGAATGTGGGTGGGTTTCCATGTAGATCTCCATGTGCATTCTTTGGAGTGACATATTTTTTAATATCGTGGTCTCCTGCTAGGGTTTGACACCCCCCCCCCCAATCCAATAAAGCAAAATCAGATAAAAGATACTCAGTTGGTAAGTTGAATGCTTCATCAGTAGAATTTAAAAAGCGATGTCCGATATGGAAGCAAGTTTTATCATGCACAGCCACCCCAATTATGCTTAATTCCGTTCCTTAAAGTCCTTAAACATATATAAGTCGTAAATGCTTTACAAACTTCGTTGATGTGATACCAATAATTGATTTAATATTTTGCCCAATGATAGATGCATATAAGAGCATGCACTTTAATCACATGCAGAAATGTAGCTCAAAAACATGCTTGGTGGACTTTTCATCGTGTAGAAAATGAAAAAATCTGCCATAAAGAGCTCAATTATGTATTACATTGAAAACTATTATATAGCAATCTTTTTTAGTGATCAACCACCGAACCGGAGTTCTGGGACTTATGCCAGTGAAATTTGTGGACACGTTTTGGTGCATCATGCACACCTTGTTCCAGCAACAAACAGTGAATGCCTTTGGGGTTTTTTTTGTTTGTTTTTTTTTTTTTGTTTTTTTTGTTTTTGTTTTTTGTTTTGTTTTTGTTTTTTCGTATGACATGACATGACATGACATGTTGGGGGAGGGGGGGGGATATTATAACTTTTATGTCAAACCTCTGTATCAAAGACCCATTTTTTCACCGAACGATTATTTTTCCACACGAACACTACCTGTGAAGGACTTGTCCTCTTGGTCCTTGGCGCTGATAATTTTGTCACCAGGATTTCCATGAATCAACATCAATTTCCTCAGACACGACTGGCTTTAATTTTATTTGTTTGTTTACTTATATGCTTGTTGGCTTGTGTACAGAGTTTAGTTCAAGGATCAAAGTCTAATATTTACCGTAAATATTATTATTAATGCAACATGTATTAAAATGTTCTTTCGAATACCAGTTTTACCTTTTCGCTCGATCTTGGTATCATGACCGTCCGCTAAGCAGTGCAAGATATAGTAATAATAATAATAGTAATAAAGATAATAATAACAACAACAACAACAACAACAACAACGAGATATAATAATAACAACAAGAACAATGAATTTGGAAAACTACCCCGTTACAACAGGGACACCAATCAAGCGGGGTTATTTCATGGTGCGTCCACACATTTCCTTTGAATTCATTTGTAAAATACAAGTATAAACCAAAAAAAGTTAAAATATTCAGTAGATTAATTCCGTTAGCTTACATACGGGATGGTGTTAAACGGAAGTGAAACAAGCGAAAGCACGATATTGCAAAAATAAGAAAACAAGAAAACGCTAATGCGAAAACACGAAAATGCGAGTGCGAAAACACGACATAATTTCTGTCGTATTTTCGCGGTGGTGTTTTCGCATTTTCGCCTTCGTGTTTTATATTTTAGTGTTTTTGCCTTTGTGTTTTCTTGTTTTCGACCAAGGAAGAAAACAGTAAAACAAGAAAACAAGAAAACGCTAACACTAAAATGCGAGTGCGAAAACACAACATATTTTCTGTTGTGTTTTCGCGGTTGTGTTTTCGCATTTTCGCCTTCGTGTTTTATATTTTAGTGTTTTCGCCTTCGTGTTTTCTTGTTTTCGACCAAGGAAGAAAACAGTAAAACAAGAAAACAAGAAAACGCTAACATGAAAATGCGAGTGCGAAAACACAACATATTTTCTGTCTTGTTTTCGCGGTTGTGTTTTCGCATTTTCGCCTTCGTGTTTTATATTTTAGTGTTTTCGCCTTCGTGTTTTCTTGTTTTCGACCAAGGAAGAAAACAGTAAAACAAGAAAACGAAAAAACGCTAACACGAAAATGCGAGTGCGAAAACACAACATATTTTCTGTCGTGTTTTCGCGGTTGTGTTTTCGTATTTTCGTCTTCGTGTTTTATATTTTAGTGTTTTCTCCTTCGTGCTTTCTTGTTTTCGCTGTTCTGTTTTCTTATTTTCTTGTTTTCGCCGTCGCATTTTTATCGAGAAAGAAAAATATTTTCGTTGGCACTTTTGTGCCACCATAGACAGGCATACATGAGTGATTGCATAGGCTCTGTGACCTAGCTGTGGTCAGCAGAGCTAAAAAAAGGTGGTTGTAATAGGGAGTGGTCTCTTCATGGATGGGTTTAATGGGGATATTCAATCTCTTTAATTTTGAAACATGGACTTGATTACAAGGGGATAAGTACCGTACCTCTGACTAGTGCCGAGCGATTTTCTGGTTGTAACTTTACAACTTATATTGTGGTAAGAGGGGACTTCTCTATCCCCTGATACAGTACAGCGCAATACGCTTGGTACCAAAGACTTCATCTAAATCTGTTTGATTGTCAGCCTTCACCTATTTTTTTTGGGGGGGGGGAGAGAGAGAAAAAATTGAGAATTTGGTGTGGGCAGATTTGAATCCTAGAGCAGTCTGTTTACAATTTCATGTCATAAGAGCAATATGCATTTTTTGCCAATCTAGACTTGTTAAAAAGGAAAAAAAAGAGCAAATATTGATGACGTGCATCAGCTTTGCTTGTACTATCCTTGCACAATGTGCAGGTAGACATGGACACCTGAGTCAACTTCTCAAAACAAACACCCACCCCAGGAAATACACACATCTTACACAAAGAAAACGCAAACTGAAAGCCACAAAACGAGATAAATCTGAGTATTGGTAGTATCATAAATATCTTTATTCTCAGTAACAAGAGACAAAATGCACATTTCGTTATACAGCCAACTCACTTTGTAATGGACAACGTTGTTTAGGGTGTAAAACTGGGTGGTACACACTGGCGGCAGAACGTTGCAGGATGACAGACTATATACATGATGTGAATGATTCGGTTCACCAGTGTGGTCAAACCTGTCCTGAATGACGACCCATAAGCATCGGCAAATTGTGGTCTTTCCAAACAGGTGGTCATTCATTGGAGGTATAAATAACACGAAATGTACCGTGCAAAGTGTCAGAAAAATGTGCTCCTTCAGGACAGGTCTTCTTTGACGAGGGTGGTCTTTCATGAGAGGGACCACTGTGCATCTGTTGTACTGCATTTACTTCTAGAGTGTATAAAAAAAAAACCTTCACAGCTCAAAAATATCTCCTCATTCAAATTTAACTGTGTGATCACATCACTGTAGGCCCATTCTAATAAAAACATATTGTACCAATCATGCACCATACCACATTGCCTATTGCGATCATATCGTTACAAGGCCACTCTAATAAATATGTTGTACCAGCCATGTACTGCACCTAAGTTTCTTATGGATCATATGGCTGTAGGGATATTCTCACAGTAAATACATCATTTCTAATCCTGTGCCTCACCAGATCAACAAAATAGTGCTTCAAAAAATCCAACTGGTGTCACTCACTGATTTCAAAATTGAGGTATTTGTCATGGGATACAAAAGTGTGGTTTCCATAAGCAAAACTGATGCCTGTGAATAGGCAGCACCATGTTACAAAAGAGGCTCAACAAACTGGACCCCTGCTACACTATGCCAAATATTATGGGATGTTTCGGACTTGATGCCCCGTCATGCTGGGAAGAGGTGCCACTCTGTGAAATTCCATCCCTGATACATCCCACAATCAGGAATCAAGCAAACCCTGGATAATGAGGGTCTTTTGCTCTATGCATCCTGGGATGTGCTCCAGATGTTATTTCTTACTTTTTTTTTTTTTTTGGACAAGTCCGGACATCACAGGACATTAACTACAGAGTAGCACCTTCTCCCGAATTCATTTCACCCCAGTGCATCACAGAATCCTGGATTCAGATCAATTCTGGTATTAAGGTGGCACCAGCATTAGACCTTGGGACAACCATCATTACCGTGTAAGTTTGTTCCCATGTAGTCCCATACCATGTGTTCTGGCGCGTCCCAAAATCACCATTTCTCACAAAACCTTGGAGACATACCGGAACTTGCCAGGACAACACCCTGATAAAATAATATTAACCACATGGCCACAGGGGAGCTTCAAATAATGAATTTGACACATTGCTCATCATCAAAGCACAGTTTTGTGAACATTAAACTTTTTTCCCCCTCTTGTCTATTGGTTTGAGCAGGGAAGTGCTATTGGGTAGCACATCCATGATTTGATTTTAACTCCTACAGTGCCAAAGTTTAGACTCAGTCAACAGCTTTTCTCGGCGTGCATTGGGCACAATGTGCCCAATGCACGCCGAGAAAAGCTGTTGACCTGGGATATTCTCTCTGGCACTACAGGCATGCTGGTACTTGAATGAAAGGTCTTTTTACAAGGAATACAAATCTGGGATCCTTGTAATAATAATGCAAACTAGTTTGACTTAAGTAGATCGACTTAAGTCGTGCTTGGCACTGGAAGAGTTGAGTAAAACTTCCTTGAGTGGACCTTGTTATTACAATACATAGGTCAGTTTATACAGCCTGTCACTGAAACTTTAGAAATGCAATGTATACATAGAGGCATCTCTCCACTTTCAATATATTGGAAGAACACTTGTGGTTACCAGAGAAGTTTGTTTGTTCTGTAGTGACTGGATATATACTTTAAAGGTATTTAAATGCTGTTACTTTCAATGGCATATAGTCACTAAACAGAACAGCGCTTCTGGAAAATACTTAAATTTCGCCAAATTTTTCCTTCTGCTTATTCTGAACAGTGAACACGACCTGGCAAGTGCCACATGGATTAGAAGTGTTAAAATCAAACTATGATTTTCATGAAAGTCTGATGCGTTTCGCCCAACCTGGGCTCTTCAGGGACTGAGTGCAACAGTAGAGTGTGTCGCCTTATAAACCTAAGGGCAGCAAGCCCTTGTTGACATTTGTTACGTTATGTCCTAACGTAATCTCAAATAAATTGGACATGATTTAGACTAACCGTCAAATGGATGTGTTAGCTGGAAATACAAGGATCACGTGGCAGAATTCACATGAATCAGGCGTAAACAAGTGTGTTGCTAGGGAGGGGGGAAAGACAGTGTACAGTTCCCCAGGAGAAGGTCCCAGAAATATGTGCTTTTCTGGGAATTGTAAAATATTTCATTATGCAGGGCTGTGTAAGTGTAACCCTTCTGAACAGTATTTTAACATAGGAACTATGTTCAACATTGCAAAATTAAAACTTCAGTTATACATCTGAAATGCCAAAGTTGTGAAAATTTACACTTGTAAAAATTAATTTATATACCAGTTGTATACAGTATACTGTGAACTGATTTATTCCACACTGATTTTGACAAATCTTTGAGAGAAAAAAAGATATTGCGAAATCACCAGCTCGGCGCTAAATGAGTGGACGTTTTGATGCTACTCTTTCCTTCTCTTGATTTTAAGTAATCCACAATCTCTAGAAAGGAGCGTATTTCATGGCCCATTAACGAGGCCCCTCTCACCAGAGACCGTCCCTTCAAGCCACTGTCTTCATAGAAAAAATGGTCACTTCTCCCGCAAGAAAAATTGCCCTTCTCTGTTGCTAACTTTCTAGTGTGGCTGGGGTAATCACATCAGAGGGCGCCACTGTACTTTGTAATTCTGTGTTTTACTGGGAGACTTGTTTACTGTTTATCCACGCCGTTTCTTCCTGGCATTTCAAGTGTGATTGTGTGGAAGACTGGAAGTGGAATCTTGTCCGTGGATGCGTGACAATGATATGTCCCAACACGGCAGTGCTGGTCCAGACATAATCGGCATCAATTTACCACCACAATCATATCTGTCCACCCAAGGAGGCTAAACGTACCTTCTTGGTCCACATGACCCATAATATCTGTCAATCTGGTTAATTACTTCAGTCAACTTGATCAAAAACGCATGTAAATATGATTCACAACATCTATTAATCAGATCCATGACATCTAAAATATAGAAGGCATGGCTACATTTTTTTACCCTTGTTTAAGTATAATGCATCTTTCATACCAATCCTTTTGTACATGAAATGATCCCTGGAAAAAAAGGCCTAACTTTTGGCTAGCAACTCGGGCAACACTGAAGTGATGCATGGTTTGTTTTAAGCAAATACAAAACATGCATTTGTCTCATCACTGGATTCATATTGACTTCAAGGACCTGGACACAAGTGTACAGCAAAATTGCCAGAGGCTTTGTAATAGAGTGACTCTATTTAGCACAATGGTGCATATCACTGCCCCTTGGTGTGGAGCAGTTCCTCAATTAATAGAAATTGCTCCAACCACTTTTTGTACCTTTCTCCACAGTGTCCACTTGTAGCACAGATGGAAGTCCCCATGTTACAATGTACCTGTGTACACATGCTTTGGCAAGCAAACTTTATGGGATATTGGTCATTCAGCTACTGAAATACACAAAAGGATGCAAAGCTACACAACAAGAGGGCTGTGTGAACAGCCTGTCCTCAGCTGATCTTGATACTCTCAACCCCAAATACATCCCACCCTGTTTTATGGGTACCCAAAGGCATGTGTAAGCAATTTTAAACCCACAGGTCCGCTGGCTCAATAGAAAAATTTTCAGCTTTTCCTTAAGACTGAAAAATTAAATACAAAAAGTGACTAGAAAAGAACATTTGCTTCACAGCTAATCTGTGTGTGTGTCTTCAAAACCTGAATAAATCAAAATGCTGCAGCTCATGTTCAATGTTCATTGGTGGTGCCTGTGACAAATTGAAGATTCAGTGGCATTTCTTTCTGTATTAGTTTTGAAAACCTCAGACATTGACATCAAACCCTGAGATTGACCTTTGGCCATGAGATTGACCTCTGACCTTGACAGTGACCTCTGACCTGGACATTGACCTCTGACTTCAGTTTGGACTTCTGACCTGAATACATTGCCTTATGACCTTGACATTGGCCCTAATTTGCATAATTTTCAACCTGTCAACTTTCATAATGACATGCAGAACTTCACTACGGGTGCAATACCCATGCAATACTCAAAGTTTCTGAGCTGAGTGGTGTCTACTTAAGCCTCCACAAATACCAAGGGGAAAAAAAAAGAAAATAAAGAACTTTTGAAGAAACAATATGTGTGTGCTCACACACACATTAAAAAATCACTGGTGCATGACCACTTGAAGAAGCTTAACAGAGACTCACCCAAGATATCTCTTCAGCCAGCTCAAAATGTATCTGGCTGCCAATTTTGGAGAAGTTGAAAACGTGTATACCAGTGAAATGCCAATTGACTCGCATTATAATCAATGGGAATGCACACACTGACCAATGAGTACCAGAACTGCAAAAATTCATTACAAATAAGGGATCCACTGTATCACATCCACTAAACATCTTTGTTTAAACCTTCCACAAAGTACACTTCCACCAAGCTTCAGCACAATTGGAGAGAAATGGCCAAATTACGTTTAACACA
The DNA here is from genome assembly GCA_964020975.1 of Hermodice carunculata. Taxonomy (NCBI): domain Eukaryota; kingdom Metazoa; phylum Annelida; class Polychaeta; order Eunicida; family Amphinomidae; genus Hermodice; species Hermodice carunculata. The sequence goes on from OZ026613.1 coordinate 876,883, forward strand.
CAAAAATTCATGAATTCAATATCACCGCACCCCTGCTGAACAAATCAAGATTTCAAGGTCCCAGAAGTTTTCCTATGCAATTTCAAAGTAATTGGGCAGTTAGGTAGATTTGGAGAGAGCAGTTTTTGCCAAAAAATAACAAACAAAAAATTCATAAAAAGGCAAAAATCACTGTCCCGAGCATGATCAATTGTACATCCTTGGCACAGACCTATCCAAAGTAGATCCCCTCCAAGTTTGCGAAGGATCCAACAAATTGTTTTGGGAGAAGTAAAAAAGTTAACTTTGCAATTGCAATCTCTGGCTTGCATATAGTTATCATGTAAACATACACAGTGACCAACAAGAACCTGAACTGAAAAATTTGTTAAAAATCAGGGATCCACAGCACCATCACCTAGTGAACACTTAGTTTGACCTTCCACAAGGTACATTTTCCAAAACTTGAAACACAATCTAAGGGACGATTTCTGAGATGAAGCCCAAAATACCATAACCACACAAAAATTCAGTACAAAATAGAAAAGAATAGCAGTGCCATCTGTTGAACAAATTAAGGTCTTAAAGTACCAAGAAATATCCCCATGCAATTTCGAAGCCATTGGCCAAGTGGTTTTGTTAGAGATTTTTTTCATGATTTTGCCAAAAAATGCATACAAAATCAAAATAACACTAAAGCATGACCAATTGCACAATCTTTGTAGAGACCCAACCTGAAGGTAGATCCCCACCAAGTATGAAGTGAATGTGGCCAACAGTTTTGGTAAACAGTAGAAAATGTAAACAGTGAACAGACAGATGGACAAATGATGGACCATCCTTGTAACCTCAGCTGACTGACAAGTCAGCTGAGGTAAAAAAAAAAAAACACCTGCATTTGCACCTGAATCATTTTGTGAAATGCAAATGTGCATAATTCTGAAGCAACTGGATTTCTGTTAACCACATGGTTTCCCAAAAGAGAGGCTACCAAGCATCCTTTAACCTCCTACATGTAGATACCAACACCCAACAGATTGGCTGTCAACCATGGTCTTGCAGAAAGGTACCATCCAGAAGGCTGCATTTTTTTAATCCGCCTGAAGTTTGTTAACTTTTTCTCTATTTCTGTGACATACTGTATAGCACATCCATTACATGCATTTTGCAGTGGAAAATGATGTTATTTACAGTAGCATGCATATGACAGGGATGTGACTGGCATGGAACAGGTATGGAGGAAACCCACAACCCCACCTCCTACATACACTCAAACACATCATCTTGGCACCTTTAGGGGTAAATTTGTGACATCTTGAAGCAATTATATTCCCCGCGAAAAGAAGATTTCCTCTGAAAGGAGAAAGTCATTTCTCTGGTATAAATAGCTCAAAGTTTGCTTTCCTCTGTACACATTTTCAAAAGATGACACATTGCCAAGTTTTACCACCAAAAATAGCATTATCAAAATATGTCACAGTACACATATACCAACATGTTGAAGTGCACGCATTTTTTGCATAAATACCTTGTACAGTGGTACCTGCTTTAAAGACCACTTCTCATGAGAGACTGCATTAGTTTTTAAGACCCCCTTTCAAAGACGCTGGACTCTCATTTCTTTGTTAATTTCCCTGCAATTTAAGACCACCTGCCATATGTGACCACTTTTGGCTGGCACTAAGGGCGGTCTTAAATAGCAGGTACCACTGTATTGTGAAGGAAATGATTGAAAAACTTTTCGTCCTACAATTTCGCAGTACATGTACTTTCAACTTCACGGATCTATTCGCGGATCAAATTTAACAATGAAAAATGCTGAAAGAAGTCCAGCGTGAAAATAAACCACTTTGCAGGACCATCAACATTTTCAAAATATGCTGCTGTAGGAACATCCCACATTATAATGTGCATCTTCAGTAAAAATTACTTCTTGTGTGAAGGGAATAATGATAATATTCATACTCCAAGGCTTTTGTTGTATTTACAAATTTGCAGATCTTTGAAAATGAAGATAAATGCACGACCATTATTGAAATTCTCAAAATTATTTAGACTTCAGAGGCCTCCATGTCGCACAACGCAGGCACAAAAAAAAATAAAAATAAAAAAACCCCAAGAGGGGTTGGCAAGTAATATATTACTAGAGAACTGTAACAATCCTGTGCTCAGCTGACCTTACACTCACAGACTCAAGTGGTCCTGTGACCTTCAAAGTAATATCAAAGTCACTTTTCTGTATGACCGTCATCACTTCTTGCAATATCAGTCTTCAATTACACAGTTCTGGAGTCATTTTTCTTATCATTATTTTTTAAATGAAGAGGGATAGGATACATGTCAGTTTCACATTCTAAGATCACTCAGGATCAAAACTAACACCACCAGAAAGAGCCCCACATGTTTGTGACAAGTCAAAAACAATTAAAACAAAACAACAAAATTTATTAGAAAAAAAAAACTTGGTATAAGTTTGCCTGGGGAACATCCAAGCATAAAATCAAAGCATTCAATGTGACAGTTTTTGAGAAGTTGACAGTCTGAATTGTGGATGGATGGACGACTCTGGATCACCAACCATTTTAACCCTTCCCCCTCAAACCGGCCAAAACCGGCTGGTGGTCAAATGTCGTCTGCTTCAGTGTTTTCAACTAATTTCAACAGTTAAGAAAAACAATTTTACTGAGAAATGTACATGAGACTTATCAAGATCACATGCCCCAGGTCAACAGCTTTCCTTGGCATGGGTTGGGCACTTAGTGCCCAACCAAAGTTGGCAGAGGTCCACCTGGGGAACATCTATGTGTAAAACCAAAGCTTCCACACAAACTATTTGACAATATTGCAAAATATGCAGTACCTGCACTGTACTGCCACATGCATGTACAGTGGCAGCACTTACCCACACATGGTCCCAAACTTTGATATCCGTATCTTCGCCAAATATTAATATACAGCCACTTTCCTGTCAGCTTTTAATTGTAAAGTGTGGACGTAGGTGCCACCATTATCCAATATATGCCATTATGTCAGATCTGCTGCTATCCCTTCAGTAACACGGGTCACATGTACCCATACCTTTAGGAGTATTTCCCAATTTCAATAATTTGCCAAAAACCAGGAAATAACAGCAGCACCATGTTGTGTACTTAAATGCAGCCTGACTCAAGGTACATTCCCACAAAGTTTGAATCGAATCCAGTGAGCAGTTTGAGAGAAAAGGAAAATAGTGACAAACACAAAAATTCATTAAAAAAAGAATAGCAAAGAAATCACAGCACCACCTGCTGAACAAATTATGGTCTAGGGGACTCCAGAAGTGTGCCTGTGTCATTTCAAAGCAATTAGCCATGTGCACTTGGAAACAAGATTGTCAGATTTTAGAGTCTGCCCATTTGAATATACAGTGTATTCAATAGTGATACACCTAAGGTAAATCCCCACCAAGTTTCATGTGAATCTGGCTGAAGGTTTTGGAAAAGAGGTCAAAATGTGAACTACCATTTCAATCCCCAATTACTTGTACAGTATCAACAGGAATGTGTGCATCAAGCAATAAGTACCTGAACTAAAAAGGTTGCAAAAAATGAATAAAAATAACTTGAGCATTATCATTTGAACAAACTTGGAAGAGACCTGCCAAAGGTAGAGCTCCACCATGTTTGAAGCGATCTGGCCAACACTTTAAGACAAGAAGTCCAAAATGTAAAATCTGAAAGGACAACACCCAGACTGATGGACGGACGATGGATGACTGACCATCCAAAATGCTCAGCTGACTGACAAGTCAGCTGAGCTAACAAGCAGAAGTATTATTTGTTTAACATGGGAAGCTCTGTTTCAAAAGTGGGATATAGCAAAAAACAAGTGATTCACACCTCTGAGAACTCTTTGTTACATTTAAATTCACGGATTTCATTTAACAACAAAACATGACAAAAATCATAGCAGAAAAATTGTAGCAATTTAGAGTACTATTATCAACATTCTTAAAAAAATGTTCTAGTAAGCAGATCTCCATAGGCTGAAGTGTGTGCTTTTTAGGCACAATCAAGCTTCTCATATAGAGAGGGAAATAACAGTAAAATTCATGGTTCAAGAATTCTGTCTTACTTCTAAATTCGCGGATCTAATTTAACAGCAAAGCATGAAAATGAAACCAATTTAGAGTACATTTATCACCAACTCTCAAAATATGCTATAATAAGCAGATTGCCACAGGCTGATGTGCATGCTCTTTTTGGCAAAAATTCCCTGTACTGAGAAGGAAATAACAATGAAACGCATAGTTCCTGCATTTTGTGTTACTTCTAAATTCAGACATAATTTAGGCAAAAATAAAGCAATGTAGAGTACTATTATCAACATACTTAAAATGTTATTGCGAGCAGGTCTCCACAGACTAAAGTTCATACTCTTTCAACCGAAAATTTGCATGTATATAACTCATAAACCCACCATTTAGCAGCACTTTGAAATGTGTTGCTTTGATCTCGATAAAATAAAGCAATTTAGAGTACTATAATTACCATATTAATGGGGGTGATTACTTCACGGCTGGTCCACATATGTGTGTACCCGTGTACACAAGGTAAATCTTCGTGCCCTCCTGTACTGAACATTGCTGGGCTGATATAAGTTTTCAGACAGAAAAGTATTCATAGGAGAAGGACACGACCGAGTCCAGGATACACTTCCACATAAACCAAAGTATGAGGACCATGTAAGCCCTTACCAATGGACTGGCAAAATTTGTACATGTAAACGCACGCCCACACATACACTTATAGAGTGTCAGGAACTATAACAGAACAAACACGCATACCCATTAATGTACAAATAAATATCTAGCTGACTAAGGCCTCCTTTAAAGCAAAATTATATACATCCCAACTTTTGATAGCTGTTCTGTTCTTACAGCCATGTCATAATTATGGTATCTGATATGCATTTCCACGGAATCCTTGTGGACCCAACACAGTCATATAATGTGACTTTCATACATACAATGAACTAGTTGAGCTGTAACATGATGTAACAACAAATGTATGTAGACACATCAACATGTCCGATTTTCATTTCTGTGAGCCTTCATTACTGTATTAACTGTAGACTCTGCATTTGAGATGTTATATCATGGTAAACAAAGCATTTCATCACAGTAGCCTCGTTTTCACACCATCTACTATATTATAATATTTAGCAATTTTCCGCAGACAATCGACTGTCTTTCATCAATAGAGAGACCATGTTTCGTTTGAGATTATCAATTGATAACACAACACAGAAGTTCTGTTTGCGTCCCATCTGACTAGTGATCAATTGATTTAATAATCCCCTCAGTGGTGCCACATTTGCAATGTGATCCTAGGAATCTAGTAACTGTAAAAATAGAGTACAATGCTCAGATAGCCATTGGTCAGCTGCAATCTGTTTGAATTCGTTTAATGTTCATACCAGATCTTCCTGTATATCAAAGTCGCAATTTTGTATGGAAAATGTACATCGAAGATCCTTATATAAACGGACCAGTAAACCTTGCATATTGCAGTAACGTGGCCCACAAATAAATACTTTTAAACACTCGTGAAAAAAACCCCAGAGATGGCAGGAAGCTGGTTTTCGATAGTCTTATGGTCCATCGTAGAGTACATCATTTGTGAAAAAAAAACCAAAAAAAAAAAAAAACGTAGAGTACATCACTTGTGAATTAAAAAAAAAAAAACGCTGCAGCTGCAGATACTTCTTATTTGGATACCACAGTAATGTCATTCCCTGCTGTGCTGTTCTGACAGCCTCATGATAAATATCTTAAAATATTTCACGACAGATTTAACAATAAAAATCACTCTGACTTGGTTTTACTGGGATACATGGTCAGTGCTAAGGTTCATCCGCGATAAAAAAAAGATTGGTGCTGCTGCAGTCAGTCTTTGATCTATCATCATCACACCATCCATTGGAATGCCACTCCAATGGCCCCGAATATACATTGTTTTGAAAAATCATTTTAAAGATCCTTAATTGACTAGACGAGCCTGGTTCTTGATAAGGATCTGATCTACTACAGAGTGCAACTCTGATAAAACTTTGGCAACGCTGTAGTCAATAATTTTTTTGGACTTTCGTGGATACATTGTCCAGGTAGACAGGTGGAGGACAGTGCAGCGTCCACAACATAGTGCTGAGCATAAAAGCAATAACTTATCTGCTGATCCATCTCTAGCCATTCATTATCAGAGCACACACTGAAGTCCAGTTTTCACTGGTGACAGTTTCAAGATTTCTAAGCAAAAACCAAAAAAAAATTCATCATTTTATGTGGTTACTACAATAGCACAATTTTCTTTTTAATGTACATACCCGCTTTGTTTTCAAGAACAACTTGCACAAAGGTTTGTGACCTACACAATTTCTAAATCTATCACCATGACACCCAATGACACTGTCTGGTGCTGTCATCTAGTGGCTGATTGTCAAAACACTAACCTTTTTGGTGCAGGTCAGTGCAGCAATGATCAAAGATAAATTTCCACTCTCAGATGTGACTGTCCCTCAATATTGCTACATTCACATCAATAATGCTCTATGGAGTCAATTAATGACACAGCCATATGTCATGTTGTCATGGCAACATGTATAAAAACCGCCTCATGAGGTAAATGACTCTTGGTCATAGTACTGTTGGAATATACGTTCAGTTTTGCAGCATCGCATGGCATTATAGGAATGTAAAAGTAGTCGTGGAAAGCGAGATGTAAAGTACGTAACAAACTGTTCAGGAATGCTCCCCAATGACTGCTGCACTTCAAGGGGAAGTTCTCGGTAGTGATGTTTCTGAAACAACAACAGATGCAAATGTAGTTCCTTTCAGTCTCAATGTAGATGTGTGTGATTAAATTTACTGTGAAGCTCTTGACTCACAATGATTCTGTTCCTTGTAAGAATATTATATTCCCAATACATGTACACAGCAAACATTTCATGTGCTAGTAATACGAGAATTAAAAACCAATTTCGTAGACTGAATGGATTAACCCGCCAGTTTTGTGAAACTTTTTGGGATCATATAAAAAATCATTTTTTATATGATACGCAACAGCAAAACACTGATGATGAGAGTATTTCTCTCAGGAATAATTACATACTTGATAAAACTGACAAGTGAATAATTGAGGTGCAGTGAGAGGACCAGAGTGCAATAGGAAAGGTCCTAATTAGCAATTGTATGTGTATTTGGCTGAATATACAACCCAATACACAACATTCTTGTGGGCTAGAGGTGTGTATTCCCATTAGATTCTATATTAAAGTAACATTTAATTCATTGAATAGATTTGCAGCTACAGTTACCAAATTTACAGGAGTGTTTTAACTATACACAGCCATTTACCATGAGAGATTTGGTGTTTCCACTTAGAGAGGTTTTAACGTTACATGTGGATGCAAATTACAATGGAAACTGATGGAATACACATACCTAGGCCACCTGCCTACAGAGCCCTCTACTGAAAACCCACTTGAGCCAGCTGATCTTGACCTTACATATTATATACTTGATACAAAGCAGCAATAAATGCTTCTACCCACCTTATTTCTCATAGCTCGTAACAAATCTCTCACCGAATGCCCTTTGTAGGTTCTGAACTTTCTCAGGTCTGTAAAGGTACACCAGCAAATCATCTTTCAGTTTTGTTTTGTTTTTTTTTATTTGGAGCTTACAGTATAGTAAAAAAAAAATTAAAAAAACCAAACTTTAGGTTGAATGCAACATCATTGTTAAAAGAGCCACACAGGCTTTACAAACTGTTAGGCAGCCGATGCAAGAACTGAAATGTGCAAACTAGGTTCTGTGTCAATGTTTTTACTTAAATTTCTCCTCAATTGAAAAGAAAATGTGAGTATTGTAGATGTCCCATCCTGACAGACTGCTCCTGGTGAACAGTTTTTCCTTGTGCTATTTGCAGACAATGATCCACAGAACAAAGAAAGCTGTTGACCTGGATCTTTTTCCAAGTGGTAAATGGTTAATAACATGTAAAAACCAGCACTTTTCAATGTTTATTCTCCTTGTGAACTCTTCACAGTTGTCAAAATACTCCTGAGAAAATCCTACCCTCCACCTCACCCCCATGTGTGCCATAACATGTCCGAATATATGTATGCAGAAAATGCTATTACAGGACTATACATGCCATAAATGTTGTCAGATCCTGGCCTACCTTGCTGTAACTCTGCTGTTATATGCTCCTTCCAATCAGACATGACCACGGTGTCACCCCCCTGCTCCAGACAAATGACAACAGGGTTGTCTGGCGACTCCTTCTCCAGACGATCACTCACATCCTGCAATATATAGTACATATCAATATCTGGCTGCGAATCTGACAAGTTAAATGGACTTGTGTGTGGGTACTTAAGAAATGCACTCCATGTAGCAAGATATTTATTGTGGTCAAAATGAGGGCATCAGGGTGTTAAACACAAAGATCTGACATCTGACATTGTAGACTTTTCAACATTACCCTTTCAAGATGCTGAATTCAATTTCTCTGCAAATTTTACCCTGACACAAAAAGGAATCTTATCAAGAAAACAAATACATGTAGCACAGGTATATACATGATTTCCCTTTTTGTTTCTGATCTGTTGTCTATTTATGCGTATTTTTCCAAACCATGGGGGATCAATAATGTCACTGTTGTCACCGCTGTGACCACCATCCTCATCATCATGTGCACAAATTACATACTTCACCTTTCACACCCTTAAAAAACAGCTTTAAGCATGAGGTACCTGGGGCCAAATATCTTTATGCAACTTTTCCACTAAAAGGTATCAAAACTTGCCCAGAGCCACTATTGTTGTCCGTTTTTTTTTTTTGTTTTTGTTTTTTTGTTTGTTTTTTTTTTAACCCATTCCTGGTTAGAGTACAAATCAGTCAATAGCTTTCCATGTCCCAGGTTGGGCGTGCCCAACCTACGGCATGCCATCATGAATGGTCTTACATACAAATCTCAGCAAAGACATTTTACATGTAATGAGAAATTTACGTAAAAACGTTCAGGCAGGCGATAATTTACATCCGGATGCTTTCGGGCAATTTTAGCAGGAAAGGGTTTAGTGTTTAGTCCTGACTGACACAGCCATTTAGTCTACAGCTTAATTTTACAGCACAGAGTTAATGTTTCATTTTTGTTTTTCACATTTCTTTGCAGAGGTGAAACATCAAAGATATTTCACTCAGAAAAGCTGGGGAAGTGCGCCAACTAACATGAAGAATTCAGATGACTGCGGGGTGATTGGTTTGCAGGCTGTGGTGGGGGTCTGGAGTATGAGAAGTGGACAACTTTGCTGGGTGCACACACTTCCCAGTTGCCTACCTGGAAGAACATAAGTTGTCGCTCTTTGTCCCAGAAGAATGGATGTTTGAGAACAGTTTTTCCTGATGGCCTCCCTGCCGGGTCATGACTCAGCATTTTTGAAACTAGATCTCGAGACAAGATGTGACCTAAAATCAAACAAAAACATTTTTCACAGACAGTCAACTGGCAGTTCTAAAATTATAGTTTTCCAAATCTTACCAGGTGAAAATAACAGATACAACATAAGGATCATTATTCACTATTCACTATTTCTCACACACAAAAAAAGGACTGTCACAGTCCTGTGCTCAGCTGACCTTGCATGCACAGACTGAAGTGGTCCTGTGAACTTCAGAATAACATCAAAGGCACCCTAGTTTGAGACCTTCATCACTGTTTGTCACATTAGCCTTCACTCAGTTCAAAAAGCATTTTTGAAGGAAAGTTATATAATCCACTATTCCCAAGCCATATGCAAATACATCAGTTTCACCTTTCAAGGCTTCTCAAGGTCAAAATTAACAACATCAGAAGAAATCCCATAGGTACTTTCCTATTAGTAACCATGACCCTCTGATCTACTATTACTGAAGTATTAGCCAGCAGGTCAGTTGACTTTTCCAGGTTACTCTAGGCCAAATGAAGGGGCCATCAATAAAGCTCAGCGTATATAGTGTAGCAGTATCTTATTCTACTCTCCTCTCCAAAATATTGGCATTAGCCCCCCCCCACCACCACCATACATTTTCTCCTATATATTAATCTATATTTTTATGATGTGAAGAAAAAATCATTTTCTCAATATTTGAAGTGATAGGTGACATATTACAAAGGGGTCCACTTCAGAGGTTTTCTTGACCTACAGACCTTAATATTTAACAAAAAATCTACAAATTTGGTATAAAACTTTGATGTAATGTGTAGGAACAGTTCTCCTGTTTTTTCTTTGAAAGCAAAAGGAATGATTTTTAAAAAAATTTATAAAGAGGCACCATTTCAACTTTCCACTTTGTGTAATTACACATGAAAAAAACTACAAAAAATAAAAATATCTACAAACCCCGCATACCACTCCTAGGCAAGAATGTTTATTTTCAATAGCTTTTTGTTTCATTAAAATCGGTTAAAGTATTTATGAGCAATCTCTTGAAAACCTCGGAGAAGTCGGACGAAAATTAGAATTGTGAGAAAATGCAATTTAGGACTAATTGGCTCTATGTTAGATGCAAACTGGCCAATGTGGAAAATGTACTCATTCCCTCTGCTCGATGCTTGTCTTGTGAGAAGTAATCTTATAATACTATACTTTTGATATGTTGTCATGAAAATATATCTTTTAAATCTATGTTTAAAAAGGAATTTTTGAAGTTTTTCCAGGAGAAAACCACAAAAATGTGGTTTCCTAGTACATGTGGCTGATTTCAGTCGCTAAAATAACAGATTAAGAGTGCCCATTGTTCTCTCCCTAGCCCACTAGTTCATGGTTCTCTCCCCAGCCCACTAGTTCATTGTTCTCTCCCTAGCCCACTAGTTCATGGTTCTCTCCCTTGCCCACTAGTTCATTGTTCTCTCCCTAGCCCACTAGTTCATTGTTCTCTCCCTAGCCCACTAGTTCATTGTTCTCTCCCTAGCCCACTAGTTCATTGTTCTCTCCCTAGCCCACCAGTTCATTGTTCTCTCCCTGGCCCATTGGCTCATTGTTCTCTCCCTAGCCCACTAGTTCTTTGTTCTCTCCCTGGTCCACTAGTTCATTGTTCTCTCCGTAGCCCACTAGTTCATTGTTCTCTCCCTGACCCATTTGCCCTTTGTTCTCCCCAACCACTGAGCAGCTTGGTCACTACCCGTTGCCTAGCAGACCCTAGTCTGACTAGCAGCTCAATTACATTCTGTTGTAAATACAAAATCATGTGGGTGTTTGGACAAAAACCATGATTTCTTTTGAAATTCTCATAAAAACTGACATTTTTTAAACTCAACATTTGGTTGTATTGTAGATTGGTACCTAATCTTCCCTATTCCACTGAAAAACAATTCTTGATTTTTTAAAATTTATACTGCAAAATAACTTTACAGATGGCCCCTTAACAACAACAGCAGAAATCTCACAGGTACTTTCCCATTAGTTTTTAACAGTAACCAAAGGTCTAGTATCCAAATTACTGAGACATTAGCTTGAACACACAAAATTAATTTCATTAAAAAAATTGCAGCACCACCTGTTGAACATATTGAGGTCTAAAGTTCCCCAGAAGTGCTCCTATGCAATTTCAAAACAATTGGCAACAAAGTCCTGGAGAAGAAAACTTTTTAAGATTTTGCAAAAAAAAAAAAAAAAAAAAAAAAGAAGCAATGTACCCAAGGTACATTGCTTCGAAGTTTGAAGTGGATCCAGCTGACAGTTTTGAAGAAGGAAAGCCAAAAATGTGAATTGTGCACAGACAATGCATAATAGATGATGGGCAATGAACAACTGACCATCCCATAAGCTCAGCTGACTGACAAGTCAGCTGAGCTTAAACCCAGACTCTTCATGCAACGGGGCAGACTTTTTCATGAAAAAGTTTCAAAACTGGCTGCAAGCACCAACAAGCATCCCATCTGGTTTACTGACATGGCTCCAGCACACAGCACCTATCTCAATCAAATGCAGCAATTAACTAAATGTCAAAATGCCAGGTTGCAGAATTCACAAGTAAGGGTACAGAGTCTTTTAAAGTAAAACTTTGGATCACTATTAGTGCACACCTTATTTGAGTATTCTGTCGTATATGAACACCCACGATGAAAGATAAAGCATACTCACTGTCACCAGCTATTTTTCCAAGATCATACTCGTCGTTCATTATGTTGGCTTGCCTACGCAATGAATCACCAAAGGGATGAGAGCCCCATGTGATCACGTAGAAGAACACACATCCCAGTGAAAATAGGTCCACTGCACACGTCTGAGAACACAGACAAAACAACTCACTACGCATGAAAACAGACCTATTTAATGAACTGGTCCTTTGAAAATTACCAAACAGTTATTAGCATAAACTGAGGTCAGATCTATAGGCTCTTAGAAACGTTAGGTTCTGTTATCTTGAGTTGCCAAGATCACCTATCTACAATCCCAAAAATTATACAACTACAGACTTTTGCTGAGGTCACTAGTTAGTTATATGGACCTGAAAGAGGAATACTGACCAAGGCCAAAGGCCGAGGTCACTATTCTTCTTTCAGGTCCATAAAACTAACCAGTGAATGAAGCAAAATTCCATTTTATTTTTTTGTCTGTTTATGCACTCAACGACCCCTGAAGTGTACCAACAGTAACCTCAATCTTTTGAGTTCACGGTAATTCAAATTTTCATTTGGATTCAACTTTGCGTTGACAACCACTGTAACAAGAAGTCCGGAGCTCCGTGTTACGTAATCACAAGCCCGTGTTTTATGTAGCAACGGAAAAGTTGTACTCTGGTATATAAACAGACGTCACATCATTTTCCTCTCAGTCCCTGATGAGTTTCAGTTGAAACGAAACCGGTCGGACCCATCTCCACTAGCTGTTGCGACCTTCGCCCGGTATTTTTGGCTCAAAATTCCCTAATTGTTTTATTTTAAGAGCAGGTGATTCTTTCAAGATTCCTGTTTATATTATGAAGTAAATAAGACAAAAGTCCAGTTTCAAGATTTTAATTTCAATCAAAAACCTTAAAAAACAGTGCTGTGACCCTATTGGTTATGATAGTGCATGTGGCAAAGCTGAAAATAGTTTAATGACTTGAGAAGGAGTGCCTAGATCAGCAGAATCATGATATTGATTTGTGGGCGTGACTAAATCCCGTTTGGAATTAGCAGTTACGCTCCACCAATTTGGCCACACCCACAAATCAATATCCTGATTCCACTGATCTGGATACTCCATCTCAAGTTATTAAACTATTTTCAGCTCTGCCATGTGCACCATCGTAACCAACAGGATCACAGCAATCTTGAAAGAGTTTCCTGATCACAAAATAATCCTTCGTAAGGCACAGAAACCTGCCAAGCTTCATTCAGGAGAAACTGGAGGACAAGGCAAGTGCCAGGAAGCTGGCGTGCTCAGCGGTCATTTGTCTGATACTTGGGAGAGGAGACAGCTGCTCGTAAGGCACTGTAATACAGTGATAGTCCGCAGACTACCTCGAGAGAGAACACACATTTTCAGAATGCTCACTCATGACACTACACTTCTCTCATAAACTTATGCCTGTACTTTAAAACCACCCGCTTTATGAGACCATCCTTTGTTGGCTGTCGTGCAGTCTTAAATGAAAGGTTCTACTGTATTTAAAAATCAGACAAACAGAATTCTACATTTGATATCTTTTTCACAAAACTTTACCTATAAAGTTCAAAGTTGGGTTATCAATTGAAGGCTTATCCGTTTGTAATTTTTGTACCACTTTTGGCACTTATAGGGAAGAATACAATCAAGTACCTGCCAACAGGACATATACACACAACCGTCTTTCTCACCGTTCTTTGGTCACAGTCTAACATTTCAGGTGCTATCCAGCCTTCTGTACCTGCCGCCCCAGATCTACGTGAAAATGATATTTTTCCAGCTGCTAACTTTTTACACAAGCCAAAATCCGATATCATAGCTCGAACTTGTCCATGTGCATCTGGCTTTGACAGCAGCACATTGTGAGGTTTCACATCTCGGTGTACTGCAAACACAAAGAGACATCTGATCAGCTCGCTTTATCATACAATGTGTGTCCTCTATGAGTGAACAAACCATGACAAGTTGGCAACATAACTACATAAAGCACAATTTTCAGTTCTTTTCTTTCTTTCTTTTTTTTTGGGGGGGGGGCAACAATTTGTGCAGGTGAAAACAATAGTACAAATGGTAATAAAATTGCAACATTCATAAAATACGAGGGCTGTGTGACCAGCCCGTCTTCCCTGACCTTTCCAGTCAACCCAAAACGAGTTCCTCCCTTAGCTACGTACACCAGAAGTGTTCCTGCACAATTTCAAAACAACGAGCCAACGAGTCACACTTATCAATATCTAAGGAATGTTGGTGAAAAATATCCAATATCTACAGAATATGGATGAGGCATATTTATCAATGTCTACACAATATAGGTAAATTACCACTTTTACCAATATTTCAGAAAAGTAGGTGAGCCACACTTACCTATATCTAAGGAATGTAGGTGAGCCACACTTACCTATACCTATATCTAAGGAATGTAGGTGAGCCACACTTACCTATACCTATATCTAAGGAATGTAGGTGAGCCACACTTACCTATATCTAAGGAATGTAGGTGAGCCACACTTACCTATATCTAAGGAATGTAGGTGAGCCACACTTACCTATACCTATATCTAAGGAATGTAGGTGAGCCACACTTACCTATACCTATATCTAAGGAATGTAGGTGAGCCACACTTACCTATACCTATATCTAAGGAATGTAGGTGAGCCACACTTACCTATATCTAAGGAATGTAGGTGAGCCACACTTACCTATATCTAAGGAATGTAGGTGAGCCACACTTACCTATACCTATATCTAAGGAATGTAGGTGAGCCACACTTACCTATACCTATATCTAAGGAATGTAGGTGAGCCACACTTACCTATATCTAAGGAATGTAGGTGAGCCAGGCCGGAGGTTGCCTGATATAATAATGTGATGGGGTCTAGGTTTCTTCTGTCAAAATGTTCATCTTCAATATACTCCTGTAATGTAGCATCACACAGTTCCAAAGCTATATATCGGAACTGGTTGTCTTGTTCCTGAAAGCATAAATTTCAGTGTTAACATGGTCAATTTGCATTGAGAATTGAATGAACTTGCATCGGTAAAACACTGCAATATACACTTAAGGATCACAGGAACATGGAACATGCTGTTTTCTCCAAGAAAACATGGCCTTAATTCACCAGCTTAAGTCCAGGGAAACAAGTTTTCCACCAGTGTCTGAAGTCACATAGTTATCATAAAGAAGGCGACCCTTTTTACAATTTTGTCAGCCCACGTGTCATGTTTTAAACAAAAAAGTATAACCTGTTAATATTGGCATCCAAGAATACTGTTGAAAGGGCTGTAGAGCATCACCTGGTCAAAGTGCTCGCTCACGTCTAACTCCTGTGCATATTATTTTATGTAAAGAAGTGTCTTCAGCTGTGCCCCAGGTAATGATTCAAATGGATGAAAAATCGCATCACTTTATTAATGTATTAATGTCACAACAGTCAGCAGAAGGGTTCTGTTTGTGTGCCTCGTACGTAACTGTTAGAGTTACCTAACATTGCAGGTTTCAAATTAAGTACACCAATCAATTTAAAACTACAATAATTTGATAATTCTTTTCTTTCACTGCATACATGGGTCAGGTTGATTTGTGCCATATTTATTTAAGTTCAAGTTCAGAGCAGCATTATGTACTCCAACATTTGGGAAGTCAGCATTATGCAAAGGTCTGCGAATACATGAGGAATCATTTTCTCAGATAAGTTCAATTTTATTTTGCCATTTTTTCCATATACTGTATTCATCCTAATAGTAGCACATGCCCTAACAGAAGCATGCCCCCCACTTTCAATCCAAGTGGTCTAGATTCAAAATCAAGATTTTTCCTGTAATTTAGCAAAGATGATACTTCCAAATGAAAAGTAAGATCTGGCAGATCTTTGCATTGGCATGGTGTGCTACTATTAGGATGAATACGGTTTTGGTGCATATATTAGTGCATGTCAGTTTGCTAAGTGTTGCCATTATATGCAAGAACTTGTGTTACTTTATTTATTTATTTATTTATTTATTTTTATATTTTTCATTCAAGTGGGCTGTCTTTACCAAGTATAACGTCAAGATGAGTAGCTGCCTTCACAAACAAAAGCGTGCCTCGGAATTTAAAGCTGCAAAACATACTTACTGGTTTCCCACTCAAGATCTATTGATAAATTCATTTAGCTGCACTGTAATGGCAGACGTGGCATTTCCCAGGGGGATAAAGGTTGAGTGTGCAAGGAGTGGGGGGTTAAAGAGACTGTGGCCCCCTCAGAAGGGGCTCATGGTCTCTTCACCCTGCATGATCAACCTTTTGCCCCTCGGAAAGGCTACATCTTGCAGCAGTACCCATGATGCCCTCCTTTTGTACATGTGTCATTATGTATTCTAATTTTATGTGTTATGTTACGTGCTAGTCATTATCTCTGGGGTTTTTTTTATTTTCAATTTATCTTGTGAATTCCTATTGACTTTGTGTACGATTTAATTTCCCAATGACAGTTGCTCAACAAAGTTGTAATAAGAGGTACAAAATTTCACTCAAAAAAAAACAAAACAAAAAAACATGACAGTGAAAACATCACTCAAAGCTGTCTAACCATACAGAACAACTACCCCTTTTTTTCCCCTGGAGCTGGGGCCGGACCACGCCACAGCCTTGTGGATATCACCCTAACTCATGCTACAAGATAAAATGATCAAGTTGTCTTACCATACAAAAATATCTTATCACATGTGGATGTTGGTCTGATTCTCGTAAAAGTTCCACTTCTCGATCAGCAAAGCTAAAGCACTCTGGTAGCAGCCTTTTGACTGCCACATCCCGGCCATCAAAGCTGCCCCTGTCATCAACACAAATAAACCATCAGCACGACATTTCACACCTCCCAATACAAATGCCCTAAAGCACATGGACATAAATTGTTGCCTGTCTCAAGGTTTCTTACTTAATTCCATGTTAACAGAAAAAATAAATTTTTTCCTGAGGATGGAATATGTTAGGTGTAGACTTTATTAAAGTAGTTTCTTTATATTTATGTGATGTGGGCCACATTTTTAAGTAGGCCTATGAACAAAGGAGCATCATATCCGCTTTATTCCGTAACACATCAGCTGGGGATGTTTGTATTGGAAATGCAAACATGATGCCGCCAGTTAGCAGAATGACTTGTCCAGGGATTAATGGCACCAAAACAAGTCATGCACTGGTTCCCAGCTGATGACCTAATTTTATAAAGGCTAATAAAGCCTGAAACTTTCTTCTAAATTTCAACTTTTATGAATATGATATGTTCCTTTCACAAATTAATTTGGAATAATGATTTAGAACTCTGCAGTTTTTCAGTGAATGGTACGGAATAGGACTTTGCTTTCTTAGAATATCGCACTTGATAGTGTTCAAACGGTACATGGACTTACAGATTTAGGTTTTTTAAGTTTCTCTTTGTATTACATATAAAACCTCCAACCATGCTCATCCCATGTCCATAGCCGTCCTGGGCATTGGACGGGCATGTTACCATGGTAACACACAACCCACGTCAAAGGAAGCCTCTGACTCAATCTTATTCTGAAAAACCAGTTTGCACTCTCCCGCAGCATAATTTCTCAAGAATCTTCAACTGCTCCAACAGATCGTGGTCTTGCATAGTTTGTGTCATTGGAATTTTACACATATTGTTACACGTTTATGTGTAACAGTGAAAAGATTCCTCTTTTCTGGTATAGACAGTGTCTTTACCTTGAAAGTGCTGAATTCAAAACTGAGCCAACAGCTTTCCTCATGTCACTTTGTGGACACTCCATGCACTGTGCCCAGAAGAAAGCTGTTGATTTGAACCAAATGGTTTTGCTGGATCTACTGATTTGAGCATAGGTTTGATGGCACTTGAATGAGAGAATATGAATCTAGTATTCTTATGCTAATTCAGAGCAAATCTTTTTGTCCAAATTGGCAATGAGAATTAGAAGCTTCTTTTGCCTAAAGGACAACACGACAGCCATTGATTGGCTTCAGCACGGCATCCAGTACATGAGTACACACAGTTATTTCTGGTGAAGCTCTTGAACAAGAGAGTTAACTGTGGGAATGCGGTGCACTACGGAGGAAGGTGGATGGATGCCTGCAGGCACCAGGGACCAAAAAAAGACTTGCCGCTCTCCCCCTCTCAGACCAGCCAAAGAACCCAGATATAAACTGTCATCTGCCTCAATCTTTTTGCTTATATTCCTCATCAACAGAAAGCGTTTTGCTGAAATGTTTTATAAGACCCATTATGACAGCATAGCCCTGGTCAACAGCTTTCCTGGCTGTGGGTTGGACCCTGTCAACTTGGTCCTAATCCATGGAGATGTTTACCGTGTGGCAGTCAAATGCAGACAGTTAAGCCACAAGCTACTGGGGCAAGTCCCCCACCCCCACCCCCACACTCAAACCTTAGTCAACTCCATTCACAAAAATCCATAACCCATGTAGGTAGAAACCATAAATGTTTAAAAATACATTGATTTTTTTTTTTTTTTTAAATTTACCATTTTGGGTAGCATGCAGAAATAGAAGTGTGGAAGTCAGAGACAGCATTTACCTGTACACAAAGGTGCCCTCACAGCCGTGACCAAGCACATTTTTGGGATTGAACATGATCTTGCCCACAACATGGTATCCATTAGGGATATCTGTCAACAAACACATTAAACAACCTCAACATACCATTCGTTACAGTAACATAAGTCTAGGTGATGTTGTTGTTTATAATTGTCTGATGAATATAGTTTGTTATTGTTAAGGTCAAGACTGGTTGGCTTAAAGTGTTTAATGTACTCTCTCTCTCTCTCTCTAGCATAAATAATTAGCATCTACATCAGCTGACTGACAAGTTCAACTATGTCTGATTATCAATGAAAACATTTAAAACTGTTACATGGAAAACAGCTCTACTTACAGTTACCTTTAGGAATTTCAACTCTCTCTCTCTCTCTCTCTCTCTCTCTCTCTCTCTCTCTCTCTCTCTCTCTCTCTCTCTCTCTCTCTCTCTCTCTCTCTCTCTCTCTCTCTCTCTCTCTCTCTCTCTCTCTCTCTCTCTCTCTCTCTCTCTCTCTCTCTCTCTCTCTCTCTCTCTCTCTCTCTCTCTCTCTCTCTCTCTCTCTCTCTCTCTCTCTCTCTCTCTTTTCATAAAACCTAATTCTTTCTCTGATAAATGTAGTAGAATTTTACAATAATTAGGACTGTTTTACATTTTGACCTTTTGAACTTTCTAGAACCATGAGTTAGATGTACGTTATGCTTGGCTAACTTGCAGATGACTTACAATGGCATACTACATTTTTTGAATTCTAAATTATTACCTTAATAAATGACTTATTAGATGACTTGTGGGATTCTATGCTTTCTTGAACATTTAAATTTCCTTTCAAAATTACTTCTGGAAATCATACTTGAAATGTGACTGCTATGCTTACAAATTTTGCCTGTTGTAATGCAATTGTTGACTATGGTTTTATGTTTTGAGACCTGATGTCACTTGTTTCTAGCTGATGTTTAACATTTGAACCAGTGTACTTGCCAACTCGGACAATGTATTGACTTTTCACCTCTATATTTGCACATTCAAACACTTTTCTTTTTGAAATAATCTTAGTTTATCTCCTTTAAAACAACATCATACATTTAACTACATGTCTAAAACACATCAAATTGTATAATCATGTTGTTTGGATTCTTGTTGAAGGTCATTTTAGGCCTAGGGGGCTTTCCTGATGGATTGATGTTGGTTTTAGTGCCACTTTGTGGACTTATATGGATGATGATCATTGTTGAGATGGTGGTTGCAACTAGTACCTTTTTAAATGCTGAATTTTGTTGACATTTTCAACAAATTAGGAACCTGTGCTTACAAATTCTCTGATGTGCTGCAACTTTTGGTCCCATTTCATGAATTGTACGGTCCTATATGCACATGAATGATGCACCTTGTCAAGACAATTTACTGAAATAGGCCTATAATTTTAAACAAAACTTTTTGCATTCTGTCATGTTAAAACTAGGCTTTTTTGACCCTATGGACCTTTGCACATACGTTTTGGACTCTTTTGGGTAAAGACGAACTATAAATTATGTGATTCAGCTATACATACCAAGGAACATTGCCTTTGGTCGGAATTGACTTGGATTTGTTTCATTAGGACTACGGTTTGGATATGCTAATGACACTGTCTAATTAAGTCAATGACAAGGGTATTTTTAAGGTTAAAAACATGTCCCAAACGCAGGTCGGCTACTCTACTCAAACTCACTGTGTCAAATTTCATATTTCACAAATTCAGTTCTTTGGTTCTGTAATGGAAGTCAAGGTCTTCTACAAAGGCCTTAATCCCACTTGAAAATGTCATTCTACCAAAAATAATTTATTTAATGTTAAAAGTATTCATGAGTGTAAAGCTATCTGAAATAAATGACACAGATGTGTACATAATTACTGTCTGTACATGTAATACCAAAATTCAAATTTTTATTATACTATTATTATAGACTTTAATACTCCCCATCCACTGATTGTGAGAATTCTATGACTGACGTCAGATATCATGACTGAAGCATGTAGCCCTGAGGTCATGATATCCGACAGAGGTTATAAAATCCACACAATCACTGGATGCAGAGTGTTGAAGTCTATTTTATCATTGTTAAACTTCATCCAACTCTACTAATTACCCCAATGCAGCACTTTTCAGCCACCCAGCTGATCTCCAAGTAAAGTGGCACTGCATTGCAATCACTATGCATAGTGCCAAATTAATGCAATGAATTTAAGTGTTTGTAAGTTAATGCACCCAAAGAGTTTCATTGATTCTACCAACCACTGAGCATCACACACACATACAAACACTGTTGGACTGTGAGTAAACACTGTGTTCAACTTTAACATCACCTTTTGGAATCGATTTAGGAATGCCCAATAGTGGAAACAGTAGGGCAACTGTTTCAAGTGGGAGTTTGAAATTATGTCAACAGATGGCGCTGCATTTATGTAAACAACGCGTTCTGGCCTATCTTGAAAAATTTTAACACCCCAAACTGTGTGCATCATATTTAAAGCATAGAAACAAAAAAAAACATTTTTTTTTTTGGATAGATAAATGTTATGCATCTTTTTAAAACAAAAAAAAAAAGTTCTTGGTGGGTTTCCCCAAAATAACAATTCACCTAAAACCGTTGATTACCAATTTGAAGGTACAGACACAAAGGGATGTGTGTCCTTAGGACGTCTACAACCTCAAGTTACGACACCTACCAGACAATGCCAGGAAGGGACTTGAACTGCTAGGGGCCAGCGAGGTCTGCGCGGACCGCTGTTGTTGCTGCTGTTGTTGCTGGCGCTGATGCTCCTCAATCTGCTTCTGTAGCAGCACCTTGATGGACTCCTCCGTTTTCTGCACACAACCAAACAGACATCCATCACCTCACATACTCAGTAACACCACTGAAGGCTCATTAGTGCTATGAATCTGTACTCAAGACAGCAAAATCTGCAGCACTTTGTCGGTATTGCCAGACTTTTGAATCACGAATACATGGTTTTTCCACTCTCAAATTTTACATAAGTTTTTTGATAGAATAACCAATCTGTCTTTTATGTAATCATTTACATGTAACTGTTGCACTTCGTTGGGAGGTGCAGGCTGGACAATTATCACTCTCACGGGAACCAAGTGGTTACTCTATGCTTTGTACATTTTGTCTGAAATCAGTTTAAATTCTTGTCTAATGTGCAGAGAATCAAGAGTAATGCACTGAAATTAGTCACTTTTCTTTTCAAATGATGTCATCTGTAAAATCTATTTTTGACTGCTGGCATTATCAGGCCTGCATCCCAGTATCAAGGTGACTGGCAAAGTTGTAAAACTTGTACCCTTCAGTCAATGCATCACCCTGGATGACCTGTGCTCCCAACCAATGCACAATAAATATACAGCAGACCAGCGGACCTGCACCTCTGGTGCATCCAGAATGTACAATAGCCCTGTACCCTTCAACTAATCTATGGGACAAACTCCCTTAGTGCACAACCCACTTGTAACCCTTGACCCACTGCCCTGAGATAACACTGGAACTGTATCCCTAAACCACCCTCCCCAGCAGGTATGTTATATGTAGTGGACCTGTATCCCTAAACCACCCTCCCCAGCAGTTATGTTATGTGGTGGACCTGTATCCCTAAACCACCCTCCCCAGCAGGTATGTTATGTAGTGGACCTGTATCCTTAAACCACCCTCCCCTGCAGGTATGTTATGTAATGGACCTGTATCCCTAAACCATCCTCCCCAGCAGGTATGTTATGTAGTGGACCTGTATCCCTAAACCTCCCTCCCCAGCAGGTGTGGTGGACCTGTGTCCCTCTGACACCTACCGGTACTCAGTTTTGGTATAAAGTTAGCCTGTGCCCCTCAATTATGCACACTGGGTATGCAGAGGACCAGTTACCCTACTTCAAAACTACTCAACACGGGTATACAGTATACCCATCAGCAACTTACATTATGCTTGCGGTATACCCACTGACGACTCACCATGGGTATGTGAAAGACCCATACCTGCTGATCTTGTTTATACAGTGGACCCATAGCCACAGCCCTAAATTACTCACCCTGGGTATACAGTGGATCTGTGCCCTTTGACTACTCACCCTGGGTATACAATAGACCAGTGTTGCTATGGTAACAGCTGCCACTAACACTGACACGATAAACTTGACATCTCCGGAGAAATACTCCTTGTTTTGTTGTCTGGCCACAGTCTGAGGTTGAGTTTGTGGGTTGCTTGTCCTCTGTGCTGAGTCCGTGTCGTTGTCTTCGTTATCCCTGCGCCGTATTATCCTCGGGGCTATGACTTTATCAGAACGGTCAGTGATCTGATGAGATGGCGCTATGCGTGACTTGGAGTAGTCTGGCACTTCATGATAACCTGCACAGGTAAGGTCTAACAGGTTAGTAACTTGGAATGTTACGTATTACACTACAACTGACTATGAGGGGAGCAAGTTAAATGGCAGGCACATTTAACCCTTTCCCCCTTGAATTAAGACTGAGTCAACAGCTTTCCTTGGCATGGGTTGGGCACTAAGTGCCCAACCCATGCCAAGGAAAGCTGTTGACCTGGGGCATGTGATCTTGATAAGTCTCATGTACATTTCTCAGTCAAATTGCTTTTCATAACTGTTGAAATTAATTGAAAACACTGAAGCAGACGACATTTGACTACCAGCCGGTTTTGGCCGGTTTGAGGGGGAAAGGGTTAAAGGTATTATCTTTCATAATTAGTCTGTTGAGAGTGATTTGTGAGTGGAGCAAGTCCTGTACCCTGCTATCTGCTGTCAAAACCACTCTCATAACAGCATATCCCTCAAACGCCACCCTTTCATGACACTGGTCTGTTTCTAACAAATTTATGTGTATCTGAAGACCACTTGCACCAGGAGACCACTGTCCCAGAAAACTGTCTGACCTGATATTATATGTGGCAGCCACCACTCTACATGTAATAATAATAATACACATTGACTTCTGTCTGTTTCCAATTACTACTACCCAGTTATGCTGGTCAGCAAATGACAGGAAGGAACTGCATACATATATTCCTATCCAGATGAAGTTTGTATAGTGACCCCCCATCCCACCCCCCAATCAAAGGCCTTAGTCTTTGTTTACTTTTATTTTGCATGCAGCCAAAACTGCAGCGACAAAATCATGAAGAATCTAAATATATTACATTCTTGGCTGCATAAGATTGGAATTCTTAGAATACTGGAGGATATTTTCAAGTTCTCCTACACGTCACACACCAAGATTGTAAAATGTGGTTATTACCATAAATCACTTTCCCACCAACATCCTGACATGTTTGAGCATTTTCTAGAGAATGTCCACACGAAGAGATTGGCCATGATTTCCTTGAAAAATCCACGATATAACGATAGAACTACACTTTACGACAAGTACCGTCACACAATTTCAGCATGTCTAAGGAAATATGTGCTGTGCCTGCATGAATATTTTGGTAATGTCAAGCGATCCCTCTTAACCAACAGTGCCCTCTGGTGGTTCAAGTATTCTGCTCTTATCCCAACTGTTTCTACAAAAGCTGCATATCCATGAAGTATTTACCCAGAAGTAGAACTTTGTCCGCCCTGCGCACAGTGTTGGCATTAGCCCGGTGCTCATAAGTATTCTCAACTTGCCCTGTGTTTCCAGGGGAGACCTCGGTCTGTGCCGTCCCAGGGCCTTCCAGTAATAATGGACCATGGTTTTTAGGCTGGAAAGCAATTGAGTACAGACACACATGTAGACATGAATGAAAATTATTACAAGACAATGTTTATTCTACATTCATGTTCACGAGTCCCCTGACATCCAACTGTCATGCCCAACAAAAGTCAAGGTCAAAATTATCATTCCTCAACAAAAAACATGTGAATAATATATGATGGTTATGATGTATACATGTATTTAACTATTATCTTCCATACAAATATAGAACATGCTGTGTCTTTTTGTTCTTCTCCCCCCCCCCCCAAAAAAAGGTTAGTTATACATATTTTGTCTTGACAGAAGTTGTAATCAATCCCATATCACTGTCCCAAGGTTATTGACTATCATTCATTCCAAAATTGGTCAAATTTGAAATGACACAATTTTCTACTTGTCTCCCAATACATCAGTATTTTATGTCAATCCTCTTGTGTTTCTATGCATCAAAGACAACCCCTGCTTCTTTGCGTCTCCTCCAAAGACACATGTACCAGCTTCATTGGCACAGATTCTAATCCAAATTCTGTCATAACAGATTTCTGAGAGAGAAGCGTGGGTACTTACAGCTATGGTGACTGTGTTTTCATCCACAAGTGACGGTAAAGCATAGAGACCATGTTCGTACTCCCCAACGTACAGGGTGGGACTGTATGAACGAGAGAACACCATCAGCATGCTAGCACTGCTCACATACCATACATTAGCCAAAATTGTCACTTCCTTAAAAATGCTGTGATTTGTCTATCCAAATCCTGTGATCTTCAGCCAGCTGGTCAAGAATATTCCTAAAAGTTATGCAACCTTTTTTTTTTTTTTTTTTTTTAACAAATGTATTGATAATTTTGTTGCTACATTATTTGCACGAGAAATATTTCAAATTTTGCTCACGGTTTTGGCAAAGATAATCAGTATTAGGCTGAAGAGCTTAATGTTGATTCAGCTCAAACTGCAGGCTATGGTTTTTAAATTCTTGACACCAGCCTTGCAAAAAAACAGTTACTCCATACATGCTAACCTCTAAAATGCATGTATCACACAGTCTACAATCTTTTTTTTTTTTTTTCTTAGTGCCCATAAGTACTTACTGGGGTGGTTAGTTTTTCACAGAGGAGCCAATGGGTAGCACTGGAAGTTCCACTCATTCTACAGACAAATTTTGCCACTACAGATATTTTTTGTACTGAAAAGTATCCCAATATTGATGTGCAGCAAACAGGTGACCTTTTCAAAGAATGTCTATTACCTTGTTATCTGACACTCTCCCCGATTACAGTGAAACCAAGTCACCTACTCAGGTGTAGTTTGGGCATTTGGTGCCTGACTCACATCAAGGAAAGCTTTTGGGTTGTGACATGCAAAGGTTTGCCTGCTAAACAAATGACGGTCAGTAAGTGTAGTGATAAATGAAACACGCAACTTAAGTCTGCCAAGGAGGCAAATGAAAAGTATGACTCACTAGAATATTTGTCTTTTCCCATGTTGGAGGAACCTTTCCCGCCATTGAGTGGAAGACAATCGCCCAGTGAGGTGTCCCAGCGTTTCCTCAGCCATACTAGTGAAGGGTACTTTACGCAGGCCATCCGCTTCCAGCTTGTACATGGCCACCACTGGAGCATTGAAGTTCTCCACCCACAGAACCTCACCTGAACAGAGTCAGTATCATATATGTCATCTGGTTAGTCTTAACTCTTTCCTGGCTCACATGCAGCTTCCCTAGCTAGGTGCAAGGAAATCCAATGTTCGAGGGCATGCTGCTAGGACAATTTTCAGCTGAATTCTCATATAACCAGAGCCATGCCCGGGCGCATAAATGTCTCATGAGCATAATTCAAGCCACTCTGAGGTTTTTCTATAATGCTCATTCCAGCATGATGTAACCAATGGAGTATGACGGTGATGGTACAAATCTGTAGTGACCATCACTATAAATCATTTACCCAAGTATGAAAGCCCTACCCAGTGTAGTTAGTGAATAATGCCACTCCGAAGTTTTTCTACCATGCTCAGTCAAGCATGATGTAACCAATGAAGTATAACAGTGATGGTACAAATCTATAGTGACCATTACTATAAATCATTTACCCAAGTATAAAAGCCCTACTCAGTGTAGTTAGTGAAATGTTGCCCCTCCGAAGTTTTTTGTTGATGGACCAAAGGACAGACGGACTGACGGACATACGCATGTCCAGAATGTGAGTGCTTAGTCTCGCCAACAGCTTACGCTGGCGAGACAATTTGACACACTTCAATGCAGAACATTGACTGACGCGCATACATGGGTCCTGGGACATTGAAAATAAGGCCAAGGTCACCAAAATGTAATTTTGAAGAAATGGCGTCAAGGCACAAAGGAGGTACATTTGAGTTTAAGGTGACCAGTACATGTGGTTTTGACATCATGTTCACATACAAATAGTGGACAGATGGAACCACAGGCAGGCAGACAATATAATGGGGTCCCCCATGGGGGTGAACCCATGAAAATGTTTGATTTGGCCACAAAATGAACAAACCAATTCATAAAAAAATCCAAAAATTACTGGAGTGTGACCATTTGAATAAACTTAGTAGAGACCCACCCAAAGTACATCCAAACCAAGTTTGAAGTGAATCTGACCAGTGGTTTCGGAGAAGTCACGATAGTAAATTACCATTGCAATTCCCATTCAAAATTGTAATCAATAAGTCTTAGACTGTATGCATCAATTGATAAGAACCCAAATTGAAAAGTTCATTAAATATAAGAGATCCATAGTAATGCCATCTTGTGAACAACTTTGGTTGGTCCTTCTACAATAAACGTGTTCACCACATTTCGCATAATCTGAGTGATGTTTTTTTGGAGAAGAAACTTGTCAAAAATAGCAAAAATACACTTTTTTACACAAACAATATTTGAAAAATAACAGCACCACCTGTTGAACAAATTAAGATCTCAGGGTCCCCAGACGTCTCCCTAAGCAATTTCAAAGCAATTGGCCAAGCGGTTTCGAAGACTTTTTTTTTTTAATTTGGCCAAAAAATGAACAAAAAAATTCATAAAAAATCCAAAACTCACTGTATCATGATCATTTGAAGAAATTTGGTAGAGACCCACCCAAGATAAGTTTCCACCAAGTTTCAGGTTAATCTGGCCAGTGGCTTGGTAAAGAAGTCAAAAATGTGAATTGTGGACACACCCGGTTGGATGGACGGACAACAGATGCCTAACCATTACATATTTCAGTTTGCTGAGCTAAAATCACTGGACCTTGACCATTTATACAAATTGGTACAGACCCGCCCAAAGTACATCCCCACCAAGTTTGAAGAGAATCTGGCTGACGGCTTTGGAGAAGAAGTCAAAAATGAGAAGATTTCATAGCTTCTGCTGACTGACAAGTCACTAGAGCTAAAAAAAAAACCAACAAGTTAATGAGTATTGCAGAGCAATACATAGTCCCCCGCTCATCGCCCACGAGGTTGAATGGACTACTATATAGGGGTGTGACCTAGATGAAAAAAAAAAATTAAAAGTATGGCACATTCTTAGATTAAGCTTCACATTTGTGTAAAATTTCATTAATCTAAGTAATGGACAAAAAAGTTATGGCCCGGACAAGATTTTGAATGGATTTCAGTGACCTAGATATTTGACCTAGTGACCTACTTTTGCCATGTGACACAACAACTCCCCAGGTAGTATTAAAATAATAAATTTGGTAGCTGTAGGTATTATAGTAAGGGAAATATGGCATGGACAAGGTTTTACATGGAGTTTACACTGTGGCCTAGATATTTGACCTAGTGACCTAGTTTTGCGTCGTGATACACTTTTAGGTCACAATACATTATCAGTAAACTTTTATAACAAGAAGTCAAAATTTTTCAAGAATTACAGTAAGGACATGAAAATACTGTACATTTATGTATTACTGTGACCCAAATATTTGACGGACGGACAGACACACGGACAGTGCCCATTACCATATCCCCTCTAAGGTCTACCCACCATAAAAAAAATCAAAGGGCTGGCATCAATAATTTTGAAGATATGGCCCGGACAAAATTTGTATTGTATCTTGAGCTTGCTTAATGAACTTCGTTAATTAATTATTTAATGGAAGTAATTAGCCACAGAAAACAATGCGTATGCACACCTACTACCTAAGGTCTACACACCATAAAAAATTCAAAGGGCTAGCATTAATAGTTTAGAAGATATGACCCGGACAAAATTTGTCTTGCTTAACGAACTTTGTTAAATAATTAATTAATGCAAGTAATTAGCCACACAAAACAATGCCTATGCACACCTACTACCTATGGTCTATCCACCACAAAAAATTCAAAGGGCTAGCATTAATAGTTTAGAAGATATGGCCCGGACAAAATTTGTCTTGCTTAACGAACTTTGTTAAATAATTAATTAATGCAAGTAATTGGCCACACAAAACAATGCCTATGCACAGCTACTACCTAAGGTCTACCCACCATAAAAAAATTGAAGAGGTAGCATTAATATAGGGAAGATATGTGCCGGACAAAATTTGTTTCTGTATATTTACATATCGTGGTGACCCAAATATTTGACCTAGTGACCTAGTTTTGCTTTATGACACTTTCTTAGACTAAGCTTCACATTTGTGTAACATTTCATGACTCTAAGTAAAAGGACAAAAAAGTTATGGCCCGGACAAGATTTTTCATACATATGTATTCTGTGACCCAGATATTTGACCTAGTGACCTACTTTTGGCACACCATACACCTCTATCCTAGGAAGTACAAACACATTAAATTTGGTAGCTGTGGGTGTTATGGTGTTGGAAATATGGCCCGGAGAAGCTTCGGACGGACGGACGGAAGGACGGACGGACGGAAGGACGAAAGGACGGACGAGGTGCAAACCTATAGTCCCCCACCAAGTGGGCGGGGGACTAAAAAGACGCCTGGGCGTGTTTGCTTGTTTTGCGCTGGAAAGAAATGACTGATAAAGATCTGGGTGACATTTTCAATAAGTCTACATGTACAATGACAAAAACTGATGCATCTTATAATCAAACAAAGATTTTAGAAATATCATGTATATATGTTAGCACAGTTTTTAAAAATTTATCTCTATTTGAGATTTACTTCTTGACATTAACAATTGCTTCAAATATCCACTGCATTGGCATAAACATGAATAGTCTGCGAATATGGCACCCAGACAGCGGGAAGGAAATTTGTTCCCTAATTGTATGCATCATTCTTGATGGGAAAAAGAATATGTTAAAGATGATGTAGTAATGACCCACCATTTCCTGCATCCATGGTGACCACCATCCCATTGGAACTGGAGGAAAAATGGCGCAAGTCTGGAGACAGAGAAAAGACAAGTCATCATTTCAATGTTTTACACATGTGCACATATACAGTGTTACCTATTTTATAGACCACGCACTAGAACCACTGTCTGGCTTTTGTGACAATATTTTCAACATTTCTTGCATTTCTTGCACAGGTTCCAAGTTATGTTCTCCCAATTCAGGAGATGTTCCTTATTTATCAGTAGGAATTCAGGAAATTGTGCCGACAATGGTGGGGGGGGGGGGCTCTGGACGGGGGTGCCCCCTCCCGATGTGAGACATTTTAGTAAATATGCAGCTAAAATGGTGCATTGTGCTGGTTTATAAATTCCCAAAATTAGCTGTAAAAAAAGAATAAGAAAACAGTTAAAAAAGATGTTAACCACAGTCAGTTAGCAGTAAACACACATAAACAATTGCACAACACATTCAATGCATGAGAAATGTCAACCTTTTTTTTAACGGAAAAAACTATAATTAATTTTTTTTAAGATTCGGCAGATTTGGAGACTTCAAAGAAATGAGTTTAATTTCGGGAGATCTCCTGAAAATTCTGGAGTTTTAGAACCTGTGTTCTTGTTCTTTTAATGAGGTAAATGTGGTGCCAGTGGCCATCCTTGGTCCCTCGCTGCTACCCTTGGAAGTAGAAACACCTGGGGCATTGCAGGAACAAACGGCCAGTCATTGTCAACAGGAAGTGGTGTGTCATGAAAATTAGGCTCTCAGGTGTTTCCATCCCTGGAGGTTACAGACTACAATTGTGATTGGCTGGTTGTGCATCCCAACGGAGATAGTCCGTAATTGTGAAAATACTGTGTTTTCAGCATGCTGTAGCTTCTGTTTAAACAAAGTTAGCTGAGTCAGGTTTGCTGCATCACAGAGTTGCTTCATTGGTGGTCATATAGGTCCACTGTCTACCAGGCCAGGTGAGAACTCTATGCTGAGGACGGACAATGATGTGACCCTGGCCAGAGCACAATTCAAACACCTGTTTATAGCTGACAATTTCAATTATCACCAATTAATGAATCAGGAATTACATGACAAAAATCCATCCATGTTTTGCTTATATTTTTATTTGTTACATGCTCTTCACCAAATTTTAAAATAGCAAAATGCAGATTTTTTAGACGTAAATAACGTTAATATGAAATATATAAGGATTTATAACCGTAGTCTGTTGCCTGGACAGCCCAAAGGCATGTATACCCACTATACAACTTATTTTGTGCTGAGAGTTGTTGTTGTTCTTGTTTGTATTTTTCTTTAAAAAGCAGGAACAGATTTGTATACCACTATGTTTGATTTGAAAAGTGACTTGCATGCAAATTACACAATGCAACAGTCCTTGTCACGAGACATTATTTCAATGACCCACCATGCACCTGCCTCTCGGAACACTTTGCTCAGCACTTTTCATGTCACTTACACCTCCTGCAGGAGGACATCTTCAGCGACCACACTTTAATTATAGGGGATACGTCTTTCGTGCCAAGTTTCCCTGTACATCTCATATACCCGCAGCTGTCATGTTAATAGCACATTTTATGTATTACTCTTTCCCACTCAAATCACCCAAAAAGGCCTGGACGTAAATCACCGTCTGCCTTAATGTTTTTACTTAAACTTCTTGTAAATAAAAAACATTTTTGCTGAGATTTGTTTGTAATACCATTCACAATGACATGGCCTAGGTCAGGAGTTTTCCTTGGCACCAAGGAAAGCTATTGACTCGGTTTTATGACAACAGAATGGATTCATGAAGGCACATTCACAAGTTGCGTAGACTACATGTACAGCTAAAAATCCTGCTGTTTTACATATTGGCATTTTTCAGTCTAAAAAAAAAATCAGCAAATTCAAATTTTAAAATTGGGTCAACAGCATTTAACATGGGCAATTGTCACAAAAACATGCATTGGATGAATTTATTCTATGTACTTCCCAGTGCAACAATTTTTATAATTGAAATGCAAAGTAAGACTTGGACATCAGCTTGATGCACGCATGAACTGTGCTCTGGCCACGTCCACACTGTAGCACTTCCTCACCTGTCCTGCCAGGCAGAACACCTACATGACGACCAAGGAGGTAACTCAGAACTGCAGCTGACCTGACTCAGCTGACTTTATTCCAAAAAAAAAAAGCTACAGCATGCTGAAAATACAGTACCTTACAGTTATGGACTATCTGTTGAGATGCATAACCAAAAGAAAAAAAACCCTAAAGAATGCAACCTATTAACTCCTTCACGGCCAACTACCACTTAAGAGGAACTACTTAGAAATGAACTGCTCTGGCTAAAAATAAGGGTGCTAGCTTCATGTTCCTTGTAAAAAGACCTTTTACTCAAATACCAGCATGCCTGTAGTTCCGAAGAATATACTAGTCCAGGTCAACAGCTTTCCTCTGTGCACTTTGGGTGCAGTCGCCAAAGAAAGCTGTTGACTCAGTCCAAAATGTGGCACTGAAAGAGTTACGCTAGAGTATTTGTAAATAATTAACACCTGAATTGAAGCTCTTTTTACGACAAAGTTTCATGTGCAATTCATATTCAATTCCGGTCTAGTGCACCGAAAATCCACCATCAGCATCAAAGTAATTAAAGAAGATGCCACTGACCGTAATCTTTGATATCAGCAGCAACATGGGAGGAGTAATCCATGAAGGTGGCATTCCATCTCCTCTCCCGCGTCTTGCTGTCAAACATTGTTATGGTGTACTCTGAAAGGTAAAACAGGAAACTTAACACATGTGAGCCTCCTTTTGAGAAACCACAGTGACAGTCACTAATGTATGGATTCACAAGTGAAAAGAAAAAACTAGAACAGATGAAACTGACCAACTGGATGCCCCCCCCCCCCCAACACACACACACACATGGGACCTTGAAAATGAGGCCAAGGTCATGAAAATGTCACCGGGTCAAGAAGCAGTGTCTACAGCAAAGCTGATGTAAATTTGAGTTTGACACAGCCTGGAAGTTGAGATATTTTGCTTGCAAGGATTCTGCTACCGATAGCCAGCCAGTCAGACAGCATTACCAGCCTAAAACAGTATTCATGTACCCCCGTAACTTCACTTGCGGGGAGTGTAAAGATGCTCCATTATTGAAAGTGAGCAACAGAAGTACATAAGTCGAGGAGAATGGTAACAGTGGTAACCATACATCAGTCCAGGTAATGCCGACTGGTGGCAAAACAATCCATTTTTCCATCCTGCTTGATGTCAAATTGCTCCAATCTGCTATTTTCTTTTTCATGTAATTTCTTTTGGCATCTGCTGCTTTAAAAATTTTCAATCCACACCTTGAATGAAGAAAAATATATAATATTTATCGGAAAAGATATTCAAACTTTTCAATGAAAGAGAATGTGAACTGCAGTGGTACTTTCATCATTTAGCATCACCCAAGTACTCTCAGTGTGAAGTGAAGTACATGTTCCTGCTTCATCATACAACAGCAGCCCTCAAAACACGGATTCTGAATTGAAACAAGACGCTCATGGGCCTAGCGCTCTGCTGACTAGTAATGTGTTACAATAATATAATGACTTGCAACAAAGCAAGAGCAGGCCAACAGGACTGATGCATTTACTGTTAGATTGGAAACACAAAGTTCAACTGAAATATTAACCTGGAGGACAGCTCCTCTGCTCCATTGATGTCCACGCTATACCCTACCATCACCAAATCATTTCTCTCAATGTTACAAGCCTGGTGACCTATAAAACCTAGGTCACAGTCATCCATACATGTATTCCAAAATATAATGGTGTGTTGGACATAATCCATATAACATATCACTTTGGAAAGTCTAACTCAATTATTTTTTTCGAGGTATTGTGTTTTATCTTGTTCAACACATTTTGGCTCATAATGTCCATGAAACTGTAGACGGCACCACCAGTATCTCCGACAGTCAAGATTTTGACCTCCGTCACACTCCCACCAAATTTCACAATGATCCACTAAAAACACTAAAATTTACAGATGGTAGAGCATTCACAAGATGTTCACATTTTGACTGTCTAAATTCTAAGTGCCCATATGACCTACACCTTCAACTCGGATTACACAATTATTCACTTCAAAAAGTGCATGCCCCCTGCCCCAAGCCATACAGACATGGTCTATATGGCTGTTCTGTATGGCTTGGGTAATGAAGTCGGGTAATTAATTTTTTTGAATTATTGAAGAAAAACAACTTGGATAATTGCTTAATTCCATAATGATTAGGTCACAGTGACCCAAAAAGTAAGGTCACCAAACAAATTTTATGTAAAATCTACTTGAGTGTAATTTTGATCTGCAGGCCCAATTCTCGTTGCTATGGAGGTCCAAGCAACATTTTGCCATTCTAAAATCACCTCTTCCAATAGGCCTGTTGACCTGACAAAAATATGTCAAGCTCACTGATATTATGTAGTATAGAAGCATTGGATATGATCTATATATCCCATAAATTTGGCATGTCTAATTTAATTATTTTTGGAGTATCGAATTTTATATCTTTCAACACACCTTGGCTCATAATTTCCATCAAGTACAGAGGGCGCTGGGATTTTGACCTTCTCCACAATCCCAATAAATGGAATGAAAATCTATAAAATTTAAGGATGCTTGAATAGTCACAAGATTTTCATATTTTGACCCATATGTTATATGATGTAGGTGGTGCCACCAATATTAAACTCAACCTAGATTTTCATGCACTTGAAAAGTCCTACAAGTTATATGAGGCTGTCCTGAAAACTGTAGTTTGTATTGTGCTCACAAGCAAATGTTTACACATGGACAAACAGACGGACAGACATGAATGATCGCATTAGGTCTACAAACCATGGTCAGTACAGATAAAAAAAAAAAAGAGCACAAAATGTGCACACTATGAAAGGTTTCTCTTCCCTGAGAATCAGACAACTTTCAGAGCATCACTGGCTTTGTTCTCCCAGAGCAAAGAACTTCATTAAGGAGGCAACAATTTCAACAGCTGGGCCATAAAATAGGTAATAATATGATTCATTGTGTCAATATTTTATTATAATCCCATCTTTTTTTCAGCTGACAGACACAGATGTGTCTTGTTTACAGTGGCTGCCACCATAAAGCCAAACATGTTTTATATATATATATATATATATATATATATATATATATATATATATATATATATACACGTATATATATATATATATTATAGATACATATACATATACACATATACATATATGTATATATATATATTATATATATACACAGTGGTCCCTGTCACCAGAGTCCACCCCTAGAGCAACAAAAGAGTGGTCTTATGAGACAGGTGGTCTTTCACGACAGGTAAATTAATATGGAAAGTATAGGACCTGGGAATCTGAAGAGTGGTCTCTCATCAGAGGGTGGTCTCTCACGACAGGGGTCTTTCGTGACAGGGACTGCTATATATATGTATATATATATATATATATATATATATATATGTGTGTGTATGTATGTATACATATATACACAGACTGTCTAGGCTCTGTGGTACACAGTGCCCTACAAGGCCAGCCACATGATGGCATTAACCCCCTGCTGTCCGCACAATAACAATGCTTCCTGTTTTTAACTGCGCTGTTTACACACTAACAATGCTCCTATTTACTTCCCTGTTATCATTTGGCTATCTGCACAATGACATTGCTCCTATCCAACTCATGTCACCAGGCACTACAGGCATCTCACAGTAGTCTGACATTTTAATATTTGCTAAGTTTATTACAAATTTTATGACGATGCCCTCTGTACAGCCGGGGACCTGCTGCCGCTCAACTGGCACATTGCTATGTCTCTATACATGTAGCACGTCTATTTTCAGTTTCCATAATTCACATCAATTATACTTTGACCACTTTACAAAGGGTCTTGAATGGAGTATGGATTATTTGATGTGGTCGCATGTGCTGATGTTCATGCTTTCCAACCACTTTTTCCTGGCACAGGTGTTACAGTGCCGCGGATGCTTGTGTACACAGGGTATACGCTAGCTGCCAATTAAAGTGTCGCAGTTTGTTCACCCCCTGTACATGCAATATTGATGCTGTGTTCTAGCAATAGCTGTGATGACACTACTCAATACTAAGCAGGTGTGTCTTCCTTTCATAGCTCAACCACTGCCCAGCGGCATGCAACGATTAACATCTCCTGGTTTATGCCTGTTACACTGCTCCTAATTGCATTTGCTTTAATTCACAAATTTCGCTGTCCCCTTCGAAATCTCTGCAGGGATCACTCTGACCATTAGCCAAAATGATAATGTTTCCTGAATTTGGCTACAGAAATGTTAACATTAGGGTTGAGTATCATTAGCAATTTCTGTATCAGATACTTTTCAGTACAGAGCCATGTATCACAATATATCATGAGAGTGTATGAAGTGATCACACTCTTTGAATTTACAAACAACAGTCAGTATCACAGCCTCTGTGCTGGTGTTTTGATAAATCATTCTGCTGGGTCTACATACACCACCAATAAATTGATGATGTAGGCTGTTAAATGTGTTTTAATGGTTGTTCATCTCCATATAGGGATGATTTTCTTAAATTTCTTCACATAAAATTCGTGAGTTATGGTAAAATTGAAGTTTTTTTCATTGTATCATGACTAGACACTAGCTCGTTCACTCTGAGCTATTTCGCATATTATTCCTGTTATCCCAAGCACCGTCATAACACAGTCCCCAAAATTAATCTTGGAAAATATCCTGCATTTCTTGGGCTGCTCCAGGAAAGAGTATTCAACCTCCCCTTGGCTTGACTTTCCAATCAGAAACGTGTCAACCTCATCCGTCCCCCTTTTACAGAATCATCACAAATATGTCAACAAAAAGTTGACACTGTTTACAGGGTACATCCCCATTACTATGGATGTGCTACAGTTAGGTGTATAAAGAATATCCATGAACATAACTCAGAGTGAACTAGCTAGTGTCTAATTGGTTCCTGATGAGCCCAGTTGGAGGTGACCCAAGTCAAGCTGTGCTTACTATTTTAAGCTGTTTCTCAGCTGCCAGGCACAAGTCTGGTGTTTCTATGTATAGGTTAGACGCCGCGTAGAGTTTTCCAATTGAATTAGAAGACGAGCGCGCAGCGCGAGTCTTCTAATTCAATTGGAAAACTCTACGAGGCGTCTGACATACTTATACTCCAAAAGATGGGTATTATAAAAGTATTTCCTACTTGAAACAAAATTAATAGACTTGATTTCGAAGAGAAAAGCGACAAGTAAGAGCACATAATGTAACGACCTTTGACACTTGACCTGTCACGCTCCCTGACCCTATTCAATGCTGGTCAACAATAGACACGCTGGAATAAGTATTATGTAAAATCCGTGAAGCATCGTCTCAGCTGTTTAGCGTAATGGACAGCACGCTCAGCCGTAGATCACAGAATTCGTGGTTCGAACCCTGCCAGGGACAAAATATTTTTTTCATTAAAAAGTGTAGACAAAAATTGTCGAAGTTCCATTGCAAAGTCCCGTCATGAGGTCACTTGCACTTCAGCGGATCTAATTCAATTAGACTCCTAGGAAGAGAGGAACTCTATGAAAATTAGACTCCGCTGAAAACAATAGAAATTCGGCGCTGAGGAGTATAAAAAGAGTAAGAATTGTACCGTTACAGGGAGGACAAAGGAATGAGCTTTGTTGACAAAACAAACTGCCAATATATCCTTGGCTGCTGAGTATTATGACATACAATCATGTTTTGACCATCACAACAAACGATCTCAGGACTACCTGTGGCCTCTCCATTACTTGTGATTTTTGTAGATCTTTGTATATGTAAGATGGCGTTAAGAATCTCCTCATGATATACAGGGGTGGAGCGAAGTGTAGCCCCTGTATATCACAAGGAGATTCTTAACGCCTTCTTACATATTTAGAAGGCAAATCTTGTCCAATCAGAAACCACCAAATGTATTTTAGTCAGTGAGAAGGCTGTCAATCCTATTCATAAGATGTTGCGTAATATCAAGCAACTCTTCCTCCACGTGCACTCCATGATTTGTTTTCCCGGCTCACTTGAGTAAAATGGAGCTCTATAACATGGAGGCTGCACTGAATTTGTGTCAGGACTTGCAATTTCCCGAAGACCTGTTGGAAATTACCACACAGCAATTATTTTTTGAAAGGCAGCAACAACCTCAAGGAGATAGTGTCAGGTTTCAAGAAGTTGTTTTGCCTGGTGAATTGAAGCAACGAATTAAAGAGGCCGTTCCGAAAAACACGCGAGAGAACAACAGGTGGGCAGTGGGTGTGTGGCGTCAATGGGCACGTTGGCACAATGAAAGGCCAGAAACCTTACGGAGTGATTTCTATCCCATTCAGGAAGATATTTTGCTGATGAATACTACCAGCCTGGCACACTGGATTTGTTTTTTTGTGCAAGAAACACGTCGTAAAGATGGAAAGCCCTATCCTGCTGCAACGCTGGAACAAATATGCCTTGGCCTCCAGCGATATTTACGGCATTTCCAGCTTTGTTTTCCTCGGTATACAAAGGTAGGCGGGATCACAGAATCACGTGCTTGGGTCAGAAAGGGGGTCACTAAGAAAACTCTTCACAGGTAAGAGCAGGGGAATGAGAATATCTGATTGGCTGATTTCACGTCAAGGACAAGATTTGCCTTGTAAGTCCTCTTGTATGTTGATAACCTTCACCTTGTAACATCTGTACTGACAACTTGAGGACCATTTACATTCTCTGTGGTGCATCGTAACATCTGTGTTGACAACTAGGGGATTATTTACATTCTCTGGTGCACATTGTAACCAATCTTAGGTGCAACCTGTGCATTGATACACTGCACTCACAGGGTCAAAAACTCAAATTCTGTTTACTGCTCTGTAGTATGTGCCCTTTATGTGCCCTTTTTTTATCCATGCAATGTTTTCTGGGGGTGTCCTCTATTTTCCCTTGCAACTGACCCCAATGAAAAAGAAATTATATAGTATGAAATTCTATTTGCCTTACTTGGTAAGTTCTTAAAATTACTGACATTTATAAAGTATTTCATGTGATCAAAAGGTGTGGTCTATACTACAGGTGTGCAATTGCCAATTACTGTGCAATTCATCACATATTAAAATGTCACCAAGAAAAAAATGATATTTATCTATATACACACTGAAGTGCCTGAACTAAATATGTCCAAATGAGCCAAGAAAAAACATGGAAGTATGGTAAAAGACCAAGCAAAGTCATTACATACTTGAGATACTATTTTCAACATTTGTCTGTGCAGTTCCATTTTAGTCAACCTCATGTATCAGTAGGTAAAGGGTGCTAGGAATAACTCCCCAGCAAGCACAGGACCTAAGTCAAGATAACTGCCGGGAACAAACTCGCCAGCAAGACAGGACCTAAGTCAAGATGGCTGCCAGGAACAAACTCGCCAGCAAGACAGGACCTAAGTCAAGATGGCTGCCAGGAACAAACTCGCCAGCAAGATAGCTGCTAATCTCATGTGCCATGATTTGTGTGTACTCAGCAATTTCACATGCCTGAGGCATGGACAAACCATCACAGCTGGCAATCTGAGCACCAATGCTATGGATACAGATCTTTGGCATTGCACAATTCATTATGACGATTAAATGTTGGATTTTGAAATTGTGATACACAACTTCAAAATGTATGTATTTTTGCAATGTGCCTGAGCAGTAGTTTTGACAATTTCTTGTGTAACCATGAGTGCAAAAGCAATTCATTTATGTCTGACCCAGGCAAAGAAAGCGAAAGTTATTTCCACTTGATCTAGTTTTCCCATCCTTTAAGGTCCACTCAAATTAAATCATATCTCCACAAAAGTGATAATAAAAGTCAATTTTTCTGCAGGCAAACCCAGGAATGAATATGTTCATGA
Organism: Hermodice carunculata; assembly: GCA_964020975.1. NCBI lineage: Eukaryota > Metazoa > Annelida > Polychaeta > Eunicida > Amphinomidae > Hermodice > Hermodice carunculata. The sequence goes on from OZ026613.1 coordinate 916,556, forward strand.
TATGCCCAGCTTTACTTTCACTGCATCAGTAAAATCTCTGTACAGTTTGTCACCACAGTGGTTCTTTTCATGTCTATGGTAAACTGGCTTATGGCTTTGCTGGTTTTCAGAGATCACCTTTGCTTGGTACTTTTCCATCTTATTTATACCTCCTGTGAAAGACCACCTATCTTCAGAGACCACAGTTTGGTCACCCCAAGGGGTGGTCTTTTGAGACAGGTTTATCTTTATACACATGTACATATACATATATATATATATATATATATATATATATATATATATATATATATATATATATATATATATATATATATATATATATACACATGTATGTGTATGTTTATACATAAATAATAAGGCTATAAGCAAAAACTGGTTGGGTTACTATATCTCTCTGCTATAGATATTCTATGAAGTCAATAAACAACAATACCTGTGTCCTTCACAAAGTTATTACGTGAAAGACTAGACAATACATTCATCTCAGCTTACACATAACTGTGTATATTGGATGCACTAAAGTATACCAAATGAGACAAGTTCATTTGTCTGAGGTTTCACATACAACATAAATGTATGTGTAACTGTATGTATCAGGTGTAGTACTGTATATTAAATTACAAGATATATACAGGTAGTACACAGACAGAACCACCGAGACCATAACACCACCACCATAACATGACCGCCAGAGAAACAAAACCAATCATATCGTGACTCATGACCCATTTCAGTTTCATCACTAACCCTTGGAACCGAGTATCCATGACAACCAAAGTTTCCTTCTTTACATTTTCTCTGGCCACTGGCAAGAGGGTTAAGTAACCTTATCCCGGAACCAGAGATAGTCGTAACCGTTCTGTTTTGCAAATCACATGTATATACACTGTATACATGCAACCCAACAAACTCAACAATTTTCAAATGCAGATACTTCGTTTTGCCCCTCAACTTTGGTGCAAATTCATATTTCATCTTCCCAATCTTCACAACTGGCAATTTGCCGAGCTTTCACAGAGCAGACTTGTCCTGCTATGTACCTGGTCAAATCCCTGGCACAAGTCCCCTCCCCCAATTGCTATATAAACCCCTGGCCCTGTGACAGGTGTCCAGTTAGTCCTGCAGAGTGGTCTCTGTCAATGATGGTGATATGATATGTTACAAAACAATGGTGACAATTACGAAATAAAGGGCCGCACAGTAACAAACCGAGCCGTTACTTTGTGTGCTATTGTATATTGCTGAGGCGAACAGCATTCACAGTGAAATCCACACTGCCTGTGGAAGGTAAGTGGACACAGTGGGCTCTTCTTCACCTTTCAGCTACCTGGATCCATGTCACTTAGTTGCAGCCATCGGTCAGATTCAGTTTCAAACTTAGATTATGTGTGTGCATTGTATTGGCTACGTGTACAAGTACTTCACCTTATGTGTAGAATATTGTCTGAGCATGTAGTGTTCCCACAGACAAGGACAGACAATAGTCGAACCGCCAAGTCATGAGCCGACATGTCTTATTCTCAGTCCACATCCAACAATACCCAACAGGAGAATATTTTATCTTATTTAGTGCGATGTTTTTGTTGACATATACAGTGAAACCTCATTATAACGACACTCAGATATTCAACATATTCCAGATAATGACGCTAATTTTAATGGGAAAAAGTTTATTTTCTTTGTTATTTGAGTCATTCATCTGACATATTCAGTTATCTGACACATTTCTTAGGGAACAGTTGGTGTCATTATAACAAATTTTCACTGTACCAGGTTTGTGCATGCACCAAAAAGCCCCATTTTGTTTCCATTCAATACTATTGACAATGTGTGTGCCAAGCTCTTTTGCTCTTTTTCTGCCTAGCTAGCCTGTGATCACAACAAACTGACTGTTTGGCTTTCAAATACACTGTTTATGCTCTGTTCTAATGCCTGCCAAGACCATTGCATTGGATCTCTGTGCACATTGTTATTTAATTAAACAAGAAGACTCTGACAGTCCTATGCTCAGGTGACCTTATATGTATAGACTGAAGTAGTACTGTGAACTACAGAAAGATATCAAGGTCACCTTTTTAAAGACTATCATCGTTTGTAATATTATATGCCTTTTCACTCAAACAGTTATTTTTTAAATGAAAAGTGACAAAATCCACTATTATCCATACATATGCCAATATGTCAATTTGACCTTTCAATGTCACTCAAGGTCAAAATTAACAACATAAAAAGGAAGTTTAGAAACTCTATAGACACTTTTCCATTATGTCAGCAGACCTTTTAATGTTAATCAAGGTCAACATTAACAACTCAAAAAAAAACCCCAAAAACGTGTAGGTACTTTCCCATTAACATTTAAGAGCAAAAACGGGCCTATTATCCAAAACTGCCAAGATATAAGCTACTATGCCCAATTTACACCTACCCCTGTCAGTAACAGTAACAATGCTAACATGCACATATCCCATTACCAATTTTTTCTACTTTGGTAATTTGGTAACAAGAGGACTACGACAGTCCTGTGCTCAGCTGACCTTACATGCAAAGACTGAAGTGGCCCTGTGAACTTCAGCAAATCAAGGTCACCTTTGTTTAAGACCATCATCAGTGTCTAACATGAACATATCCACTTGCCAAATTTTCTGAATTTTGATCATTTATTAAAAATCAGAGAATGACAGCACCATCATGTAGTGAACAAATTTGGTGGATATCACATCCATTTACATTCTCAATAAGTTTGAAGAGAATTTAACTTACCCTTTGGGAAAAAAAGTCAAGAAAAGTGAAAGCACACAAAAATTCTTTAAAAATCACAAAATAATGGCAGCGCCACCTGTTGAATAAATTGTGGCCTAGAGGTCCCCAGAGGATTCCCCCTACATTTTGAAAGCTTGGCAGTTTTGTTGGGAGATACTTTAAAGATTTTACTAAAAAATGGACAAGAAAATACACAAGAAAACCTTTAAAATCATTAGACCATGACCCTTTGAACAGAATTGGTAGAGACCCATTTTGGAGAAGTTGAAAATGTGAATTTCTACTTCAATCTCCATTGATCTACATGGTAATCAATAGAATTGCATGCACTACCCGACAGGCACCCAGGATGAAATTTTGTTAAAAATCACTGATCAAGAATACCACCATGGTGGTTCTGGAGATTTCTTATAAATTGTGCTCCCAAAAATGAGGAAAAAAATTCAAAATCCAAAAATCACCGGAGCATGACCATTTGAATATATTTTGTTGAGACCCACTGAAGTAATTCCCTACCAAGTTCGAAACCAAATTTGAACTGGGTCTGGCTGAGGGTTTAGGAGAAGTCAACAATGTAAATTGTCGACACTGACGGACGACAGATCAAGACCACCTATCACATAAACTCAGCTGAGCTAAAATTCACAGCAGTTTTGAATGAGCTTGGCTGAGACCCATTAAAGTAGATCCTTATCCACTTTGAAGGGGATCCAGCCAAACTGTTCAGAGAACAAGTTGAATATGTAAATGTGACCGGACAAAGACTGACAGTCAGAGGACCATTCTGTAAGCTCAGCTAAACTGACAAGTCAGCTGAGCTAATAATTCCCGAGTCAAATATTTCCATCTGAACTTTCTTGGGAAAAATTAAGACTATTTGTCTTTTGGGATAATTTATGATTATGCAGCAACCTATAGACTACCTAATGCATACTAATTTTAAGTGGATCTAATCATAGCACAAGCAGCGAACCAGGACAAGAATGCATTGTAACATTCCTTTGCATGCAGCACATATTATGTGTCAAACATCAAGCATGTTCTGGCAAACAGCACATGTTCACGGTCAACTTAGGTCATGTGGCAAAATCAAACAATGAATATTTCCTGACCCTCCCACTGCCCTGTCGTATTTCTTACAGGCTTTTTCTTTGAACTTCTCTTTGTCCATCTGCAGCCTAATCAGAACACTCAACTGTTTGTATGATTTCACAATTACGCATTAGATGTATATATTCTTTCTATTTCCCAGGAAAATATTTTGCTTGTGACCTTATACAATTTAATGAGCTAAGTCTCCTTCTGAAAAGCTGCTCTGACATACATCCCAGCTGTAGCATGAGGGTCACCTGATCTCATTTTACACCCCTGAAGTATGGAGGGTCACCTGATCTCATTACACCCCTGAAGTATGAGGGTAACCTGATCTCACTTACACCCCTGCAGCATGAGGGCCATAACTGACATCATATAACACAAATTTCGGGCCTCATAAGGGATCACCATCCACATGGACATAAATATAATAGCCAGAATGAACTTGAGACCCCCTCAGCCAGGGTAAAAATATGACGACCCCTGGTGACCCTGAAAATAGATCAAAGTCCTGAACGTAAAATTCAGCAATGCTTCCAGTGAGATGCATCTACAGTAAAAGTTTTACGATAGCAGCTCAATTTGTTGAAAAGTTTTTGCACCTGCAAAGGTAAAATTATGATGCCCCCTGGTGACTTTGAAAATACGTCAAGGTCACTGAGTTTCAAACTCAGCCAAGCTTCGAATGAGATGCTTCTATAGCCTAAGTTTCATGATAGTAACTCAGTTTGTTTAAAAGTTCAAGTTATTGCGTCCACATGTGTAAAAATATTATGACCCCTGTTGACCTTGAAAATTAGTCCAGGTCACTAATATCAAACTGAGCCAAGCTTCTCGTGAGATTCTTTTCCAGCACAAGTTTGATGATAACAGCTGAATTGGTAGAAAAGTTATTGCATCAGCAAGGGCAATGGATGGACGGACAGTAGGACGGATGCATGGTTACACACATGTGGACATGATGATAACAATATCCTGTCATCCAACAAGGGGTAAAAAGTAAATGTATCATGACAGTGTTATTTGATAATGATTTTCCCAAAATTATGGGTGATGAAACTCCATACAGCACACATCACATGAACAATAAGTAAGTAGCACAAATTAACAGACTTATATTTGTGGCTTTTGGAGCTCAAGATGAGTTTAAAAAAAATTAGCAAATATATAAATGACCCAGAAAGGTTTCAAATCAGGCAAAATCCAATTTGTCACAAATTAGTGCTTATTACATCCAGAAGAAACAAAAGTTTACTATCATTTCAAACATAGAGCACTTCTAAGAATGATACAATTACTCTCTCTTTAAATATGTCAGAAACATGTAATAAATGGAAACTCTCAGTCTAGATACCGTTCTGTCTGGAATACAACCCCTGAGAAATTCTTTTGATGTTTCTCATCAACTTGAAGCCCTTCTGTGACACAAACAATGTACACTGTGTCTGTCTGGTTGTGGGCACGTTTCACTTATTTGCAGAAAAAGAAGACATGCCTAATTAAAAGGTTGGCTATCTTCGCATGTTTATACTTCATGTCAATAGATCAACATAATGTTTGCTGAAAATGACTGTTTCAACATTTTTTTTTCAGTGTATCACTCTTGAAGTGTAACAAAAAGGTCAGCAGTAAAGCATGCCAGTCTTGCCTCCTACAATCCATGTCAACATGTATACACTTACTGATATCCTGGCCCCATACAATGTGAGCCATCTCTTTCATTGCTCATTATTGCTCCCACATCTAGCTTGCACATTTCCCTTTGTACTACTTTTGCCATCAATTTCAATAAAGTGTCACTGAAAATCAATCAATAAGTCCTAAATAACATTTGCATGTTATAACTGTCTGGATTCCCAGGATCAGATGGCACTGTATTGTGGATTTGTCGTGTCTAGGATTCCTGGGATCAGATGGCATTGTATTGTGGGTTTGTCATATCTGGATTCCTGGGATTATGTGGCATTGTATTGTGGGTTGTTTATCCTGTTCTTTTTGTTGACAGATTATTTTAACAAAAGGACCAAGGTGTTCCTGTGCTCTGGTCAACAACATCTATGGAACAACTGATCACCAATAAAGCCAGACTAGCAGTGTCTCCAATTCTATTGGTTCACACACATTTCTTTTCTAGAATCTGAGATCCAAAAAACTTATAGTTTATTCCCAGAGGACACCTCAGGAGATGGGTTAATTTTCATAAAAAACACTTTAAGTAAACAAAAAGCTAATGAAGAATTCAGGCTTAAAAACAGACGACAGCAAAAATGGGACGGAGATTCCACAAGAAGAAGATCTGGCGGCAGATCAAACGCAAACAATCAAAGAAGATTGACACCTCAACCATCATCAACTTATCTTCAATTAGCTTAACAATACATGAAAAAGCTGTATTAGCCAGGGGCCTTAATTTTTGCCCCACTCCCTCTCGCACCTCTAGAAGAGACATATACGTTGATGTTTTTTGTTTCAACAGAAAATTGAGACTCACACATTATTTTCATGTTAACAATCCTACTCCCTCCCCTCCTCCAGATGACAATTCGGGCCAGAAAAGACCCCTCCCCCCTTCAAACTCGCCTTTCACCCCTAGAAAAAATTTGTGCAAGGAACTAGATCTATATATTGATACTTTAGAAACCAGTATCTCTTCTTTACAAATTAAGGAAAACTTCATAAATAACTTTAATAAAGAGCTTTGGTCGGCACTTTTAAATCTCAAACAAAACAAGAACATTGTTATAAGGCCAGCCGATAAAGGAGGTTCTATAGTAGTACAAGACATTAAGGATTACATAGAGGAAGGCCTGCGCCAATTAAATGATCCTTCAGTTTACAAAAAGGTAGAAAAAGATTTAACTACCTCCTTTAATAATGAAATTAATAATTTCATCATCGACATGCATAAGAAGGGACATTTAACACAAACAGACAAAAAACTTTTAATCACTTCTCATCCACGTACTCCGGTTCTATACTTGTTACCAAAAATTCACAAACCTACAAGGCCACCTCCGGGAAGACCCATTGTCTCTGCGGTTAATAGTCCCACGGAGAACATTTCATCATACGTAGACTCTTTCATTCAACCTTTGGTTCCACAAATTCCATCGTACATAAAGGATACTACAGATTTTTTAAACAAACTTTCACAAGTTCCCTTCGACAACGATGACATTTTTGTCACAATTGATGTCATTTCTTTATACACTAATATCCCTCATCACGAAGGACTCTCGGCCGCAAAAGATGCCTTACAAAACAGACCAAACCAATCTCCACACACGTGGCTCCTCCTAAAGCTAATTCACCTAGTTCTTACTCACAATTGCTTTAAATTTGACGATCAATTTTATTTACAAATCTCCGGCACGGCTATGGGTACCAAAATGGCACCAAATTATGCTAATTTATTCATGCGTGACCTAGAAACACGCATACTACAACAAGCCCAATTGAAACCGAAAGTGTGGTGGCGGTTCATAGACGATATTTTCATGACCTGGCCACATGGAGAGGACACCCTTAAATGCTTTTTATCTTATATCAATACCTTTCACCCTACAATCAAGTTTACACATGAATTTTCAACGAAAACCATTCATTTCCTAGATGTACTCATCGAGAAACAAAACAACCACATCCATACAAGCGTATATCATAAGCCTACGGACAATCACATGTATCTACGCTACGATTCAGCTCACCCTAAACATTGCCTCCAAGCTATCCCTTACAGCCAGGCACTTAGAATTCGTCGCATATGTTCTGACATTAGTACCTTCAATCTTCAAGCTTCTCAATTAAAACAAAAACTGATTCTGTGCGGATACCCTAAGAATCTAATTGAGGAAGCCATATCCAAAGCGGCCAGTATCGATCGATCTACATTGCTATCCTATCAAGCCAAATCTTCAGATCTGACGCGAATCAATTTCATCACCACATACAATCCATCCTCCCCCCTATCAAATAGGGTTATCCACAAAAATTGGGATCTTCTACTTTCCAGGGAACCAAGCAGGACTATTTTTAAAGAAAAGCCCAGATTCACTTACAAGAGGGCCAGAAATATTAAAGATTTATTATGTCCCTCAGACATTTTCAGTATCAGCAAACCCAAAGGTTGTGAGCCATGCAATAAACCCTGCCCTACCTGCCCATATATGGAAAAAACTTCTACCTATAGATCCACTGTTTCCAAAATCACTTACCACATTTCTCAATATATCAATTGCCAATCATTCAACGCTATTTACCTATTGAACTGCAACAGATGTGGCATCCAATACGTGGGCCAAACGTCCCAAACTTTGAATAAAAGAATTTCACAACATAGGTTAGATATCACCAATCATAGGGACACATCCATAGCAACCCACTTTAATTCTGAAAATCACACTATTAACGATTTGAGAGCCATAGGCATATAAACCAATCAGATTTGCTGCTGTATAATAAGCCACGTGTAGACATGTAGGCCTACATTGATGATCAGGTTTTCTCTCCCTTCCACCAGCTCTGTGTACTGTGGAATCACCTGAGGGGCCTGTAGGTCGATTCAGAAGTGTCTAGTGCAACCCCTTGATCACAAAAAGGAAGATTTTCAGGGCAAGAAAAAAAAATGTTGATCTGAGTGGTGGAGACACTCAGTCTGTCGCCCACCACCCTGATCGACATTTATGTATTGTAACGTTCTGTTCTATTGTGCCGGCCCCTTTGGCCACTCCCAATGTTTCAGTAGGTGGACACAAAACAAGAGACATATACACTTTTAGAACACAATTTGTTTATGTAAAACACCTGAAACACATATCAGGTGAATATTTTCCCATATTTTGCAAAATCTGAAGACACAAACCATCAAAAATGGTGCTCTTTTCTAAAACCTCAAGATACATACAAACCATGGTTGTGTAATTTGGCCATGTAAGCTGTATTATGGCATGTAGGGATGCCCTTATTCTTGGAAGTGGAAAATGTCAAAATCTCTGCATCTTCATTCACTCAAATCGTTGTGTACTACAAGGTTGCATGTCATTACTCCTATGGAATATTACTGTAACTTTTTTATACTTATCACACAGAAAAATCAAACCATTCACCATGTGAGTGCGGATATACTCTAAAATGTGTGTGTGTGAAGTTTCATGATCTAAGTTAAATAGTGAAGGAACTATAGCCCAGATACAATTTTACAGTTATATGTCACTGTGACCCAGATAATTGACCTAGTGACCTGCTTTTGGTACATGACACACCCTTATCATGCTTATGTATATATGCATCTGTGTGTCAAGTTTCATTTATTTAAGTTACATAGTTAAGGAATTATAGCCTGGATACGATTTAACAAGACTATGTCGCTGTTACCCAGATACTTTATCTAGTGACTTACTTTTGGTACATGACACACCCATATCTCCAGATGCACCTGTGTGCAAAGTTTCATTAATCTAAGTTGAAGGACAAGCAAATTATAGCCTGAATATGAAAAGCAGACAGATGCATGCACACACGGATGCATGGAAAAAGCGATTACTTAATGCCCCTCCCCCAGCCGGGGGGCATAAAAATATAAAAATTACAAACTTAATAAATAACTAGAAGCGATGTTTTCATGTGAAAAAAATCATGCATTCCCCGATCAGGTACCTCTCCCCAGAGGCCATCCCTATAACAGGGCCACCATGCTTCTGCAGAAAGTTTGAACTTGACCCATGACTTCAAAGTCACCTCTCGGCATATTTAGGGGAAGTCTCACCTGGGTACATAATGACCAAGTTTAATAGACTTCAATCATACCCATTTGGAAATGTCGCAGGGGAAACCATTTTATTTTGCAAGGCATTGTGTCCTTGACCTATGACCTGAAGGTCATCCACAAACATAAGGAAAAAAATCCTAAAATCTATGGAGTATCTGTACCAAAAGTTTCAAGTCAATCTGGCTTATGGTTTTGAAGAAGTCAAAATGTAAACTACCATTGCAGACCCCCACTGACTTATAGTGATCAATAGGAATGCAAAAAGTAACCAAAAAAAAAAAAAAAACATTAAAAATCCAAAACCACTGAACACAGTGGGTAGGTACCAACCCAATGTGCATCCCCACTAAGTTTGAAGTGAATCTGGTCGATTGTTTTGGAGAAGAAGTTAAAAATGTGAATTAGCATTGCAATTCCCATTGACGTACACAGTAATCAACAGGGATATGTGCAGTTTGACCTTTCATTGTAACTCGGGTTTAAAATAAACCGTACAAATAGAAAGCCCATAGGTACTTTCCTATTAACATTTACTACACTAGTAAATTTTTTCGGTAGCAGATGCAGCATTTAGGCAGCAGATGGCGGTAAACAGCAGCAGAAACTGGCAGCCAGCGGCGGTCAGCAGCAGACCCGCCGACCGCCATTGAAATCTCATTGAGACTTCTGGAACTCAGCAGTAGACAGCCTTTTGTCACTGTATGCCAATGTCTGCCGCCCACCACTGCTATCTGATTCTGGATGCCGCCCACCACTGCTATCTGATTCTGGCTGCCGCTCTGCACTAACAACTGCATTCTATAAAATGTAAAATATGAATCCAGGTGAATAGAAAGGAAAGGAAACCGCTCATTTATGGTACATAACACTTCAGTTTAGCTCCATTCACTCACATTGGTCAGTTCATTCACTTATATACATGTACACATTAGTTAGCTTGATTTTCATTCATCCATGCCTGTCAGTTAAATTGTATTTTAAAAAAAATCATTTAAACAGAATTAAGAGGCAAACAATTCTGTTTTTGTGTATTTATTGGGGGGCATTGTGACCTTGGGAATTGGGCACAAAAAGATGGAGCCAGAGCCTCGCTTTGTTTTACAAATTTTTAGATCCCCGCAAATTTTGCAGTGCATCTGACAGACAGTTTTGCAAAAGTCAAAAATGTAAATTGTGGACAGACAGAGGGACAGACATAACGACAGACAGATGGATGAACAAGACCATGGACCAGCCTATAACCTCCGCGTAAGTAAAAAGAAGGGGGATGTATGTCCAGCGCTCTGAAGCAAACAGAACTGCACATCCACTGAATTAAAACAAGTGCACAGTTATCCAAAGGATTTATGTCCCCGCCACAATATACAAAAGAAAGCTATACAATGTATACAGCATTGTCTGGATGCACAAAAACTGATATGTTCTTGGGCCCTGTGACCTTGAAAATAGGTCAAGGTCAAAAGCAAAACATGGTGCACATGCCCGTGGTATGATGCATCTCTGGTATAAATTTCCTTATTCTATCTCTTAGGATTCAAGAGGTATGCCTGCCAATGGACATCTCTAGTATGATACACATATGTAGAAAAACATGACCCATATTCATAGATATCAAACCCAACAATGACAGCAAAGAGATTCCAGAGTTACCAAACCATCAACATGTATCTTCCAATACCAATGTGAAGAAACAAATTTCATTCCTGACTTGAGACAGGCAGTCACCCACAAAAGGCAACTGGTGATTTTAAACCGGTCCTCTCAACCTTTGAAATATCCTTCATTAAATACAGATTGTAGTGTTTCCAATATGTATAGGCCCAATCACTCAAAATCCAAACTTGATTACTTCTGCAAAAAATAAAAAGAGAATTGGTAGCAGACAGATGGACAAAGCCCCTATCCCCACTAACTCTATGTCCCCCTATGCCACATTTGGTAGCAGGGGACAACAAAGTGGTTGCCTAACATGCATGTCAGGTGCACTGAAATAAAGTACCATGTCTACTATACTGAAACAAAGTAACGTGTACATTTAGTAAATTGATACAAAGTAACATGTATGTCTAGTAAATTGATGCAAAGTAACTTGTACATTTAGTAAACTGATACAAAGTAATATGCATCTGGTACATTGAAACAAACATGTTACATTGAATGATAGGAATCTCTTGGATATGTGGTGCTGAGCAAACTAAGTAAGTGTGCCTACCTGTTCGACCTATGTAAATGGTGGAGCCACTTGAGGAAGGACAGACTTGTTCCATTCCATCCATGGTCAGCGTCTGGATCTTCTGACCCGTCACTGGGTCCACAGCATACCACAGGTCTTTCTTGTACCCTGCCAACACAAGCAAGTAACCATGGTAACATCTTATGCAGCTCAAATCATTCTCCTTCCTCATTTCACTTGACTTTTCCAAACAAAGATTTTGAGTACTTGCACCTTCAGGAAAACACAAGGTATCACTGTGACAGGCCAGCTATATCACAGCTTATCCAGGTACACAGGATAAGCAAAATTACAACTTGTTTTGAGGCTAAACACAGAAGAGAAACTTATGACAAAGATGTGTGGTACCATTAAAATTTTAGAAGTACATGCAACCTTTGTTATTCTTAAACAGAGAACTCGGGCAATCTTAACATTCAAAATAAGTAATATCGAGTTTCTACATACACTGTATTAAGCTGGAAGTCCATTCTGATGAATTAAACTCAGGACTCTACAACAAAACTTTTAGACTCCTTGATAACACAATCATTTTTTCTTTTTCCTGTTCCAGATTTCCATGTGATTATATCACTGACACCCAGGGGAATGTTCCACAACTGCTCACCTGTGTACAGAATACCATCAGAGCTGCGGCAGGGTGATGCAGTCACCAGCTCTGGTATTGTGAACGGCAGTTTACGCAAACCATCCAGCCCTCCGCCAAATGCATACAGACTGCCGTCCTTGGGGTCTGGCAGAAACCCTGGGCTGTAACATACAAACAAAATACATTGCAAGCAGGGATCCTGGTGAATGCAGGGTGGGGAACATACACTTCACAATGGCACAAGAGAAGCCAAAAACAAAAATTACCCCCCACCAAAAAAAATAAGAAAAATAACACACACACACACAAACATGCATTGATCCTGAGGTCACAATCTCATCAACAACAAATTTCACTCTCTCTGGTTCTTGTTAACTAAGCATTTTTAAGCACTTTATTTGTCTCTTTTTCTAATATGTAGCAAAATATATGCTAGGTTAGCGCTAGCAGTAGCCAAAATAGCCAATTGCTACTAAAGCTTCAATATGGCTAGTAAAAGTAGGAAATGGCTATTAAAATTTCCCCCAAATTCTTTATTTTCATGCAGTAATTTAACAGATTTCAAGTCAGTGTAGGTCTTTCCTGGAAAAATTGAAATTTTGGCTACTAATTTTAAAATCCTAGCGCTAACCTAGTATATGCCATATATTCCACCACTCAAATTTATGAATTCTGAAGCAAAATCTTGACCATAAGCACAGAGTATAAGTTTCTAATTTGGATTCTGAACTTTGAGAGCCTGTGGTGTAATAGTTAAGGTGGTGGCTCTCTTCCAAAAGGCATCGCACCATTTTAAGCCATATCATTATTTATGACACATTTTAGGCTGCTTCAATTTTTCCAATAAGGTTCCTAACAGCGAAAGGTCAAACTACCTCTCACAATTAACTCATTACATACCAGTCTGTGATTTTTCCATATGTTTACCTAGATTTAAGACGATAATTACATATTTAAATTCTTCATGAAAAGAGCTTTCATTCAAGTACCAACATGCCTATAGTCTTCAGTCAGTGGTTCTGGCACCGCCTGGCAAGTCATGCTGCAGCAAGGGCAGCTACAGCATGACTTGCAAGGCAGTGCCAGAACCACTGACCAATGCCTGTCACCATAGTATGGAACGAGTTAAGCACACTGTCTGTAAACAACAGGTATCACATTCATCCCATTTACCACCCCTACCCTAGAGAGTGTCCCACCCTCTTTCTGGACTGCAGGAGCAGGAACCTGTTATTCTATTTGACACACAATGGCCATAATTATTTGATATCATTTAACTTAAGCTATTTTGCCATACTACACCAACAGTAAGGTACACTTTGGTGAGCACGCTGGAGGTCAAGAGTTCATGTACACTCAACTGTGACTACCCGTTAGAATAGGTCACTGATGCAGACCTGCTGTCATGTCTTGCATAACGAGGTTTCCTCCATTGTCCTCAACTTGAGATCCATCTTTCCTTCAGCACACAACACAAATGTCAGGTTTCGTCTGGGGAACACTGAAGGGTTTCTTCTGGAAGCTATGCAATTCTGACCTAGAAATCCCCATTGACTTGCATCATAATAATCAGGAATGCATGCACTAACCCACACATAACGAAATTGAAAAATTCATTAAAATTCAGGGACCTGCAGCATCACCATCTGGTTAACAATTTTGTTTATCCTTTCCCAAGAGCTAAATTTTTTTACCAAGTTTCAGAACAGTCTGAGAGACATTTCTCAAGAAGTCAAAAATAGGAAAAACATACAAATATTTGTGCAAAAAAAGCAAAAAATTGCAGTGCCACCTGTTGAACAAATTAAGGTCTGGAAGGCCCTTACACAAGTTTGAAGTAAATGGCATGGCAGTTTCAGAGAAGAAATTATCAACCAAAACATTCATTAACAAATCCCAAAATTTGTGTAATATGATCGTTAAAAAATTTTGGCACACAGACTCAATCAAGGTACACTCCCACTCCATTTGAAGTGAATCTGGCTGACACTTTTGCAGTTGAAAATGAGAAATTTGCACAGATGATGGGCAATCACAAAAGGTCAGCTGAGCCACAAACACTGAAAAAAATCATAAACAAGAAGACTGGACAATCCTGTGCTCAGCTGACCTTGCATGCACAAACTGAAGTGGTCCTGTGACCTTGAAAATAATATTACTTCAACTCTGTCCAACACTGTCATCACTATTTGCAATTGCTGATATAGTTCCCAAGTCACTTTAAAATAAAAGTGATACAATCCCCTAATTACCACGATATAAGCCATAATATATCAGTTTGACCTTTCAAGGTCAACTCGTGTAGTTTCATTCACTTCGCCATTGATAAATTTAAATCATATGCCTCAAATCAATTTGCGAGTAAAAAATGACAATCAAAACAATGGCCAAAACATGGACCTGCAGTGCATCAGGACACTTTGCTGACTGTCTACACTTTGTTTCTGTCTGTTGCTGCTATCCCTCAAAAGTACAGACATTAGGGAACATTTTCTTAACAATCACTGTCCATGTGCCACAAAATTTAAGTTGCTTACCATTGAAAAACTTCAAATTGTCTGTAGCCATGCTGCAAGATATAAGAAGAAATGCGGCATGGCTAGGGTGACCTGCACCACTGACCTGTGAAAACCTATGCTTCTCATTGGCTACGAAGCTGTTTGGCGTCATTCCATCAATAGTTAATTATTCAAAACGATCACATGTGCGCTCTCAACCAATCATGAACTTCATTCCATTCAGACTATGGTCGGACTGTTATTTCTGGACAAATTTCAATGCTTTTCAACAGAAATATGCCATCAATGGGGGGCAGGAATACCCCCTCTGGATCACGGGTCACAGTTAATTCTAAGGCCCTTTTCACAGATCACAGCCAAGTCATAAGCCCATATCACAATCACAATAATGTCTATCATCAAAATCTTAATCACGTTTATCGACAAAATGATTATCACAATCACAGATATGGGCGAATTGTAAAAGTACAATCACATTTCACGTGTATTTATTTTGATAAATAAAGCATAACAAGGAACTACACTGATCACAAATCACGGCTAAGTCTTTCACTCAATCACAAATCACAGGGGGGTGGGGGGGGGGGCATATGTGAAGGAAGCTAGAGGTGAAAAGATTAATATAGTCACCATGGGCCTATGATCCAGCATTTCTGATGTATTAGGCAATATGACACTTGATCTGTCAAGGTCAAAATTAACAACAGCAAAAGAAACCCCACAGGCACTTTCCTATTAGTGTTTATAGTAGCCATGGGCCTAGTGTCCACCATTACTAACATACAAGCCAATATGTCAGATCTGCTGCTATCCCTAGTGTGCAGTAACAATGCCAACATGTATGTTTACAACCTTTTCATAATTTCGATAATTTGTAAAAAAAAAAACAGCACCGACATGCAGTTAGCACATTTGTTGGACATCACGTCCAGTTATATTCCCATTAAGTTTGAAGCAAATCCAACCGACAGTTTGTGAAGTGTCAAAAAAGCAAAAACACACAAAAATTCATAAAGCCAGAAACAGCTAGAATTGAAGCACCACCCATTGAACACATTAGAGGTCTATGGGTCCCCAAAAGTGTCCTAGTGGAGAAAAACTCTTCTTGAGATTTTACAAAAAGTGTACAATATCAAGGATAGAAGCTTCTGTAGTATCAGAAACAATGGCCATATTTTTGTATGCAGTGGAAGTAGAATTTCAAAAAATAGAAAAATATTTGCATTGGCAAAACAGCTTTATTGTGTAAATATGCGTATTTTTGTATGAATAAATTTTCACATTTTTGCATTTCGGGCATTTAACCTGAACCTTTTGATCTCACTATGTTGGGCATAGTTTCAGCAAAACGTATGTTAAAATACTACTGTAAATTGCTTGATTTTCATGTGTATAAATTTTCACTGTTTTTTTTTTTTTGACATTTCACTGTTGTTTTAATTTCACTATTTTGGACATAATTCCTATTCAAACAATGTTTAAATACTATTTCACTGCATTTTTAATTTCACGGTTTTGTGCCATCAGCAAAATACATGTAAGCAAAAATAAGGGTACATGTACACCAAAATTAAAGCAATTTATAGTTAAATACTATTTCACTGTGTTTTTCTTTTTAGTGTTTTTGTGCAACCAGCAAAATAAGCGATAAATAAAAATACAGTGAAACATAAGTCAACTTAACAGTGTCTGAACCCATCATTTTGTGCAGAAATAATGTGGTTGTACATCAGGCTGAGCAGTCAGCTTTAGCTTGCTGTCATAAATTCACACTAGCAAAATATTATAGTAAGTTTTGCATACATTATTTGCATATATATTCATGAAAATGAGCACTGAACAATGTTTGCCATCAACTGACTAGTCATGCTGTTCAACACACAATTACAATAATTGTGTTTTCCAATACATATTTGAACCAGTTCAGTTACACGGATTTGAGATAGAAATATCTGAACATGTCTTTTCTTGTTTTAGGGTTTCAGTCAATGAAATCATTTAAAGGTTTCACATGTTTTAAAATTATCTATTTTTTCTTTTATATGGAGAAATATCTTCAGATGCAGATTATTGGCCAACTTTCCATTATAACTTACACGCTTCGTATATGTCGCACAATGCATCATCTCACCCATATTTTTCAAACTTTTTCTACATCACCCCCATTCTTGTCTCCGCTCCCTCAGACAGTCTACTTACTTCCATCCCCCAAGCTTGGCAACACTGTGTACCACATCTATGTCACACAGACAGACTACTTGAAAAGTCTATAGTTGACTTCTTTCTCAAATGATAAACAAATATACATATACATGTTTTTTTGTTTTTTTTAAATATGCTAGAAAACCTGTTCACACATGCTTTCATGTTTGGAGGTGAATCACATATATCGGCATCGTTGGAGTTCACTGAACTTCATGGCTATTTGTAATACTGGGAGGGAATTACTGCCGCTATGACCCAGTACAGCTGATCATGTGTTAATTATATGCAGGGGCCTGGCTGGAGTACACAATCTTGTATCAGCTCAAGCAGCTGGCAATACTTCAACCACTGGAACCCTGGCCGGGTTGGGTCACAGAAAGAGATGAAAGAAAAGCTAATTATCACAAGACTATCGTAGAAGGACATCACGGCTAAAGAGTTTGCCCAGGAAGTAAAATGTGGCCCAATTTTTTCTGCCCACTTCTTCTTACCCTTTAAACTGTACACAACTTAACTCCTTACACACCAACCCCTCATTTCCCTCATGCTATTTAATACACACAAGAGTTTATGGCTGCAAAACATGCTCAGTGGGTTGCCCACTCATGACCCACTGACAAATTCATTTGGCTGTTGAAACTTTGAATTTTCTACTTTACCCTTGAACCGGCCAAAACTGACTGGTGGTCAAATGTCACCTGCTGTCAGTGTTTTCAACTGGTTTCAACAGTCATGAAAAACAATTCGACAGAGAACTATAGATGAGACCTATCTTGATTACATGCCCCCAGGTCAACAGCTTTCCTTGGCATGGGTTGGCCACTTAGTGCCCAACCCATGCCAAGTCTTAATTCAAGGTGGAAAGGGTTAAAAGTAGAGTCCAGGTAAACAGCTTCCCTCAGTGCAGTCTGTAAAAAGCTGTTGACTCAGTCTCCAACTAAGCATTGAAAGGGTTAACTCAATACACAACCAAGTGCAGCAAGGTCACATACAAGTGTGATGTCAACATTATGGGGGGGGGGGGTGTATTTACTTACCCATTTGAAATGTCCACTGGAACTTTAAGTACAGGCGCTGTAAAAAGCAAGAGAACACAACACTTCAGTCCTGGTCTGTGTCAAATAACATGTTTACTTTAATCCAGTCGAAGCTTAATAGATGAAACTTACTCCTGATCAACCAATTTAATTTACACCAAAATTACTAGTACCTGCCATACATACAACTTGTTTGTTTTGTGTCAGCCATCCACATATGACATATCCTTTGTATTGAAACTTATACGTAACAAGCTATTTGAGTGGCCTTTGTGTCAAAGCTACTGTTGATCTCTGGATGTAAGGAACATGACGTTGATATTGTATGCATTGGGCTACTGCTATGGTACTGATCTCCCTGCTCATATTATCCAATTTGGCACCTTGATCTAAACTGTCATGCGCTTTACAGAAGGTCTACACCCTTGCTATTACAAAATCACCTCTTCCAACTTAGGTCTAGTGACCTAACAAAATTATGTCAAGGTAACTTGATCTTGTATAACATATTAGCATTGGACATGATCTACATATCCTATAAATTTGGCATGTCTAATTCAATTACAACACAGAGACTGCTAGATCTATGCCCTCACCCCCACCCCACCCCCACACTTCGGCTGTCGGTACGGACAGGAGTCATTCTTGTGCCAGGTTACACAATCCTACCAAGTTTAAGTTTCAGGAAATCCTTCAAGAGTCCTGGCAAACAAAATTACTATACTATGACTCTATGACCTTGACAATCAGGCTAACATCAGTAAAATACTATCTCAAGCTAAACCTTTCCTACTTCCATAATCCCCACCAAGTTTCAATAACTTTTGTGAAATATTTCAAAAGTTCACATGGAAATGAAAATAAATTAAATTACCATATATGGCTCCATGATGACTTCCACAATTAGGTCAAAGTCACCAAATTCCAATCTACATAATCCTATCAAGTATCTGTGAAATCCTTCATGTGTTATTTAAGGGAAACCAAATTACCATATATGTCTCTGTGACCTTGACATTGAGGTCAAGATCACCTAAATACAATCCCAAGCTAAGCTTTACAGGTCAAGTAACATATTCCTACCAAGTTTTGGTAACAGAACAGAATCCAAAGTGCCTGAAGAATGAGAACAAGAAGTGGTAGGGAGCGAAAGAAACAAATACAAAAACAACATGCCTCCCTATATCCACAAACAATCAGCATATCCTTCACACTTACTGGCAGCCTAGTGTCAGGGGACCAGACTGTATGGCAGTGTAAGGCACTGCTAGCCCACTGGCATGGACATCAGGGGGGAAAAGGATTTATTTCAATTAGTTCAATCTTTTCCTCCACAGAAAATATCACGGTGAGAATGGATGATAGAACAGGTCTATCACGACAGAATGCCTGAGGCCATCAGCTTTCTTTGGTACTAAATCCACCTCAAATAATCTGAAATTACTGACTCAGTGTTATTGCAACCACAGATGGGTTCAATTGGCAGGTCAGGTGATGTATATACTGGCACCAGTAGATCTGGAGGAGCTGGTGTTGTTTTAGAGCCTCAAAGTGATTTCCAAATAAGACCTAACATGTATCAACTGAAGGCACTTCAATGACAAACAGTGATTACCGGGTCCACCTTTACACACACATGTGGCTCCTGTGACTTTGCCAATTAAACAAGTTAATGAGTATTGCAGAGCAATACATAGTCCCCCGCTCGTCGCCCACGAGGTTGAATGGACTACTATATAGGGGTGTGACCTAGTTTTGCTTTATGGCACATTCTTAGATTAAGCTTCACATTTGTGTAAAATTTCATTAATCTAAGTAAAAGGACAAAAAAGTTATGGCCCGGACAACATTTTGAATGGATTTCACAGTGACCTAGATATTTGACCTAGTGACCTACTTTTGCAATGTGACACAACAACTCCCCAGGTAGTATTAAATAATAAATTTGGTAGCTGAAGGTATTATAGTAAGGGAAATATGGCATGGACAATGTTTACATGGAGTTTACACTGTGACCTAGATATTTGACCTAGTGACCTAGTTTTGCATCGTGACACACTTTTAGGTCACAATACATTATCAGTAAAATTTTATAACAACAAGTCAAAATTTTTTCAGAATTACAGTAAGGACATGAAAATACTGTACATTTATGTATTACTGTGACCTAAATATATGACCTAGTAACCTAATTTTACTTTACGACACATTTCCATGTTAAGTTTCACATTTGTGTAAAATTTCATCAATCTAAGTAAAAGGACAAAAATGTTATGGCCCCGGCAAGTTTTTACATGGATTTCACATTGTGACCTAGATTTTGAACCTAGTGACCTACTTTTGCCATGCTACACTCCAGCACCCCAAGAAGTATGCACATAACAAAGTTAGTAGCTGTAGGTATTATGGTATAAGAAATTTGGTGCTGACAAGGTTTTACACAGAATTTTATACTGTGACCTATATATTTGACCTAGTGACCTAATTTCCCCTCATGACACACTTTTGGGTCAAGGTACATTATTATGTAAAATTTCATAAAAAGAGGTCCAAAAGCTAAAAAAATTACAGTCAGGACCTGAAAATTCTGTATATTTACATATGGATCGGTGACCCAAATATTTGACCTAGTGACCTAGTTTTGCTTTATGACACTTTCTTAGACTAAGCTTCACATTTGTGTAAAATTTCATGACTCTAAGTAAAAGGACAAAAAAGTTATGGCCGGGACAAGATTTTTCATACATATGTATTCTGTGACCCACATATTTGACCTAGTGACCTACTTTTGACACATGATACACCTCTATCCTAGGAAGTACAAACACATTAAATTTGGTAGCTGTGGGTGTTATGGTGTTGGAAATTTGGCCCAGAGAAGCTTCGGACGGACGGACTGACGGACGGACGAGGTGCAAACCTATAGTCCCCCACCAAGTGGGCGGGGGACTAATAAAGGTCATCAAAATGTAATCAAGGGAACTACAGATGCCTAGGTACATATAAGGTAAATCTGACTTTCGGGGGCCGGTGAGTTATGAGATAACATGTTCACAAGCAAATGGGGGACAGACACACAGACAGATAGACAGACAGTCACAGATGGATGGACCGACAGACAATCCAAAAACATAATGGGTTACTCTTTAGGGTGGTCCTATGAAAACAAATGATGTCTGGCCAACTGTACTACTGCTGGTTGTGACTTGCACCTTTAACTTCTACCAAGATTGACAGATGTGCCATCAGGTGGTTCAACAAGGCAAAGAGACAGTATGCCCCAAATCAATGATAGCGGTTGGTCAGCAATTCAAAACACAGCAGTACAGAACAAATAAAATTGTATGCGACTTTACACAGCAGATGGGCCTTATGCATTTCATTAAAAAAAAAAACATATATGCTGTGATGTCAAAAGGATGTCACAGTGGTCCCTGCCACCAATGGCTACCCCCACAGTGACAAAAGTGGTCTGACGAGACAAGTGGTCTATCATGACAGGTAAATTATCATGGGAAGTAAAGGACTTGGCAATCTGAAAGCGGTCTCTCACGACAGGGGTCTCTCACGACAGTGACTACTGTATATGCCAATCAGTGTATAGGTTTGAATGAACTGCTTTCAAAGCTTGTCTGTACATTCCTTTTCCCAAGCTGCAGCCATCAACTTTATATAAATTGCTGGATCTAAAGATGTGAAACTTGTTCAAAGCAGCTGCAATATCTTCAGTGCAGATACGCTTAAGACGACATGACAATTTCCCCAAATGGTACTACAGTGGTACCTGCTATTTAAGACCACCCCTACAGCCAACAAAAAGTGGTCTCAAACTGCAGGTGGTCTTAAATTGAAGGTATATTTAACATGTAAATACAGCAGAGGGTCTTGAAAGAGCGGTCTTAAAAAGACATGCGGTCTTAAATTGGAGGTGGTCTTTAGAGCAGGTACCACTGTATCCACTCTGCCATGCATTTTCAAGTTTGACAGGTTAATATTATAGTAGTCTTGTAGTTTGAGAGAGGTAGACAACTGGACAACTGAGACATTTTTGCATTTGTTTTTCCTCTGGGTATTATTTTGTCACATCCCTTGCAATGTTCCTGCCTGATGTGCATTGTTACATACATGATCTACGATGTAAATGTGACCGCGTTTCTACACACTGTGTCAAGTCTGACGGCCATAATATTCCTTGTGATGTAGTAAACGCAATCCTCACCATACACCATGACATTTGTCAAATGTTACGACCTTGTGACATATGCAAGCACTTTCAGCCATTAGACCAGTCTCTGAAGAGCCATATACTTGACAAAACCTGTCACACTTTACTACCAACAAGCCTCCTTAAGATAATGTCCAACCAATTTTGAATGATTTTGTTCATTTTGAGATTTGGAGACACTTTGGTTGACATATATATCTTGTCTATCATGTGTCCAAATTTAGTAGTTCTAGCCATAATACAATCTGAAGAAATTAACAAAATACATTCAAATTCAATATGAACATCGTAGTCAATGGACCTTGTTAACCTTTGGATCTTGATTATTGACAATAGATAACCACTCTAAAATGTCTGTTTCACATGGATATTTCTCTAAAGCAAATTTTCCAATTTTAATCAAATAACATGAGGCCCATCGGCCTAATGCTCTGCTGGCACCATGGCTATATTGCACCTGTTCATTTCAAAGTTGCAAGTCCTCAAGTGGCTTCTAAACATATAAAGCTTATCTAAATTTAGTGTATAAAATGTCCACCAGATGGCATTCTCTCCACATGTAATCACAGCTTATTAAAAAAATATGACAAGATCACTGATATTATATCAAATTCTAGCTTTGGACATTGTCTGTATATCCTATAAATTTGGCAAGTCTAATTCAATTACTTTTCAAGATATGGAATTTAAAACACATTTTGGGTAATACGTTCTGTCAAATTATAGGTGGTGCCACTAGTATCATTAGCAAAATAGACTTTAACCTCCCCCACAATTCCACCGAATTTGGCGAAGATCTGCCGAAAATTAAAGATGGTAGAGTCTTCACAAGATTTTCATATTTTGACCCAGGTGGCGCTACCAATATTGAAATGAGCCTAGATTTTCATACACCCTACAGGTCCTTAAAGTTACATTGGGCTAACTTGAAAACTGTGGACGGTATTGCAGTCACAAGATTTTCAAATTTTGACCTGGACATTACATAATACTGTAGGTGGTGCACCAACATTGATGTCAACAAAGATTTTTATACACTTTATAACTCCTAAATGTTGTATGGGCCTATCTCAACGATTGTGGGGTGCAGAGCATTCACAGGATGACCCATATATTCAAACTGGCCATTAGACCTTGACCTTCAACTCAGATTAAAAAATTGTTACTGTTCAAAATATGCACCCTGAAGCTTTCCATATTCAACGGTTTGTTCAAATCGGGTTTTAACTTAAAAAGCTATTGACAAAAAACAATACACTTGGACAAGTACCAAACTCCATAATTACTGGGTCAGAGTGATTCAAAAAGTAGGTCACCAAGTACAGTTTTGTGTATTATGCAACCAAGTGCAATTTTGATCTGGAGTCTCAATTCTCTTTGCCATTGATGTCCAAGCTACACTCTGCCGTTACAAAATCACCTTTTCAACTTTACAGGCATGGTGACCTCACATAAATATGTCAAGGTCACTGATATTACATGACATTCTACCTTTGGCCATGGTCTACATATCTCATAAATTTGGCAAGTCTTACTCATTACTTTTCTAAATCTAGAATTTTACATTTTAAAACACTTTTTGGCTCATAATTTCCGTCAAATTATAGGTGGTGGTCAAATAAGCTCTGCAACCTTTGGTCAGCAGAGCTAAAAACTGATTTACTCTAAAAATTCTCTACCGCAAAAATATATCAGGGATTTTCTGAAAAATGATGAGTTCTTTTTTTAAATGCATATCAAAAAATGAAGAGTCCCCAAAAATTAATCAATTTCACTAAAACAACCATTTATCAAATTTGTATAACCATTGTAAACAGATACAGTTATGAAAAATTCTTGATAACTGTTAGTAGATATATACATGTTAACATTATAATAAGCATGCATTTGACCCCTTTATATTGAATATTTTTCAAGAAATATCAGTCTTTTGAATTCCATCTGTAGTGCAGACAGATTCTGCTTAACTTGCTGTCTGTAGCACATATAGGTTTATTATGACAGAGATGCATGTTTCTGTGATATTTGCCCTGAAAGTAAAGTCACTTTTCCGGGTCGGATGTTACCTTATGCCTTGCTTTGCTATTTCTTAAATGACAGTCTAAATCATATAGGCTTTTCATGAAAAAAAAACAAACAAACGAACAAACAAAACAAAACAAACAAAAAAAACTAGGGTATGTAAAATACAATAAAATTTCACCAACCTTCCTTGAGGAACCACTGGATAAGTCCCTTGCCCTTGGTTACAGCATAGAAAGATCCATCTAAGGTGGACACAAACAACAGACTGTCTTGTACAGTCAGGGGGTTTACCTGGAAACAAAACAACACACCTGTAACAGTCAAGTGAATATAACTATAGATGTACCTTTACACAACAACAGCAATGCTCAGTTGAATCATGATATTATCTCATTCCATATTAGTCTCAAAGTATAGAGTATATTTACTTCATATTACTGTTGCCCCCCCCCCCTGCCTACTGCCCCCCCCCCCCCCCCACACACACACACCATTAAAACTGGTTGGTGATCTGCTTCAATGTTTTTTGCTAACCTCAACAGTAATGAAACACAATTTGAATTGGATTGGAAATAAGACCTGTCAAGATAACATAGGATCCCAGGTCAACAACTTTCCTTGGTGAAGTTGCACACTCTCTGTACCAAAGAAAGAAGTTGACAGAGTTTTGATTCAAGGGGAAAGGGCACAACAGAAATTGCATTTACAGTAAAACCCATCTTTATGGACACCTCTATTTCGTGAACATACTATAATATGGATAGTTTTGTCCAGAGTGTAATATTTCTGAGTCATATCTCTGTTAATGTCATCTCTCTACATGTCTACTGCAGTAATTTTACACAATACCTAATGCTAAAACAACATATTGTGAAAACTAGACATATCTTCAACGTAAAGTGTTGACTGAAGGGTCCGCCATTTGCTCAAATTAGGTCACGGTGACACCAAAATCTAATCAGTCCATCTTGCCAGGTAAGATAAGCATAGTGCCAAATTTGAGCAGAATATATGGAGGCATTCTGTAGATATCACGGTAACGAGAATGTGCCCATACAGATAGACAAACAACCCGAAAACATAAACCGTCTAGCCATGGGGCAGACCCTTAATTATTCCTATCAAAGTTTAATTACATACATCATACATAGAAGCATTCTGGAGATATCATGATAATGAGGATGTGCACATCCAGATAGACAGACAACCCAAAAACATAAAGCCCCCCCCCCCCCCCCCCCATGGGGTGGACTCTAAATTATTCCTGTCAAACTTTAAATACAATATCATACATGAAGGCATTCTGGAAATATCATGGTAAGGAGCTGTAACAAACATCAAATTAAGCTGTGCATTGCCCAAATGAGGTCATGGTGACACCAAAATCTAATCAGTTCATATTGTCATGTATGATAATTATATTTCAAAATATGAACAAAATACATGGAAGCATTCTGCAGATATCATGGTAATGAGCCCACATGAACATGTAATTAGGCTGTCGTTTGCTCATATTAGGTCATGATGACACCAAAATCTAACAAGATCATCCTGGCATACAAGATAATCAATCTATAAAATTTGAGCACTATATATGGGAGCATTTTGGAGATATCACAGTAAGGAGAGCCCTAATGAACATATAATTAGGCTGCCATTTGTTCAAATTTGGTCATGGTGAAACCAAAATCTAATCAGTTCATCTTGGCATGCCAGATAAGCTTACTGCCAAATTTGAGCAAAATATATTAGAGCATTCTGGAGACATTGTGGTAATAAGCCCTAACAAGCATGTAATTAAGCTGCCATTTGCTCGAATTAGGTCAATAGGATGTATTCATATCTAAATGCGGTCCTACTCAAACACCTATTCAGCAAAAGAGGGAGCCACCTGCATCAGGGCAGGTCCATGTATTTGGCATGGTCAAAAGTACTTTCTCAACAAAATGAACAACACAAACACACAATAATCTTAAGAAAATGTATTAACATATATCTGAAACATAAAGGATGCCTAAAGTGATTAGAAATGGGCTCTCTTTTGGTTGAAAAGGTGTCATTTATGGATGTTTATGTAGTGTATAATACAAATCTGCCCTGATCATGGTGGAAGCATCATTCTGTTGCCCCGGCAACACAGGAAGTGAGCAGGATTGCAGTTAAATATGAATGTCTCCTATTACAAAAAGTACCCTCTTGAGAATACATGTAGATATTACTTTAACAAGCAATATTCATGAAGGTGGCCCTGGCAGTTTTACATCTTTTGCAGGCTCATCCTGACTGCCTTGATGTATGGTAATCCATATTTTTCTCACAGTGATCCCGTTTTTTTGCAAATGCTATGTTTTTGTAATTACCAAACTGTATGTACACATTTCCTTTTATATCAAATAAAATGTTACCAGTCTGAATCTGAACTTTGTGGGCCAAGTTCTTTCAAGCGGTATCTCTGTAGCTACAATGTGTTATAATTCAAGTGGTCATATTCTTTTCCCAACAGAGACCAGCCTTGTGGAATTACGGACATTTTATAGCAATTGGCCTCTAACAAGAATTTCAAAAATGACAACAGTTTGGTGCATCACCCAGCCAGACTCTTACCAAACTCTTTCTATTAAACCACAGTACACATGTATTATCCTGTATTTTACTCTAGTTTTCGTGTCATCTGATGTATTTACCAGACTATTTGTATGTGCATTATCTTGAGTTTTGTATTCATGTCAACTGTATCTTGTATTTGTGTGCCATATATTATGCACTGATTTTTCCCTGTTTACAAGGGTTAATAAAATATATGATATCATATAGCTCCTCATTCTCTTGCCTGCTAAACTGGCCTGCTTTACATCTCAAATTTCACAGAAATTGGTGCCCTTTGATGAATTTTTTCATGCAACATTTCCATGGAACTGAAGACGTTATAATTCATCTGTTCAGTTTCATACAAATATCTTGTAAAAAAGCTAGCCTTTGAGAGATGTTTTGTTTACAAGTCTACTTTACAAAGAGTACATGCAGGTTGTTATGATGTATGGTAACCTGCTTTTTACAGCTACATTACTGTTGTTCATATCTTATGATGGCCTGTAATTGGCCATTGTAAGTTTGCGGATTTGAGAATTACCCAGAAGCCCTATTACATCACAACATGTTTACCACAGTGCATTCTCTGAGATTACAGGGGTCACAACTCACAGTATGGTGAATATCCAGGTAATTCTAGACTATTTTTCCATGACCCATCTCTACCAAGGGTTAGAAATTAATTTTTCTACCCACAATGCCTAGCTCAATTTTGTATGCCATACAACATATCAATCACTACCCCACTCAAGATCTTTAATCCCCAATTCACTTGGGAAAAACCAATCCAGAAAGAATTGCCTACCTAGGGTTTCCAACATACAAGGGTGTTTAGCACTCTCATTACATTTCTTTATTCTGAATCATGTCACCATCCCGCACGTGTCATCAGAAGCTCCATATTCTCGTCAACAAGAAGTTGACGGAACTCATTGAAGAGATCTCTCTCCACGTCAGTCTGTGACATAACCCACATTTCCAAGGACTCGTTACGCTGGGGTATATAAACAATGGCAATGGCCATTGGCGCGTAGCCCTTCTCAAGCTATAGAGCATTTAAACAGTTCCTGATGAGCCCAGACACGGGCGAAACATGTCAAACTGTTGTCTATTTAAAATACTGAAAAAATACTTTTTCAGAGAGGCCCAGAGCCACCAGGCACTTGTCTGGTTTGTTTGATTCAGGTGCAAAGCTACCCTCATATACTGTGGCAGATGATACAAAAGAAGAGTTGCACAGATGGTTATTTTTTCTTTTCACACAATGAGAAAAAATGTTAATTGTCCCTGTCAACTGTGTACATACACCGCACCTTATATATATGTTGTTATGCAAATCATCTTATAGGTCTCTGTCAGGACCTTCTCGCGTGATCTCCTTTTACCCTTTATTTAACCCTTCCTGCAAAATTCAACATGGTCTTTGTCTCATCGGTCTTCTGCACTCTGCACAGTGCAGATTGTTTCCAGCCGAACTCCACTTTTTGCTTTATTGTGTTGTCGAGGATTCAGCTCAATACATGGAGAATCCAAGCCAAGCTTTGTACTCGGTAAGTTTTTCTTCCCATTTGACCACAGCCATGTTGGCATATTGCACACTGCTGTACAACACTGGCTATTTTGATCGAATATAAGGTGCATCCTAATTACCTCAATCCAGTGTGAAGAACTATATTAAATTTTAATGTAAATCATGATTAAGCATGTTTTGTCTCCACACTCATCAATAAAAACAACTTTTGACCAATAGAATGGATAGACTCAGAACGTTCTGGTATTGTTGGTGGACTTTTGTTAACAAATCACAAGATGATGAACTTGTAGAGAAATGTGGTTTTACTGATGACTTTTAAAGTTTGCCAAAACAATATGTACAATTATGCTAGCCTGCATGACTAAACATAAATAGAAAGTCTTTTCCTTGTCCATACATGTACTGTTTGACTCTTGCTTCTTTCTCTCTTCTCTCTGTCTGTACCGAGTTTTCTTCTAGTATTTGTAGTAGAACATGTTTTAATGTACTTTTGACCCCTAGCAGTCCACTTGTTATTTTAATTTGTGAATGCAAAAACTGTTGCTTTTCAAGTTTGTTGTTTATCACTCGCTTTGCTTTTGAACCAGCAACAGATAAGATGAACAGTACTGTCAGGTATTACTGAGATTTATCGTACATATTAGAAAGTTTACTGGCACTTCATTACTTACAGTTGCCTGTTTGTTTCAACTTTAAATGATTAATCAGTTAAAACATGAAAAGTTTTAGTCAAATGAAATATGCTAAATAACTGCATTAATGTCCCTCTGTAACCATATTATCATCCACACAACTGTGGCTTCAATGCTTGGTTTCATTGCTGTGTCTTGGATCACCCTCTTTTGACTTTGTGCATCCCTTGGCCTTGCTCAAAGTATCAAAATAAAAGAAATGCTAAAGGTCATTTAATAGTTAGACATTACATGCCCTGTGCATTGAAAACATAAAATGCCATTATGCTGTAACGCAGCTTGGCTGTGAAGAGAACTTATCTTGTAAGTGACTGTCATTCTGTCAAGGTACTTAGCCTAAGTCTCAGGCTAACATGCTCCATTAATATGGGCTCGGCTTTGGATATGAATGAATGAATCTTTATTAAGGCATTTTCAGGCCACAGGCCTATATTGCCAACTAAATCATACAAAATATGTTACAGAAAGTAAAAGTAAGGTGACAAATTATACAAATATAAAAATGTCTATACCAATTTCGTTTACTTTCCACTTTCTTCTTTCGCCAATAATGTATCTCTCAGTTTAAACATATGAAATAAATATGTCGCCAGGTTACTCTGTACATTGACATCTTGATTTCCCCTAAAAGCATAAAAATTTCCCAACGTTGCACAATCCGTATATTTTGTTGATAAATATTTTGACCTTAAGTCATTATATGCTGGACAAATTAAACATACATGCAATTCATCCTCTACAAATAGTTTGTCATGATTTTAACACAATTCACAGTATCTTTCTGCACGATCTATTCCTTTCCTGCACCCTGTCTCTATGTTTAACTTATGATCTGCACATCAAAATTTAGATAATACTCTCCTGTGTTTCAGTAATATATTACCAGTTATAGTCCAGGAGATGAGACACCTTTATTTATGTTTTCGAGTGCATTTTGTTTGAACATGTTTTCTAAGGCAGAAATACCTGGAGAAATCAAATCTGGCAGTCTTACAAGCTGAAAGTGGTCCATTTTCTTTCCATGCAGCTGTTTTGGAGGGAATCTCGCCTTCCAAAATTGGCACAAAATTAAGGGGTAGGGGAAATTTAAACGGCCATATCTTCGTCCATATTGCTTACATCAGAATGAGTTACCCCTCAAAATGTTTCTATTTAGCCCCTCTATCCAATAAAGCAAACCAAATTTGAATATGTTAATTAGTGACGTCAACAGAGGTCATAAGGTCACCAAAACGGGTCAGAGGCTATACCTCCTGGAGGCTCCAGAAAAAACACCACAAACTAGAAGAAACAAGACCAAAATGGTTTATTTGACTTTTATTCAGTAGAAAAGATAATGCTTCACACATCTGCCTACAGTAAATCTTTGTAAAAGACAATCTGCATTGTTTCAAACAAACTGATTCAAATTACATTGCTTTTTCATCAAATTTTGACATTTTCCACTTTTGTGCCAATTTTGGAAGGCGAGATTCCCTCCAAAACAGCTGCATGGAAAGAAAATGGACCACTTTCAGCTTGTAAGACTGCCAGATTTGATTTCTCCAGGTATTTCTGCCTTAGAAAACATGTTCAAACAAAATGCACTCGAAAACATAAATAAAGTTGTCTCATCTCCTGGACTATTAGATATTTCTCTGGTTCCAACAGGATTTTGTAGTTTTTATAATCACATAATTTTCCTTGAAGATCTAGCTGTTCGTGCCATTTCTGATGATTACAATCTTTCAATCTTTGTTTTAAAACCTGCAGAAAAATATTGATATCACCAGCTCCTTGCTCTAGCCAGACAGGACCAAAACCATAAAGATTCAACAAAAGTCTAATTTCAGAGGCCCATGTCCTCCTACCTAGATCATCTAGTCTTTTCAACATTTTATAACATGCATTTGGGTATCTGATATTCTCCATCTGTAATACTTTTAGCCAATACTTAATACACCTGGTCATATAATAAATATAAAGGGGATGTCTTCCACATTCACCAAGTACAGCAACGTTACCTGTGGTAGAACTTACTTTTTAAGTACTGACAACAAAATTTCCTCTGAACCATTTCTATATTTTCATACACAGTAAAACCCCAAACTTCACTGCCATAAGTTAAAATGGGCTTTGGATATGGTTATTGGTTTTCGGTGGTTCATTAACATCAGCACAGGCAGTAGTACACACATTGTCATGATCTAAGATGGTCATACATATTAATATGTTCGAACATCCTGGAGTGTCACAAGAGGCTGCTTTCTCTGCAGTCTTGGCTGATGCTACACTGGACCACTGTCAGTCATTTGTGTCAAGATCCAGTGCAGCAACGCTAAACCAAGTAGGTTTTTGACAAAAACGTAGGATATAATGCTCTATGGGAGAAAAAAAAATCCACACGGCCCTGTGATGGATAATGGATTTAGACACTACTAGTTTCAAACCGTCCAATGCTTGCCAAAGGCTTGCAGTGAACGGTTTGAAAACTCTGTCTAAATCCATTCCCTATGACACAGCCATGTGGAATTCTATTATTAGTTTGGGTTTGTGTCGAACAGTTAATGTAAAACACATCTGGCATTGAGGAAGGTAAAGACTAAACTTAGGATATTCACTTAGGTTTGATAGCTTGTATTTACTAATTACTCTGTCAAGGTGACAAAAATGTTATTGCTAATGTTATGTTATTATGGGTGCCTATCATCTGCATACATTTAAACAGATTTTTTTTTTTTCGGGTGGCCTGCATGCGAGCGACTCCCATAGTGCAGAGTCTCCCTAGTATAATAAAATTGTACATCAATAAATGTTACTGTATGATTTGTATTCTAGACCAAATAAAGCACACTTGAACTTGAACTTGATTCTGGAACGCACGGCACTGAATGTTGATAGGTACACTGCCACTGGCGGTGGCAGTGCCAGTTGTAGTACGGTACTGCATGTGCTTGCATGGTTGTCCGAAATAAAAAACTACGTGTCACCTGTGATGATCACCCGTTTGTAAATATTGCAAAAAACAGTCAGGCTGCAGGCCCAGACGTTTTGGTGTCGACTCTTGAACACAACCTCCACCCCCCATCTGCCATGATCTGGATTCTGGCCATGGGCATGTTGCCCTCCCATGCTTACCTGAGAGTTGCCCTCCGATCCTGGCGATCTGGACCAGAGAATCGCCAGCAAATAAAGACACATTGTCAATCTACATACTTGCTTCCACGCACGTTTAAACAGTCTCCACATGATGAATGTCACAAATAATTTTTAATAGCGCGTGTGTGATACACTTTTTTCATTCCCGAACTTTCATCATCTCCATGTTTTCGTTAAAGCGGAAGCCACAGTTCTATTTTCAGAATGGGTCAGCACTTCATGCTTACAATGAATTTGATTGGTTGTTTAAAGAATCATATATTACATACACATGCTTTACGGGCATACAGACGCCAGCGTGGTGTTTATCCTCAAAAACCCACACGGTGTCTCTTGAGAGACATCAGAGATTCCTATGTAAATAATGGTGAAAATGTTTCTCGAATTTACCCATAATAGACCTATTCATAGAAAATAAATAAATAAACAAATGAACATATAAAGTCCATACAAAACACGACATTTCTGCAATTCTGGTTTATGTTGTTTTCTATTATTTTTGGTGGCCAATAAATAGTGGCAAACTCGGTTTCCAGTTACTCGGTCTAGGGTGCGGGTGAGGGGGAGCAAACTCTCCCCTCTCCTCCCTTGTTGAATCGGGTACTTTATTACGAGGGTAATGCGTAAGTGTGTCACGTCATTTATCCCAATAACTGTTATGGATAAATTCAAATATGTCGCCTGTATAATGGAAGCAGCCGAAGTCATATTAGAGTGGCCCTCATGAGAGCGACAAATATCTGTCTTAATGAGGGTCTCCCTGACCAAGAAACGGAAAAAAAGGAAGAGCAAGAAATTAAAAAAAGCAAGAAAATGTATTGAATGATTATGTACATGTATACTTGTTCAAATAAACATATCTTGAATCCTGAATCCTTAGACAAACTAACAGCAGGCACTGCAAGTCCCTGCAATGGTGGTGGTATGTTATCACGGAAGGAAAAAAGACATTTGACATTTGATTTATTTCACAAAATCAATACATATAAAAACGGTGTGATTCACATAACAATAAAAGCACTGATTTTGCTGGGGTAGCCCCTAAAACCTACCGGCTTATTTCCATGGGGGCCGCATAAAAAGTCTGCCTTTACAGTATATTGGCGAATAACACTGATGTAAACATAGTTTCACAATGAGTTAATATATATAAAGGTATGCATAAAACTGAGTGTACATGTGACTAAATGAAATTAAACTAAAATACCTTAAAAACCGTAGCGATGTAGAATATATATATATATATATATATATATATATATATATATATATATATATATATATATATATATATATATATATATATATATATATATATATATGTCAATAAATTGTGAAGAATTTGAAAAAAAAGGATATGTTGATGATCCAGATGGTAAGTCTTTTGGGGTCAA
The DNA here is from genome assembly GCA_964020975.1 of Hermodice carunculata. Lineage (NCBI taxonomy): Eukaryota > Metazoa > Annelida > Polychaeta > Eunicida > Amphinomidae > Hermodice > Hermodice carunculata. The sequence goes on from OZ026613.1 coordinate 950,361, forward strand.
AGCGCAAATTGAAATCCAGTAGGGATTTCACATTAAAACATAGAGGCATCACCATCCATGCTTCCCCAGAAATCTCCTATTAAATCTCCTATTTAGGTGTAAATTTAGACCAATGTTTGAGTGGTAGTAAAACTGTCAGTAATATCATAAACAAAGCAAACTCTCGCTTAAAATTTTTTTACCGACAGGCCGGAAATTTGAATAAGCATGTAAAGAAAATATTATGTCCTGCTCTGATCAGCTGTCATTTTGACTATTCTATCTCCTCTTGGTACCACGGCCTACCACAACAGTACCAAAAAAAAGCTTCAAATTACACAAAATATATATATAAAGTCTTGCACTTCATAAAGGGAAGGGGGCCAGGAAGTAAGTAAGTAAAACTTTTATTGACAATCATCCAGGTCAATTCTGACCTATTTGTCATATGGTAATTAATACAATCATCCACAGTCAATCAATACAATCATTTAAAATTATATACACACATCCGGTAATTTACACATATAACATATAGCGAGATACAAATACAAATATCATAATCCAGCTAGATATGAATACCTAACAGTCAACAGCACCACTGACTAGTATTTGAGGTAGGTAGTCCCATGATTCTGTGGTAACACTATCAAGTAAAGATATTCGGACGGATCACATTCAATAAGACCCCTCTGTATCACAATGTCACTGAGTGGACAAAGTATTAAAAAAGTAAGTCTTAAGGCAGCATAATACAAAATTTTCAAAAGTTTTCTATAAGTTTTACAAAATGCTTAAACTGTCTAAGTTGGTCTAACACCATTGTAGCACCTAAAAACTGTCTAAGCAGCATTGATGTAGCACCTAAAAACTGTAAGTATGCCTACCTGGCAACCCGTTCAGTCTATCCCAGTGACATTTACAAAATAAAAAACAGAAAAGCAAATCAATTACACGTATTAGGCCTACATTACAAACTTTGTGCTTAAACTGTCTACGTGGCTCTCGTACTAAATGTAGCACATAAAAACTGTCTAAGCAGCACTAAGAGTGGGGGGGGGGGGGGCAGGGTCTGTCTCTGTTTGACTGCGCAGGACATATACCCAAGTGAACTACTCAATCCATTTACAATTACCGGTATTCCCTGCCAGGATCAGTACAAGGCCTACATCATTTTATCTATGTATATATATGTTTGTATGTTCAGATATCAACCAGTACATATTGCACAGAAAACCTCTAGGGTTCCATTGGTCCCTTTAAATATAAAATAAATAGAAAATAAATAGTAAGTATGCCTACCTGGAGACCCATTCATGTGGCAGCATCTGCACTGGCATCAGAAGGACTACTTCACATTGAAAACAGGGAAAACAGCTGTGTCTTACTCATATGCACAAAGTATATATATAAAGAGGCACCCGGTTTGAGGGGCAGCCCCTACCGGGGGAGCCACCGATCAAAGGGGCCAGTTCGCACGGGCGCCAGCCCGCACTCTCTGATCTGTGGGGCCCACCGGCAATTTGGACGCCCGTGACTTTATCACAGCAAGAATATAAGTTATAAAACTAGGAAAGATGATTTGCTGCATAGCAAATCAGTGTGTGTGTGTCTTCAAAGCAAATTGGTATGGTAATGTACAACTATTCCATAACACAGGAGTAGAAGTTGGATTGGCATCTCTATCTGTAATAGCTTTGACGTTATTCAAGATTTTAAAATTTCTAATGGTGCTATTTAGCATAATTCAAATTTCTACAACTTTTATTTTTAATTCATTAGGTGCGCAATGGTCAACAACCCCTTAATGAAGTTGGAATGACATCTCTATCTATTATAGTGTTGAAGATATTCAAGATTGAAAATTTCGAATACTGCTAATGAGCATAATTTAAATTGCTACAACTTTAATTTTTAATTCATTAGGTAAGCAACAACCCCTAGTAGAAGTTGGAATGACATCTCTATCTATTATAGTGTTCAAGATGTTCAAGATTGAAAATTTCGAATACTGCTAATTAGCATAATTTAAATTGCTACAACTTTTGTTTTAGATTCATTAGATGCACGATGGTCAACAACCCTCTTGTACAAGTTGAAATGACATCTCTATCTATAATAGTTTTGAAGATATTCAAGTTTAAAAATTTTAAATGCTGCTATTTAACATAATTCAAATTGCTACAACTTTTATTTTTAATTCATTAGGTGCGCAATGGTCAACGACCCCCTAGTAGAAGTTGGAATGACATCTCCATCTATTATAGTGTTGAAGATATTCAAGATTGAAAATTTCGAATACTGCTAATTAGCATAATTCAAATTGCTACAACTTTTGTTTTAGATTCATTAGATGCGCAATGGTCAACAACCCCCAAGTAGAAGTTGAAAGGACATCTCTATCTATAATAGTTTTGAAGATATTCAAGTTTAAAAATTTTAAATGCTGCTAATTAGCATAATTTAAATTGCTACAACTTTTGCTTTAGATTCATTACATGCACAATGGTCAATAAACCCTTTGTAGAAGTTAAAATGGCATGTCTATCTGTATTAGTTTTGAAGATGTTCAAGTTTTAAAATTTCAAATGCTGCTAATTAGCATATTTTCTATTTTCGGGATGCTATTTTCCAATGTAAATTGCTACAACTTTTGTTTTAAATTCATTAGATGTGGACTGGTCAATAACCCCCTACTAGAAGTTGGAATGACATCTCTATCTATTATAGTGTTGAAGATATTCAAGATTTAAAATTTCAAATGCTCCTAATTTGCATAATTTTAAACATCTCTGTATAAAACGGTCAAAGTCCTTGTATGGAGGTACAATCATGCCAAGTTTGGAGTTTCTATGTATAATAGTGTCCGAGACAAATTTGCTGGTAAAGAAAAAAAGAAAGAAAGAAAGAAAGAAAGAAAGAAAGAAAGAAAGAAAGAAAGAAAGAAAGAAAGAAAGAAAAATGTGTTTTGACACACACACTTTAATGAAGATGTTAAACAGAAACGACCCGAGAATATAGCCTTGGGCACGCCATTTAAGATCAATTTCATTTCCTGCCATTGAGATAGCTTCTCAGCAGGGCTATAGGACATTGAGATAGCTTCTCAGCAGGGCTATAGGACATCCCCGGTAAGACCGTAGGCGCGGGGCTTTTCCAGTAGTAAGATATGATGGAGACTGTCAAAATCCTTGGACAAGTCTGTATGGTTCGCTGATACATGTTTCTTACTGTCCAAAGCTCTCTTCCAGGCTTCCACTGCCTTGAGCAGCATTGTTTGACACCCATACCCTTTGCGGAAGGCTGAGACAACCTGGTGGAATATATCGTTAAAACGATCATATACTTGGGTGTTCATTGCACTTTCAAAATCTCATAAATAATGATGAGGACGCTGCAGCTCATTGGGCGGTAGTTTTTCCTGTCAAGCAGGTCGTCTTTCTCAAAGATATGAGTAACTTGGGCTTGTTTAAGCCGGTCAGGGAAGGTGCCCTCATCTGGGTAAGAGCGGTGTTTACAAGGAATGTCACTAGCCATCTTTAACAATTTTGGTGATATCCCGTCTATCCCTGTTGCTTTATTGAAGCCAATTTTGTCGATTTGTTGCCTACAAAATTTGAAGCAACGTTTTGGAAGCGAAATTTGGTCTTTTTTTAAATTGGAATTTATACTTTCAGGGACGTGCTATAGAAGCTTGGGTGAGTGATGGGGTCTAAAGCCCTGTCCGTAGCAATATCAGACTGGCAGAGGCAAAGTTTATATAATAGCCATTGAAAATTTCTCGGACTTGAGAAGGGCCAGAGACAATCTTGTTTTGGAGGGAAAGGGTTGATACTGTCGCACCTACTCTTTACTGGGGGGGGGGGGACTTTTAGCTCAGCTTACTCGCTTGCTAAGTTAATGGAAGCCGAGAAAGTGGTGACATGGTTTGTCTGGACAAAGATTCATTTACCTGGGAACACCATCAGTACAATATGTGTATGGTTGGTTGACTATTGAACACTAAATTACTTCACAAGCTTAAGCCCAAGGCCAACACACAGAACTCTCACTCTCAATAAAGACAGATAGAAGACGTGGAAAATAGGATCCCGAAAATAGAAAATCCACACGTACAAACATTCACAAAATCGATTTCTACTCACCTGGCAAAAACCACAAAAGTGTTAAAGATGCAACAACACAGCATCTGATTCTCAGAATAATTACTCTATTGTTCCAAAGCAATACAACAACTACCCAGCCTCAGACCCTGTGTTGTCTGAAGATTCTCAGACAGCACTAGGTTTTATACATTGTACCAATAATATAACACTCTCTCGCTGGGCCGCCCAAAATATGGACGAGGACACAGCTTCTAAGGAGCAAGGCCGACCCACTGCCAGATTACTCAATTACCAAAGAGACTTACTCATCCTAAAACATAGCCAAATCACGACCCTGTTATTTCTTTGTTTCCTTACAGTTTTGTGTGCAACTTCCAACGTTATGAGAGTAAATAAATCATATTTAGTGTTTTCTCACTCCAAAAAGTCTTACTATCCACACAGCCAAAAACACTGGACACTGCATTATTCACATATGACAAACATATATTCTTTACAGAAACATCAACTTTAAGCCTGCATATAACCTGAGACAATGAATACTGAGATTCCTTGTCTGAGATATAACACACGCCCACGATTTAAGAGTGAAATTTCCACATTTCACAACTGCAAGGGTTAACCAAGAAAGTGAAGTGTTAAACTAGAAAAGAAAGATTTGCTTGAAAGCAAACCGGATTTACTGGGTATATGCAAAGACTGTGGTTAACACGATGTGGAAAATTCAGTTGGTTGGTATATTGACATGAGGTACAGATGTTGACAAAACAGATCATGGTGAGTTCCAATGAGAGCATGCATGGTTTACAGACAAGTTGCATGGTGGTGCTCCCATTGTCCATTTCCCCATCTCATTCTGTGCTTTCTCCATTCCCTGTGTATCCCCCTCACTTATTGAAATCACATCTAAGCCATATATCATTCCTGGTATTGCAACTCTATCCCATAATACTCTTGCTGTGTACGTTCTGTTGAAACTCTTCAGTGCGGTAGCTTTTATCATGCCCTTCGTACGATTCACTTTCTGTTTAATCTTCTCCACCTGATACCTGAACATGCCTTTACCCGTTGCTTTTATCTTAATGCTTACGTATCCAGGCTCGTCGATCTCCCCAATTTCGATTAACTATTCTCTGCCTTCTGGAATTTGGAACTGCCCAATTCTTCATTTTTCATTCTCATCTGGTTTCTTCCCTGGAGTCATATGACTTTCTTCTATCCTTACTGAATTTCAACCTCCATTTGTTCCTATGCATGCTCCCCTGCTATGTTCAGCATATCTTGTAGTTCTTTCTGGGACTCTGCCATGAGTACAATTCCATCTGAAAAAAAAAATAGACCTGGGATTTTTAAATCATCTATCTTTATTTCCTTATCACACTCCATCAACTGATCCCCCAACTCTTTAATATACAGAGCAAACAAAATTAGGGACAGCACACGTCCCTGCTTTCGATCTGCATCCAGACGTGTATTGTCTACTTCTACCTTCCCTAATGACAGTGTACAGTCTACATCTTCATACGACGCTTTCAGAATTTCTAGAAAAATTCTACCAAATCGTATTCCACTTATAGTTTTTCCCATATGGCATCTCTACATATACCCTTGTGTATATGAAAACTTAGCTCATCGTCTGTAATGGGTCGATTTAGGATTTCCTTTACCATCAAGAGTCTCTCAAGACCAAGGTTTGAATCAGGGTCACCTAAGTCCACATTCTTTATACTCTCCATGAAATCAATGTCAAACATTTTCCTCTGGAAGCCCTTCCTAAGCCCAATATGTGTCGTTCATATCATAAAAGATCTGGACGATATGAAGGGCACCCTCTCGAGGTCGCCCACAAATGCTTGTTGGTCAAAGAAGGCGGAAACTACAATGGGGAACATTTCAAGCATAGAGTTATCATACAGCATAATAACTCTATGACTGTACGAAAGGCAGGACTATACAGGAAGACAACTTCGACGAGTTGATACGGAACATAAGATTATGTATGCATATACATGTACATTTAATCTTCCTTGCAACGATCATGTTCGTGCCAGCCATTTTGTCACTGTGATGAATATGTCGTTTTAACGATCAAGATCAAGACTTTCGAGCGGCAAATTTATGGAGACAAAATCAATTGATGACTGTGTGCGTCTGTGGTTTGCTTGTCGCGGCTAGGCGCGACAGGCCAATAAGCATTACGTGATGAGATATGGAATTTGAATTTTGTTACTTTTTCTCCCGTATGTGTAAGCAAGACCTTGTGTTATTTTGTTTATTTTCTATTATTTCACGTTTTTACATTTTTGAATTCAAGTGGGTTGTCTTTATCGAGCATAAGCTAAAAACATTTGTAGCCGCTATCACAAAAAAAAAAAAAAAGAAAAAAAGAAAGAAAAGAAAAGAGAAAAAAAGGAAAAAAAGTGTGTATTCTGGGAAACGTGCTGTATGGTTTTTTGCCCATGACTCGTTCATGAATTCTCTCGGCTGTTGAAGCCCTTTTTTCATTGTACTTGGCAACAGCGATTAATTAGTAGTAACCATAGGTAAAGGTTAAGGTTTGCGTTTAGACATAATCATGCAGTGACTGGATTAGATATGGAGGGTACCTCAGGGACATTGGATCGTGCGTTTTCTTTCTTTCTTTCTTTCTTTCTTTCTTTCTTTCTTTCTTTCTTCCTTCCTTTCTTTCTTTCTTTCTTTCTTTCTTTCTTCAGTCATTCATTTACTTATCTATCTATCTATCTATCTATCTATCTATCTATCTATCTATCTATCTATCTATCTATCTATCTATCTATCTATCTATCTGTCTGTCTGTCTGTCTGTCTGTCTGTCTGTCTGTCCGTCCGTCTGTCTGTCTGTCTGCCTGCCTGCCTGCCTGCCTGTCTGCCTGGCGTAACTAGGCCCGGGAACTAGGCGTGTATATAATTATACAAGCAGGAACTCCTAAGCGGAATGTTTCACTGGCACATGTCACCTGTATATAGCTTTGATTTAAACACATTTTATTGATCAAATACATCGAAATTATCATACAATATAATAAGCTCAGCAATTGGGAAAAGGGGCAAAACCCTATTCGAATCCCTCTTGCGAGAAAGGACAACACATAAACAGGACAGACCTAGACGCATTAGACAAATAATAAGATGACGAACACAGTGACGTAACAGATAGTGGGGCTATGTAAATTATTACTATATTAGGTCTGCAAATGTGTATCATAAGCTAGCATTGTAGCAGAATCTGATATGTGTTCGTTTTGCCTAAAAATCTAACCTATGCCTGCCGGTTTGAAGCGGTCTGTTTCGTAAATATACTCGTGTACTGCTGAAAAAATTGCAATATTTACTTCAAGAGAACATTCAGGGCAGCCGTATAATACTGTCTGTAATGTGAACGGAGCATACAAGGAAATCGTAGTATGGAGAACTGATCGCTGAACAGCATAAGGACATATAAAAAAGTAATGCCACGCATCTTCACTGGATATACCACAATCACATAAAGGTGTATCTTTCACGCCGATCTTAAACAGGTGAGAATTTAATTGGCTCGCACCCAGGCGAAGGCGGGTGTGTTGAACTGCGAGAAATCGGTCACCAAAATTGCATAATTCAGGGAATTTGATAGCTCTGACCACTGGCTTCATAATATTTGATTTGAATATTTTGGTTGAAGCTGAATGTCTAGTTTCTAGAGGTAACTGATTCCACAGCCTAATAGTCGAGGGGAAAATGAATTATCAAAGAGTTCAGTACGAGCACGAAAATGGGGAAGATTAAATTGCTGGCGAGTTTGATAGGTTTGGTTACCCCCAGTAAGAAGAACTGAGCACAATGAATCAGGAACGAGCTTGTTTACAAGTTTGTACATTAATGTCAGTTTTGATATTTCTCTACGTTTGGCAAGAGTTGACCATCCGGTTTCTTCGTATAGCTTAGCAATGCTCGTTCCATGCATTGCACCAGTAACAATACGAGCAGCACTTAATTGAACGTTTTCCAGCCTTTCCTCGTCAAATACCGAACACGCACTCCACACTTGACTACCGTATTCGAGAATCGGCCTGACAAAACTAATACAAATAGTTTCGAGTGTACTTCTGTCCAACTTAAACTTCAAGATTTTCATAATGTTAATAAGTTTACTAGATTTGTTAGAGATTTCAGTAATGTGATTGGACCATCTTAAATCGGAGCGTATTGTAAGTCCAAGGTGTTTGTGATGGGTAACATTTTGCAATACATGACCTTGAAAATGAATAAGTGGATGGTTAGTTTGGTTTGTCTTCCGAGATATGAGCATGGAGTTAGTTTTTAGAGCATTAAAGGTCACCAGCCAATCTTTGGACCATTGATCAATATCAGCAAGATCGGAATTCATAATTTCAGCGGCAGTAAAGGGATTATCAATATTCAAGTACAGGGAGGTATCATCAGCAAACAATTTTATGTTACAACTAGGAAGATCCACAATATCGTTGATGTAAATAAGGAACAAAAGAGGCCCCAGCACGGAACCTTGAGGCACTCCAGCACAAATTTTACCCCAACTGGAGGACTGACCTTGAATAACTACGCGTTGGTAGCGATTCCTTAGATAATCCGAAAACCAATCGTGAAGATCTCCCTCAATACTGCTCTCTTTAGTTTGTACAAAAGGCCAGAATGCTAAACCTTGTCGAAAGCTTTACTAATGTCTAAGAAAATGATTCGAACTTCCTTTTGTTGATCCAAGGCTAAACATAGTTCATGATAGAGGAAGAGCAGTTGATTGACAGTCGAGTCACCCGGTATGAAACCTGACTGCTGAGCGGAGATAACAATGTTGTCCCGAAAAAAGTTGAATACGTGCTTAAAAACTATCTTTTCTAGAACTTTTCCAACACTGCTGAGTAGAGACACAGGCCTGTAATTATTGCATGAATTCTCCGACCTTTTTTATAAAGTGGAGAAACGTTTGCTCTTTTCCAAGCTGAAGGGAATTGTCTATTAGAAAGTGAACAGTTAAATAATCTAGCAAGTGAGGGGGAGATAACAGGTGCGGCTTCTTTTAGCAGTTTTCATTTAGTTGTGTCAAGACTTAAAAGCACCTCAAGAACTTCTCTCTCCGTTACAGTGAGTGAGTCAGTCAAGAGTAGATGCAGCAGGAGCCGTATGTTCGGGTAAACTGGCCGTTGCAGAATCAACGTTACATTGTTCTAGAAAGTAAGAATTAAAAATTTCAGCTTTGGACAGAGAATCAGAAATGTGCTTACAACCATGTATGAGAGAGGGAATAGTTGAAGATTGATTACGGTTCAAAAAATGTTTAACTGTGCGCCACCAACTTTTGCTTTTCTTGGAAGGGTTGTTGAGGTCCTCACGAAGCTTAGTATTGTACTGGTCTTCAGCAGTTTTTTAAGCTGTTGTTGATAATGGTTTCGAACTTGACAAAAAGAGGTCCATGCATGGGTGTTGAAATTTTGACGTTTAGCATTTTCGTATTTTCTTTTAACTTGACGTTTAAGTGAACGTAGGCTGGAGTTGTACCACGGTAAATCATGTGGTCTGACTTCAATATTTTTGTTTTGGATTGATTGTTCGGCAGTTTCCATGAACAACGTGGACCAGGAATCACAGCACGAATCAGTGTCTTCAAAAACAAAACACAAATTCCAGTCCACGCTTCGAAGGGAAGTTCTGAAGACTTCAAAATCTGCTTTACCATATTCCCAAATGCGTCTTTTGAATATATGATCTCTCTTTTTCCGAAACAGTAGGTTAGCACCTACAACACTATGGTCACAGTTAGAAATTGGAGGAAGCACATAGGTATCACTTGCATAGTTAGGAATGTTCGATAGGATTTGATCTAAACATGTAGCTGAATGGTCGGTAATGCGTGTGGGCTCATTTATATGGACCGTAAGAAGACTGGTACTGCATGGCAAATTGGTCAAGTTTATGCCCAGATGGCGTTTGGAAATCGCAATTTAAATCTCCCGTCAAGATAATATGATGAATGAATGACTTTATTAACTGCACCATATATATACATGGTTTTCTGTCAGTCAAAACACATAAATATATACATGAATCACAATACGATACAATACAATATAATATAATACAAAACAATACATCACATCATGACACTAGACTACATTCCACTTCATTCTTCAGAAAAAGAAAAAAAGAAAAAAAAAAAAAAAACACTCTTCACTACATCGCCGCCCTGCCGCCCTACAACGCGGTGCGGTGGGCTGGCCGGCGTTGGCCCCAAAGGGTCGCCTGTAAAACAAAAACTGCAAGTGGATGTTGGGGATAATTATGCTATTTAGAAAATATATATCATCAAAATTGACCTCTAACTTTAGTCACTTGGTCGAAAAATGTCCCAGTATGTTTGATTATATCGGCATCTTCTAATTTCATAATAAAGATAAATTTTTCTGGCTTCGAAAAAGTAAAAAATGTAGGGAAAATTTCTGTTAGTTTGTCGAAGAAGGTAGTTCGTTGCTGTGTAAATTTTTTACAATCGATTAACATATGTTCCTCGTCCTCCAATTTTTCACAGGTATCGCATTTCCGCTCTTCTAAAGGTGTTTTAGTAGGTCTTTTGTGTCTGCCAGTTTCAACTTTGAGGTTGTGGGCGCTTATTCGAAATCGGGTAATAGTTTTTATTATTCTATACTCTTTCACTAAATACAAATATTTTTCTGGTCCAAATTGGTATTTAAAGTTTACATATGTTCGTAATTTCTTGTCAGGTTCACTATTAGTGGCTAAATTTTCTTTCCATTGGTTTTAAAATATCCTTTGCATTCTTTTTTGAACATTTTTTGAAGGAAAGTCTTCATTATTATAACCTAGATTATTCCACATGTTACAGAAACCCGATATTTGAAATACATTTTGTAGCGTTTTCAACCATAGAAATTGCCCTTCTATCATTGCTGACATGCAAAGTATGGTATCTGCTGTTGAATTTATGATATTACAATTTTTGTCAAGCTGCTACATGCATTTCATCTGTTTCAGCATCGGGGCAGCCAGTATATATATGATGAATACCTGTGCCTTTCGCCAGGTCGAAACTTTCCTGAAGCTTGCCCCAAAAAGAAACTGGGGAATTGGGTGGCCTATACACGACAGCAAATAAAAATTTAGTATTATGAAGTCTAATTTCACACCATAAAATCTCCAGATCAGGTACCTCAAGATCCAGTCGTCGAGTGACGTGTACAGTGCAACACCTCCTATCCCATTAAGACGATCTTTTCTAATAATGTCATAATAATCAGGTAAATCCAGATTGCTTGCTAAAGAGTTCGGTGAAAGGAAAGTTTCTGATAGAGAAATTATGTCAAAGTCTGGGACGATGTCTGTACGGATGCACCGTAATTTACCTGGTGACAGACTCCGTATATTTAAATGGCAAAACGAAATGTCTTTAGAATGCTGTACAGGGCCTGGGTTTTTATGAACATCTCCCGTTAAGAGTATCATTAGAAGACAAGTGAAAAATATATTTACAAACTTAAGTTGCTGTCTATGCAGAACCTTGAACATTATATAAACCATGAGAGGGGTTCTCTTCTTGTCTGAAAGGTTCAAATTTATAAGATGTACAGCAATAGAGGTATACGTGACCACAGCAATGGTAAGGTATGTATGTTGACCAATTTGCCCGAGATTCGTCAATTCATTGATCAAAGTAACAATCATGTACGGAATAAATAAGTGATCGGAGTAAACTATGTCATATAAATGATTGCACACCAACTTGAATACATAAGTAATGACATACGATACGACTTTTAACCTAGGAATCCACGTCAGCTCGAAAAAAAGTAAAGTACAATAGCATATATTTTGCGGCGAATAATAATCTACCATATATGAAGGATTCCATCACAGTAATTGAGATACACAAGATAACACAATGTTCGGAATAGAGGCAGTGGAAACAGCACATGAAATAAGTAACGGCCGGAATATGTATACTGGCTGCCCCGATGCTGAAACAGATGAAATGCGCATGCATGTAGCAGCTTGACAAAAATTGTAATATCATAAATTCAACAGCAGATACCATGCTTTGCATGTCAGCAATGATAGAAGTCGCAAATGTATTGAACAAATGTAGGAAAAACGATGAGATAGAAGTAAAGGCCAATGCCCCAACATATAACAGAATATGTGTTGACAGAAAACTCGCAACACAAAAACTCAAGTCAAACCACATGAAAACAGAAGCAAAAGAATACACATAGAAAACATGAAAATACAATATCATAAATTCAACAGCAGATACCATGCTTTGCATGTCAGCAATGATAGAAGTCGCAAATGTATTGAACAAATGTAGGAAAAACGATGAGATAGAAGTAAAGGCCAATGCCCCAACATATAACAGAATATGTGTTGACAGAAAACTCGCAACACAAAAACTCAAGTCAAACCACATGAAAACAGAAGCAAAAGAATACACATAGAAAACATGAAAATACAATAAACATGGGTACATAATAGGATGAAAATATAACTGGACGGCTGTCTGGATATGCATTCCGTACGTTGTTAATGTTGCTAAAATGACAACACTTTAGCAGAAAGTACCTGTGACAAGTGATCGCTGGTTACGAGTTCAAGACCGTAACAATGTATCATGTAACATCGGTTAATGAATGAATCAAACATTTGGTACAAATGTAACCAATTAGTGTAAAGATGAATCCACGTCAAGTAGTCAATATCAAAGTAATATGGGGACATAAAAACGGCTGACACAGTCGAAGTGCATGGTGAGCGTAATTCTGACCAGGGAACATGTTTAACAGTGTTTTAGTGTGTCAGAACATTTACACACAGAAATACCTTTTTGATTCTTCACTTGTCTAGGTTGATTGACACCTGGAAACAAACAGGTAATAGCGAATGACAATATCAATAGGTTATATCACTGTCAGGCTTGTAACGTGCAGCATGAACGTGCAACACTTGGTGATCGACACTTACAGTTTGAAACAATATAGCTTTGTCAGTACCATGAATGGTGACTACAAAGAAATTATTAGAATTTTCATAACGTAAATGTACTTTTGTTTCCTAGAAAGACTGTCAGAGATGGAATTTGAATATTTCTTGTATATTGATGAAATTAAAACCACATAGGTTCGTTTTCATGCTCCCCCCCCCTTGCGACGGAACCTGAATATTCTCTTATTACCAATGTCATTGCAGTAAATGGCAATAACGACAACAATAACAATAATAATGTTACGGTGCCTTTATCTCGTCTGTCAGATTGATCTCCAGACTCGTGTCCTGATTTTCCCTGAGCTACCCGTTTGACTTAAATGTGAATGCCGGGAAAGGACCACAACGTCGTAATTAAGAAAAAACAAAACCAAAAAACAAAACAAAAACAAAACAAAAACAAAACAAAAACAAAACAAAAACAAAACAAAAACAAAACAAAAACAAAACAAAAACAAAACAAAAACAAAACAAAAACAAAACAAAACAAAACAAAACAAAACAAAACAAAAACAAAACAAAACAAAAACATACCAAAAACAAAACAAAACAAAAAACAAAACAAAAGAAACCAAAATAAAACAAAACAAAAAAACCCAAACAAAAAACGAAAACAAAAACAAAAACAAAAACAAACAAAACAAGAACCAAAAAAACAAAAAACAAAAAAGCTGCAGGACTTCAAAATAATCAGTAAAACTCAAATTCAGTCTGGATTGTATAAAGGAATGAAAGACAACATAGAACTAGGTATTAATGAACGCTTGCTCAGCCCAAAACATATCGTTCTTCTGTTCCAAGTTGTAGATCTAGCTGAAGAAACTTCGGCCTAACTGATGCAAGAGTGCGTACTGTTGTCGCTAACCTTATCTGTATTCAGTTTCTTCGTTGCCTAAAAAGTCCCAACAGCAGCAGATCATTTCACACTACCTCCAGCAAAATAGATTATTCTTTTATTGCATTAAACATTTGTATGGTTTGTCTTTCTGTCCAATACAAAGCCATGTGAATGAGAATTATGACAACATACTTAATTAAAATACTAAACTTAAATTTAGAAACAAACTTAATGCAGGTCGCATTCTAGATTAATAATGAAATATATATATATATCACTATTAACATTTTTTTTCATCAATTGTGACAGTAATGATGATGCTGACCACGACAACGACCACGGTGGTGGTAGTGATAATATCTTTATTTTCAGAGGACAAAAACATGTTGAGCACAGCTATTCTTCGTGGCTCTCGTACATGACTAATACAGTGAAACCACATTATAACGACACTCAGATATCACTGTATACAAATGGAACTACAAGTAAAAAGAGTTGCCGTAAAACATTATAGGTACCAGTGGCCATATTCTCGAATAATTTTCATCTGATTCCGAATTTAAGATCAAAATTAAAAACAACTTGTTTCATCCCGTATTACTTAATCATGGGTCCAAAAGCATATTAACAATTGTGGCTCTGTTTTCTTTTCTTTTTTTTTTTTTTTTTTTTTTTTTTTTTTTGTTACTGCACAAGCAAGTGATTAAATTTCATGATGATGGCTTAATCCTCACTATCTTCATTTGATCCAAATTTGAAGATAAACTATTGGATGAAACTAAGATCAATCAAATGGAAACGTCAGACTCAAAAGTTCACAGAACATCGATTGGTTTATTCTGTAAGTTTTGATCAGATGCCAATTTCATAATTTTTTTTGCTCCTGATACATTTAGGGTCAGGGCCGGGATGTTGTTGCCTAGTATTGCGCAATACAAAAAGAAACACGCAGCTTTTGTCTGGCCGTGAGGCAATTAGTGTGGCAGCGCCATCTGGTTGTCGGACAGTGCAATATATCCTTGGCAATCAATGCTATGGGATGACATGGCTATATTACACGATTTTGTTGTTGCGGCATGCTTAGTGTTGACTATCTATAATAAATGTATTAATATCTATTATATAATAAAAAGATTTCTTTTATATTTATTTATAAGAATACAAAGCCAAAAAGGTAATTTATGGAACGTATTTCAATTCCATTGGATGAGACCAGCATGGCCAGTGCGGGGTAGTCATGAAAAATAAAGAAGGAAACATGGTCATATGGTAAGTTGTTGACAAATGACCCTGCTTGTCAACAGGACGACTCACGGGTCGTTAACAAAGCATTTGATAAACAAAAGCACATAAGAAAACACGGACCGTACTTTTTTGTTGGCATCTATGGGAACTATCACAGTTTTCCGTTTGAGAAACGGCAAAATACACCATAAACTGGAGCAGGACGCAGCATCGCCATCAGTCACGGCACCAGTTAGCACTGGTTGTGTTCGTGGTTTCATCACGGCTTGAGTGTAAATTGTGGACTCGATGTTTGTTTAATTTTTGAAGATGCGAAGAGTTGGGATTTATTTATCAGCAGTGACTCTGTTGTGTAGGTATATAATCAGATAATGGATCACGTGTACCTTACGTTTCATACTTTTCTCTTTAGGACGTTTGCATTGGTCACAATGTTTTTTTTTTTTGTCAATGACAATGTCAATACAAAATGTCTGTTCAGCAGAAAGGTTGAACAGTTGGGCCGCTGGTGGGCGCATGTAAGTATAAAAGTGCTTCACCAAGGCGAGAAGTACCATTCTATAGAGGGAAAACTGAGACTTGAAGAGCTGCGGGAGATGGGGCGGTGCTGTAGCCATTTTGACATAACCCATGACGTGCCCAGCTCAGTTAAAATCAGACAATTCAAATCCCCCAAAGTCCTTTTGCTTTCAAAAGAAAGGATAGAATTATTGGGGTGACTTTTTTTTTTTTTTTTTTTGTATACCAGCATCAAGTCTTCAGGACATTGTCAAAATCCATTTCAGCCAATTTGACCACACAGCAGAAATACCAAGATGTAGGGTTAACATTATGAATTTATAACAATTAGATAAGAGCATGTCTGTAATGTTTTCCCACTTGCATTTTTATCTGAAGTCTGACCCATAAATCAAGGCCAGATTAATGTATGGAACTGTTTCTTACATGTTCATTTATGTATACATGCATATTTGATCATTTTCGCATTTGGTTACCTCCTGTATAAATGCCGAACTTGCCTCCTACTATCCACGGCTACTTAGCCAGTCGTCAGCTCATCCTGTATAAAATGTACCTGGTGCACAAATGGACATTTCTTTACATAAGTAATCACAAAATGGGTTGCAATGATATGTCCATAAGGCATGGTAAGCATATCCATAGTTACAAAGACTTTAGGATGATAAGCAGTTCAGATGCTTGCAAGTCCATGAATGTCTAACTTGAGAGCACAAATATATGATGGCGGATGCAAGCTGTAATGTTGCTCCAGAATTTTTGTGTTTACAGGTACCTCCACAGGATGTTATGAATGACCTGTGACTGCTTTGACTCTCCCAGACACGTCCAGTTTCGGACAGTAATGACATGTTTGGGTGTCGCAAAAAAAAAAAGAGAAATCATGAATAGGCCTCAATTATTTTGCTTTCCACTTACGTGGATAGTTACTCATAAAGTGTTAAAGTTGCATTGATGAAAGTCCCACAAGAACCTGTCAAACAATGGGATATGGGGGGGGGAGGCTCTTTTGAACTGGCCTGGTCACTGTCTTGCATATGAATCAGTTTTACATGAATGCTCACCTGAATCTCCCTGTTTCTTGACACTTTCAAGAGATGACGCATCATTGTTTACAATATGTCAGCTCTCTATATGATATATATATATTTTTATGTATAGACCTTATTATGTTGGTCACAATGTATGGTATTATTTCGATGTGGCCTATAATTTTGCATCTCTGCTTGCGGGGGTTTTAAATAATAAAACCGATCAGTTAAGGGTTGTCAATGCAGTGGCTTGGTCCGACAGCTATGTGTGGCTTTCAATCATTTCTTGAGGGAAACATTTGAGTGCTGGAAACAAAGACTGTATGGGAAATATGTATATCAAGAAAGTACTGTAGCCCTGTCATACTTTCGACATTAATGAAAAATGGTCAGCTACATGAAACAATATTATATTTTTAGGGCTCTTTACAAGTAGCAAATGACACAAAATTATTTTATCAAAATACATGGAAAGGCAAATACTGGACATTTACAAGGCTCTTTAGAAATAGTATAGTGCACAAAAGTACTTAGTCTAAATGTGAGTAACAAAACATTTTAACTTGAATCAAATTCATTATAACAAACTAACTATTGACTAAAGGAAATAGAACAGTCTTGTTCATCCAGCAGCATTCATTTCTCATACAATAATGATACCCTTGTATAAAATTCCCAAAATATTAGCAACATAATCATGCATTCTACTATTAAAGAACAATTTTTTTAGATGCCATTTAATATTTTATATGCTTGCCCAGTGAACAAGTTGATATTAAAAAATTTTAGATTTATAGAGCTGTGGACCACCTCAGGTGAAAGGTGAACCTTCTCGGGCTGACAAACAAATCTTTATGACTTGCTATCCATCTGTTGAGCTGGTAGCAAATTCTGTCTGTCTGGATGTCTATGATTAGACTGTGCCCTATTTGTGAAAAAAGGGAAAAACATAGTTATTCGTGTAACCAATATAAGCAATGTTCCATTGTATCCTGTTTGACAATGTGATGGCCAATATTGCAGGTAAATTATATGTCTCAGTAATCATTGAGAACAATGAAAATTTCCTGCAAACTCTGCCACATTTGAATTAAAATGCATCATATGTTATTCAAAGTGATGAAGCACTTTCAGTTTCGAGTACTTTCAAAATTTAAAAAAATATTTTCAACATTAAGCCTAATCTAACAGGTTTCTTTTCAACATTTTTTAAACAGACTGCTGCTTTTGTTTCCAGAATCAGTTTTGATTCCAATGAAATTGTGTGTAAAATACCCACTCCCTTTTGAACAAGACTTCAGGAGGGATCATTACGACACCGCTTGTGAGTTCAGTAATCATCTGGCCAATGCGATGTTCTTGGATGCTGGCACATGAGCTTTCATTTCTAGGCATATGAAATTTTTAGTAATTGTGGCATAAGGTAAACTTACGTCTGGACCACCATTGCCAAGACCTCTGTGTCTGGCCAAAATCACCCTACACAATTGATTTGGGTTTCTCACTGGATTGTACCCAAAAACCTGACAGTCACGGTGGCACCGTCTCTTGGTTCCTGTGGATCTGGTGGTGATTCAAGGTGTGCACGCTCCCGTGTTCTTCCTTTGTCCTTGATGATTAGGAAGTGGGGTGTGTGGTTGGATGGGCTTCTCAGGTGGTTTAAAGGTTTTAAGTATATTTACTATTATGGAAATTGCTAAAATTTCCATGGATTAGTTAGGAACATTACCTCTTGACCATCATTGCCCATATAGAAAGGCACTGGAGGTGGGTGTAACGCTACACGCACACTGACCAAGGACTGCTGGGGCTGACAGCTGCGTGAGGTGGGGGGGGGGCATCGGTCCAAGTGGGGAGGCAGCGTCTACGGGAAACCTCATAGGCACATAGACTTGAGGCTGCCTACTGCAGAGTGCCGGCCAAAGCCTGGAAACCCCCCTTACCAACCGACATAGGACCACACTGGGTCCCAAGGGAAATCGCCCGCCAACCTGACAGCTGTCCACCTTGTGGGAAGACGCTGTCCATTTCCATTCATCTTGTCCTGGAGATCGAACAAGACCAGTGTGTTATGGAAAAACGTGACAGGCGTTGGGGGGGGGGGGGCAGTTACTTGCTTCTATGAAGCAGTGTCTGTAAAATGGGTCCACCAGCTGTGGGCCTGGGGACATCCGCACAATAGAAGTTGAAAGGAGGTCTAGTTTAACCTATAGACTGCATCCGTGTCTGAACCACGAGGGGGCCATAAACTAGGACACAGTGACTGCCCAGAGGTGGACAAGGGAAGTCTAAGGGACAAGAATCAGGAACGTATGCAAAGGAGCCTATTCTGCCAGGAAAGGCATACATGCCCCCCTCAAGCACTAAGTATTGCTTGGGGTAAGTTGTAGACAATCGCCAGTTGCAGGCCCAGAGGATATCAACAACAGCAACATTCCTTAGGCTGTGCCTAGGAAGCATTAAAGGCTCGCACCTCATGAGCTCTATCCTAGGCCTGCTTTGAGGCTGAAGGCATATGCAAAGTGTTCTCGTAGGCTTTTTCAGGATGGTCTGCTTGATCCATGGTGACATCCTGTGGCACCAGACCTCCTCCATACGGGGCTTACCGTGGAGGAAAAAGGAGGTCTCTGACCCCTGGCACCTTCCGTGCATATGAGATGCCAGTGCAGCACTCTCACTGGACACAGGGGTCTTTCCTTCACAGGGAAAGTCGTATCCATAGAATGCAGGGTGAAACCCTAAAAGTATGTAGATGGAACTCGGGCCATTCAGTTCTTTGCAAGGAAGCCCAAAGGAGACCTCAGGGTCACCTGGGAGTGGTCAGGTGATCATTACATTTGGTTGTGTGCTGGAGACTTGCCTAGCAGCTGTCTGTGTAGAAGTCCTCCTTCCCCCCCCCCCCCCCAAACACACACTCACCTCTTCATCCCGTTTTTAGGGATATTCTTATATTGTATGTACTCCTATCTGTATACTTTACTTAGTTAGCTTGTCATTATTTTGTAATTATTTCTCAGTGAGTTTAATTTCTCTTTCGAACTTGAGTTTTATGTCACTATTCTGCAGGTTTTTTCTTGTGTTCATGTTTATGCTTACTTCAATGTATTTATTTGTACTTTTATTTCCACATCCTTTGAGGTTCAGTAAAATATTATGTATATGGGTATTGTTGATTAAAGTTCCAGTTTTTTAAGGGTCCACCCCATGGGGGACCCTATATGTTTTAGGGTTGTCCATCTGTCCATCTGCACATTCTCATTACCGTGATATCTACGGAATATCGCCATGTATTTAGCTCAAATTAGGGGAATATGCTTATCTTATCTGGCAAGATAAACTGATTAGATTTTTGTGTCACCATGACCTAATTTGAGCAAATGGTGGACCGTTCAGTGCATTGCATCGAAGGTATGTCTAGTTTACACCTGTCTTTGGTGTGCAGGGCCACTGAGGGAATCCATTGTGGCATGGCCTTTGATGGGATATCATCTGATGATTCCCGCTGGTCTTGGAACGTTTAATGTCTTCCTTCATTTTAACGAAATACAAGCAGGATAACCTTAAAGTAAACAGCTAAGGCTGTGATATATTTGCATGCATGCATCATTCCCTGTCCACAAACATACTTTCAGCATGCTGCTTGGTATTGTGGCGCCACCATGAGATCAGCCTGATTTTGGGCTCTTGCTACCTGTAGCCACGTGACCGAGTGTTAAGTATGACTGAGTGGCATTGTTCAAATGTGGTCATGCCTGTGGGGTTTTTGGCATTTTTCTCATACTTCTACTTTAGTAAAGAACATGAAATTTTGCCAAATTATAAAAAGGACATTTATCTTGTAAAAACCATCAAAATCTCAGAATCACACATGCAAAGGTTTCCGGTGTCTTACTTGCCCTTAAATCTATCTGTGTGTGTGTGTGTGTGTGTGTTTGTTTGTTTTTGTGTGGATACTTGGATTTCGCAAGGTTCAGATATTAATATGTAATTGATTCACACAGGTATCTAGGTGCAGCACTCTTATCTGTACACATGTACTTATGTCTAGCCATATATCAAACTGTGTCAAGATTGAGGTCAGCTGTCACTGAGTCAGCCGTGCATGTTCTACCCTCCATTATGAGATGATCACTGGATTATCATATTTTATGAGCATGCTGCTGCAAAGTCAGCCATGCCAGGGTTGATGTATGCTTATGAGTGATCTACTGCCAAGTAAGTTGTGTCAGGATTATCATTCTTACGAGTATGCCACCGCCAAATCAGTCTTGTCAGATCATCATGCTTATGAGTACTCAACCACCAGGTTGGTTGCGTCAGGATTATCGTGCTGATGAATATTGCCAAAGCAGTCTTGTGGGGATTATCATAATTATGAGTATGCTGCTGCCAAATCAGTGTTTTGAGGATTATCATGCTCATGATTATTTAACCAGCAAGTCAGTTGTGTCAGGATTATCACACTTACAAGTATGCTACTGCCAAGTCGGTTGTGTCAGGATTATCACACGTACAAGTATGCTATTGCCAAGTCGGTTGTGTCAGGATTATAATTACAAGTATGCTGTTGCCAAGTCAGTCCTGTCAAAATTATCATACTCATGAGTATGCTACTGCCAAGTCAGTCCTGTCACCAATAGAGTCAGTGGAATGTTTTAAAAACTTGTTTTGTGTTTGTGTCCGTGTTTCCATTCCACGTCAAATGTGGGTATGCTACCCTTTCATATCGTAGCATTTCCCTCTGAACAGTAAAATTGGAAGGAGCCCTGTTGCTTGTGTTTGTTTTGCAAAATATAGCTCAAATATGTTAGAAAGACAGCTTGTAACTCTATCTTTTTTTTTTTTTTTTTTGTCTAATGGAAACATTGTGTACATGTACATGAAATGGTGAAGAGTAAAATGTGAAAACGAAGCCTGCAATTGACTTTTGAGTACAAGCTGGAACACGAGATGTAATCTTTATCTGTGCTACTGAAATGTTTGCAAGGAAGAGGCTCTTACATACACGTAGCAGTGATTGGTGTACCCAGCTCAATACACAATCCCTAATCACAAATACCTGTACTGTGGTAGCAGAGAGATGTTTTTGTAGTGAATTGCATGTTTACCCTAATGCTTTTTTCCACTTGAATTAAGACAGAGTCAGTAGCTATCCTGTGTGTGGGGCTTGTCATCTTGAAAGGTTTCATTTACAATTCTCCTTCAAAGTGTCTTTTGTAACTGTTGAAATTAGTCAAAAACGTTAAAGCAGAAATTTGATCACCAGCCAGTTGTGGCCAGTTTAAAGGGGAAAAGGTCAATAAAACATTGACTAGTCTGTTTACTATTTTAGAATTTTTAGTTCGGCTGACTCTTCAGTTTGGTGTGCTGATGAGTCACCATGATCATGACGATGCACCTTTTTTACTTCTCCAGAACCATGAGCCACATTCACTTGAATTTTGATAAGTTATGTACCTCTTGTCAGTCTCGACCACATTTGTTCGAATGGTCTCACTCCAGTGATTTTATTGGGGGGGAGGGGGGGTAGGAGTCGGTGGGTGAGTGTTCTTTTGGGCAGAATCTTTACAAAATCTTCTCTGGAACAGCATGGCCAATGACTTTGAAATTGCAATCAGACACTTCTGGGGGACCCTCATTTTTACAACAGGTGGTGCTGCAATTTTTTTTCTCCAATTTTTGAAAAAATATTGTGCTTTTCTGCTTTTATTTAATCGCTTCCCCCGAATGGCAAGTGGAGTTGGTCTCCCACTTATCTGTTCACAACATGGTGGTGATGTTATTTTCTGATTTTCTGAGTTATCAAAATTGGGGAAAATTGGTATATGTACATGTCAGCTTTGTTGCTGTACAATAGGGATAGCAGCAATCAGACATATTGACATACACGTATATCTCGGTAATTTTGGATATTGGGCCCATAGTTACTCTCAAACACTAATAGAAAAAATACCGATGGGTTTTCTTTTGAGTATTTTTTTGTTTGTTTGTTTTTGTGACCTTGAGTGACATGGAAAGGTCAGCCAACATAGTAGCTAATATCTTGGTAATGGTGGATCATTAGGGCCATGGTTATTATTAAGACTATACTTCTGCTTGGCGGAGATGTCCACAAAATAGGCCATAAAACACAATAAGCTAAAAATAAGTGCAACAAAGTATGTATTTTTTAAAAGTAAATGAAGCGGAGAATTGTGTTCTGTCATTGTCATTTGTGTCACTTGTCTTGTGTTTACACCGCAACTTTATGATGCGGAAGTGAGATGTCAACCTTCCAACATTAAACAGCTAGTCCTGGAAACCAAACGAAGCAAAATTTGCAGAAAGTGAGACCTGCTTTTTGTATTCAGTTTTTATAGTTTGTTTTGCCGCTAGAATTTCAAAGTTTGAATGAAAAAAAAAGGTGCAGTCCATTTCAAACCGAAAAATTAGAAAAATTGTGCATTCACTTTGCTAAATTGCATTATAAACACAAGACAAGCTTTTGGTATAGATACCCCATGGATTTGGGGAATTTTTTTCATGTGATTGTGATAACCTTCAGGTCATAGGTCATAGGTCAAGGTCACAATGCGTTGCAAAATAAAACAGTTTCCCTTCCACATTTTCAAACGGGTATGATTGAAGTCCATCAAACTTTGCCATCATTTACACAGGTGAGACTTCCTTTAAATTTGCTAAGAGGTGACCTTGAGGTCAAACTTTCTGCAAAAGAATGGTGGCCCTCTTAGAGGGGTGGCCTCTGGTGAGAGGTGCCTGAGGGATGCATTATGTTGTTCGCATGAAAAACTGGCTTCTGTTTTTTTTTTTTTCTTTTCTTTTTTTCTTCAAGTATATTTTATTATTTTAGAGGTGGGATGAAATCTTCTCTCAAACAGCTTGGCCTGTTGCTTTGAAATTGCACAGGAACCCTCACAGATACCCCTAGACAAAAGTGAGACTGCTTATAGGTTAAATGTTAAGGTCAACTGAGGACAGGCTGTTCACACAGCCCTGTTGTCTTTAATAGGGAACTAATTTTATCGACATGCAAAACCATAATACTTCTGGCCTTTAGCATAGTTTATTGTTTTATCAATGTAAACCAGTCCTATTGCCTGGTTTTGTTTAGTTTCAACTTACATTGGAATAAATCACACTCATTTCAGCATTAGTCCCCCATCGCTAGCACTATTAATCACCATCGCTAGCACTATTAATCACCATCACTAGCACTATTAATCACCATCAGCGATGACTGGTTAACCTTCCATTTTTCTGGTCGTTGACCAGTGCATCATTCCTAAATACACCTGCATCTTTGACAACACTGTATATGTTATGGATATAACTTTCTCTTAACTTTGGCATACTTTTAAGGATTATTTGAGCAAGAAAGCCATTTATCTCGCTATATGAAACAATTATATGCGACTCCCACCAGCCTCCTGGTAAATTTTAATTCCTCTAAATTAGAGTTTTCTTTAATTCCATCACCCATTGACATCACACAACAGTGTGTTGTTCTTTCACTTACTGGATATGAAAATTTAATAGAACAATGTATAGCCCTGTAACTCTGTAGCTTTAATGCAAAAATCAGAGCTTTAAGAATGGTCCCCCCATTGTCTACAATATGGCTATGGCTTTATTTTCACAGTTTTTATTGTACTAGGCAATCTCCCTGCTCTGAGCATTTTCTGGGGAAAGCCTTGATGTAGTATATTAATCTGTACGTCAAGTGTCTTTTGTTACACGTGATCACTCAGCCAAGTGTTGCTTGTGTTGTCTTTTGCAGGGGGGTGGTACCTTGGTGCAGTGACTGACAGCAATGGCAGCATGTGAAGTATTACTCGGCAGACTGTGTGTCTAAAGTCAACAAGTGCAGAGATGAGCGGGAAAAAGGACCAGCCCCCACCCAGACCCCCAGCCCCCAAGTTAGGGCTCAATAAGATCGTCGGGTGGCAGAACAGTAACTCAGCTGGGAGTTCCATTGCCATCCACTTCAATGCCGCCCATCAGGACAGTGACTCGGACTTGGAAGCAGATGTGTCATCACCACATGACACCATCAAGTTTGAGAAGGTGGTGGCGAGCCCCAAATCACCGCCCAAATCGGTGCTTCCTACTGACGCTGTGCCAAGTGTCAAGGCAACGGGTCAGTCAGCGGCCACGCCTGACACAGCATCTCCCACGGCCTCACCAGACACACCGTCGGCCCAAAGACGTGGCTTTGTGCAGCCAGAAGAAGATGTTATCGAGCTGAAGGATGAAGCAGAAAAGTCTTTGTTTTCGGAGATAAGAGATAAACTGCATGACAAGATCCAAGACCCACTGACAGCTTTGATGGAGAGAATTGAGGATTTTTCAAATGGAGATAAAGCAGAAGAGGTCAGAGACAACAAAATGAAGAAAGCAGCTTCCTTTGACTCGCCTAGAACCAGGAACATTGCTGACACAGATAATGAGTGGACAGTATTGGACAAGAGGAACATGCCTGCAGGGGAAAGAAGGAAGAAGCACACAAGACATTCCAGCTGGGACAGAGAGACGGCCGAGGTCAACACAGACAATGACCTGTACAGCAACAAGGCCAGGTCCAACTCACTCGAGGTTGTTGAAGATTTTTACACAGTGGAACCCTTTGAGGATTTTGATGGTAACGCACATAGTGCTGCCCCATGGAGTATCAGTGACAGCCACAGCAGAACAGGAAGTAACAACGGTCACTCTGTTAGGACATCTAAAGGCAGCCCCACGGGGCATAAGCCTTCCATACAACGACTCATAAAAACCAGGCCAAAGTCTAGTCCAGTTAAAGGAGTGTCCGTGACTCTGAGTAGTTTACTAACAAATAATGATGGTGAAGATGTTCTTCAAGATGAGGACTTACAATTTTTTGATCCCGAGGAAGAGGTAGAATATTCTAAAACACCTCTATCAGAGCCAGAGCCAGTGTCAGACTTGCAAACCAAAGGAATGCAAGAATATCAGCGACCTGTGCCATGGCAGAAGATGCTCATTCTGACATTGTGTCTCTTTGTGTATTTGATTGTTCCGCTGCCTACGTACCTAGCTGGCATGGTAGTGGGTGCCTGTCTGGCCACTGTGGTCATCAGTGTTTATCTCTGGATTATGGCTCCCATTCAGCCACCGCCTGCATTCAAACTGGAAGATCTGGACTCTCTGCCCCCGCTGGAAGTGCCTGAAATGAGAGAATCCCATGTGGATGATGGCAAATTTAAGGTACGTGACATGCAAGCAGGATTTCAGGTGCAAGGTGTGTCGGTCTGATTAGTCGGCAAGGTGTTCTCAAGTGTGGTGGTGTAGTAGTGCCTGTCCGGAGAAACACCTCCAATGGCAGACTACCTGTCTTGAAAGACCACCTGTTCAAGGTACTTGGCGTAGTTCTTCAATGTTATTTATATCTCCTATGAGAGACCACAGCTCAATAGACCAAAATTTGGTCACTTATAGGGGTGGTCTTTCAAGACAGGTTTTTGCGGTACGCCTATCTGAAAGCTGGCAAATCATCGTTCATTAAAAAAAACTGCATTTTGTGACCACATTATTCCAAGCATGTGACCCAGTTTGAAAAAAAAACAAACCTGCAATCAAAACAAATCTGTTTTGAGAGCTTGCATCACAGGAGACTGCTTTAGGTTGGCGTCGGGCCAGATGTGCTGAATATTACTTAGGCCAACATGTAGACCTTAACTAACATTCGTGGTTTTTGTGTATAAATCTATATTTCACTGAAATCCAAAATTTACAATGTTGGAATGACTTTTCTGTTTGGTTATGATTTTCAGCGTTTATGATGTGGTCAGTGAGTCAGCAAATCACAAAGATGTAGAGCCAGAAGTGATGCATTCAGCTGCATACAGACTGCAGCACATTTGCTTCAATGCACAAGGAAACAATTTTATGTACTATATCGTGATATATGATTGTTTTGCGATTCCCTTTAATTTCATGTCTAATTGCTAACTTGGGAATATTTTGGTCTTTATAAAGGGGCTATGTTATATGAAATAGAGTTTTGACCAAATCTTGTGATTTTTTTTCTTCAAAATTTGTAGAAAATTGGCAAATTTGATATGTACAAAGAGACAATTTATCATGGTGACATGAATTGTTGAAATGTATTGTGGGCGTGAATTTCCATCCTTAAACTATGACATGCATGGGAAATACTGGTAAGCAGTAACACTTGCCGAGTTAAGTGATTGCAATGAGAAACACTTCAAAATTTTGTACATTCTGGCACAAACAGACAGTTATTTTCAATAGCCATTGTGGTTTGTTTATGCGGAAGATTATGCAGCCACAGTAGAGTTTCTGTAGCGACAATTTAAACTGTGCCCAATCTCAGATCTGTGCATGCAGTCAGAACATGTCATGTAATGACAGAATTGTCAGCTGCCCAGTTATGTTCACTTTGCAGACCTTAAATGCACATTGATAATACATGTGTACTGTGTTTTGTATTAAGTACTTGCCTGCCTTTCTGGTTTTTCTAACATATTGTTTTTTTATGGCAATATAGTGTTCTGGTTCAGTGCTCATATGCAGTAGATACATGTACAAAGGTCCATTTAAATGTGGGTGTCTCTTTTTCAGATTTGCTGCTCCAAATGAAATATTTTGCAAAACGAAAGATCATATTCATATAAGGTGCTCCTGGGTTGTTTTACCCAATAGTATTTCCTGGCGATAAGTTCACTGTTGAATTCCAGTGTTTTGTAACAGCCAAGTCTTGAGACAAAGTGTAACAACATAAATCTGTACATTTGGCTACTTACAGTCTTGTTGATTTGGATGTGGGAATTAACTTGGAAAGAGCTTGTATTCTAGATAGACTAAAAATTAGAATTTGAAAATTTCATTGTCTTAGTTCTGAACATTCAGATGAATGCTGCCAATAGCATTTGAAAATAAGACTAAGTTTTTGAAAATTTGTAATATTATAAGTGAGTCATTATGGGTGCCACTGATCAGAATACTTCTCCACGTGTTGGCACTGAAACAGGTCCCACTAGTTCCTGTGACGGATCCCAACTTTATATTGGCTTTTTCTAGTCAAAATTATGTCTGAGTGCAGGGCTTGACGTTAAGGCAAGCCTTATTATTCAAGACAAACTGTACATTTTCAGACAGGACAAGTAAACATGAGCTCAATAGAGATTTAACCCACCGCTTGTCCAAATTTTAGACAAAAAAGTGCTATGCGACAGGTAACAAAAATCTTCAACATGAAGACCTGGAGTGTGATTTGTTCATCATCACATATGACCTGCAGCCTTGTGGTGGACGGGATGTACTTTAATTTTCAGACTATAAAAATAGATTTACTCAGAAATTATAGCTTTGGTAAGCATCTTTGTACTAACTATATTTTTTAAGAAGTAAAAAAAAATGGCTTGTGTCACAATGACTGTTTCAACCCTTTCACTTTGAATGAAGGCTGAGTGTAAGACTGAGTCAACAGCTTTCCTCTGTGTGTGTTTGGTGCTGAGGAAAGCTGTTGACCTGGGGCATGTCATCTTGATAGGTCTTGTCTGAATAATATCTTTCAACTTCTGTTTTATTTCTATTGAAATCAGTTGGAAAATTCAAAGCAGGTGACACTTGATCAACAGGCAGGAAAGGGTTAGCACTTTAGCAAAAGAGATCTGGTGTCTTTTCAGGGCTGGATGAACCAGTTGTACCACTACAACCCAGACGACTACCACATCAACCAGACCCACTCTGTCTATGTACAGCTGGAGGGCACCACGTTGCGGCTGCAGACTCCGAAGCATAATATCCCCAAGCGAGCCATGTGGAATGAGACCCATCACACGCCACATTTCATCCACCAGCGACATTATGACATCACTGGGAGTAAAGTGTTCTTTCTGCCACCTGGACTTGTCCAGAAGCGCCTCTGGAGTAAAAAGTACCCAATCTGTATTGCTCTTGCCAAGACCAGTAGTAAGTTGGAAGAGCGTTTACATGCACAGGAGGGTGAACTGGCCAGGGCTGCCGGCTATGACATACTATCGAAAGATGAATGTGAAGATGCAGTCTTGTATTTATTTGCCAGGACAGGTCGAGAGAAGGAAGAGTGGTTTCGTAGATTTGAAGCGGCATCTAAAGCCAATCCTCTGCCCTGTCGTCTCCATGATATCATACAAAATTTTGACTGGCGTCTGGGACGCCTAAGTTCATCTTCTTCAACGGAGTCAGGCCTGCGGCATCGGCGTCAGGAATCCCTTGACTCTGTGTCCTCCATAAGTTCTGACAGAGAAATGACTGAAACTAAAACAGAAGACCCTCTGACAAACTATATTCGCTACATGGCCCGAATCATGCCCTCGGAGAATATCAGCCGACTCAAAAGTACAAACATGCTTGTCAAGCGGGACCCCAAATATGGCAATGTGCAGCAGATACTGTGTGAGCCACAGGTTCTGTGGCTGAATGCTTTGTTAGGCAGAAACTTTTGGGACTTCCTGAGAGAAAAAAACTGGAGTGACAAAATAGCAGAAAAGATTCAGAAGAAACTCAGCAAGCTACATGTGAGTACAAATTGTGTACAAGGCAGTTTGGCCTTCACATAGAGAACAGTTTGGTCTGTTTACAGGCTACCTTACAATCCAGTTTTTGGTCAAAAAATGCTAAAATAATCAAGATACATGTATTCTAATGTGGAGCATAAATTGTTCAAAGGTTTTATTGTGCTGTTATTGTTGAAAAGATCTACACACACTTTAAATCTGCAAAATTTCTGCACAAAAATTTAGAATTTGGGGGGAAATTTCAGCAGCCATTTGCTACATGTAAGCCTTTAGTTTTAGATTTTGGCTACTGCTAGTGCTAACATAGAATAAAAAACCAAAATATGATCCCAAATTTTAAAATTTCATTGTTTTGGAGATACAGTCCTTTATGTTATTGGGTTGTCTGTCCAGATGTGCACATTCTCATTGCTGCGATATCTACCGAATGTTTCCAATGTATTTTGCTTTAATTTGGCAATATGCCTATCTTACCTGGCAAGATGAGCTGATTAAATTTTGGTGGCACCATGACCCAATTTGAGTAAATGGCAGCCTAATAACATGCTCTTTAGGGCTCGTTACTGCGATATCACCAGAATGTTTCCATGTATCTTGCTCAAATTTTACAGTATGATTATTAGATTTTGGTGTCATCATGACTTAATTTGAACAAATGGCAGCCTATTTACATATTTGTTAGGGCTCGCTACCACAATATCTCCAGAATGATTCCATGTACATTGCATTTTGTTCACATTTTGCAGTATAATTAACATACATGACGGTATGAACTGATTAGATTTTGGTGTCACCGTGACCTAATTTGAGCAAATGGCCGCTTAATTAGATGTTTGTTAGGGCTCCTTACCATGATATCTCTAGACCTGGCAAGATAAACTGATTAGATTGTGGTGTAGCCATGACCTGATGTGAGCAGATAGTGGACCTTTGAGTCAACGCTTTGTGTTGAAGGCATGTCTAGCTTTTTTGTTTTTTTTAAAGCTCTGCTGACCTTTGAGGTCCTAGAGCTTATAGCATCACTCATGTCTGTTGGTCTGTCATTCTGTCCATCTGTCAACTTTTGGTTTGTGAGCGTGATAACACTAAAAGTTTTGATGTTAGCCCAGTATAACTTTCAGGACTTATACTTGGGGTGTATAAAAATCTTGGTTCCTTTTGATATTGGTGGCGCCACCTACAATATTATGTAATATAGGGATCAAATTATGTGACAATCTTGTGAACACTCTAACCTCTTTAATTTGTGGTTGATCTTCACCAAATTTGGTGGGATTGTACGGGAGGTCAAAGTCTAAGTTAATAACTAGTGATATTAGTGGCACCACCTATAATTAGCGAAATTATGAGCTAAAATGTGTTTTAAGATATGAAATTCCATATTTGAAAAAGTAATTGGATTAGAGTTGCCAATTTGCTTGGACATCAATGGCAAAGAGAAGTGAGCCTCCAGATCAAAATTGCACTTGATTACATAATATCTAAAACTTTATTTGGTGACCTACTTTTTGGGTCACTGTGAACCAGTAATTTTGGAGTTTGGTGCTTGTCCAAGTTAATTGTTTTTTTTTTTTTGTATATAACTCGAAAAGTTATTACCCAATTTGAACAAACAGAATATATGGAAAGCTGGATGTGGGAATCATAACTGAACACAAACATTTTTTAATCTAAGTTGAAGGTCAAGGTGAAAGGCCACCTTGTGAATGCTCAGCACCCCCACAATATTTGAGATATGCCCATACAAAGTTTAGGAGTTATCAAGCGTATAAATATATTTTTGTCGACTTCAATGTTGGTGGCGCCACCAATAGTATTCTGTAATATACATGTCGAAATGGGAAAAGCTTTTGACCGCAAAACCGTCCACAGTTTTCAAGGAAGCCCAATATAACTTTCAGGACTTACAGGGTGTATAAAAATTTAGGTTCATATTGATATTGGTAGCGCCACCCACAATATTATGCAATGCAGGAGTCAAAATATGAAAAAAAAATGTGAACACTCTAGCATCTTTGATTTTTTGGAGATCTTCACCAAATTTGGTGGGATTGTGGCGGAGGTCAAAGTCTAAGTTACTAATGATACTAGTGGTGCCACCTATAATTTGACAAATATTATGAGCCAATATGTGTTGTAAGATATAAAATTCCATCTCTTGAAAAGTAATTAGATTAGACTTGCCAAATTTATAGAATATATAGACGACGTCCAAAGTAATGTAATATCAGTGACTTTGACATAATTTTGATCTTGACATCTGTCCCAAGGTCACTGAAAATATAAAGTTAAGGACTCACTTGTTATTTTGGCACATGCAACAGTATCCATCACAGGAATTGCACAAATTAGCTATGATTTACATGTGGAGCTAAGTGCCATCTGGTGTACTTCTTGTACCGTAAGTATACATAAGGTTTATATGTTCAGAAGTCACTTGAGGACTCGCAACTTTGAAATGAAGAGGTGTATTATAGCCTCTTGCTTCCAAAATTTAACAAGGTTAATCAATGAGTATGTGAAAGTATGGTAATCAGAATCACTCACCTAATTGTTTTGTAAGCCTTGAAACTAATGAACAGACAGTGCAATAGGTGAAATCTTGAGTTTAGAACATGTTACTTTCAGAAAGTAAATGTGTACATTGTAGCCCGTCATTTGTGAATCTACAGTTGCAATCACAAATTCCCTGAAGTCTTTGCTGATGTGTTACAGCCTAGTATTAGTAGCCAGGGTTAATATTTGGTGCATGCTGGCTACCCACAGGTAGCAAAATTGAGCCCTGCTGAAATGCTTTCTCTCTATGACCCTGAGACATTAGTCAAGGTCATCCATATGATGCACCATCAAACTTCATGTGGACACATATTTGTGGTACATACAGTATCGTTCCCCACACATGTATTCTATATCACCATACTGAATCAAGTGTCCTTTTCTTAAGTACTGAATGACCTTGATGTTTAGGTCAGGTTCACACAACATATTGCAAAATTTGACCATTTGCATAATGCATATTTAATATAAGTTCTGCAGTTCAATCTCAATTTATTAGCACAAGAATGATCAAGTAATCATATTTTTGCCCTTGCAAATGCA
Source organism: Hermodice carunculata (assembly GCA_964020975.1). NCBI lineage: Eukaryota > Metazoa > Annelida > Polychaeta > Eunicida > Amphinomidae > Hermodice > Hermodice carunculata. Next base: position 982,746 of record OZ026613.1, read on the forward strand.
ATTTAACTTTGAAACAAATTGAGGCCAGCCTTAAAAATATTTCTGTTTCGTATAACGCGCCCGGTGTGCGCAAAACGTTGTGGTTGGAATATTTTTTTCAACAGTGCAAAAAAAAATTTTTTTTCAGGCTTGATTTAACGCTACTCGCAAGCCCCGTGTGGCAGTTCTGTAATTTGTAAACGCATATCGTTTGCGTACCTACCATAAATGCTATCGGTACATCATAGTAAATTTGCGTATACAGTATTGGCAAGTTCCTTGCAATAAAAGGTGTTCCTAAATCAAATTCAAACGAAAAACTTAATATTTCAAATCAGAAATCGAGTGTGCGCACATCGTTCCTGCAACTGTACACAAACAGCTACTTTGGCCATGTGGTCTGGCTTGATTTAACGCTACTCGCATGCGCCGTGTGGCAGTTCTGTTAACGCATATCGTTTGCGGACCTACCATGAATGCTATCGGTACATCGTAGTAAATTTGCGTATACAGTATTGGCAAATTCCTTGCAATAAAAAATGTTCCTAAATCAAATTCAAACGAAAATTTTAATATTTCAAATCAGAAAGCGAGTGTGAGCACATCGTTCCTGCAACTGTACACAAACAGCTGCTTTGGCCACGTGGTCTGACGCACAACACATCACCCGATTGGTCAATTGAGTCACATGCAAAAATGAGCCAATCACGGCTCGTGTTACAGTGTTTTCATCATGGCTTCCGCTCATTGAACCATGTGTGAATCTGCCGTAATTTACGGAGGGAACACTCAAACGGGAAGCTTTGTTTACATTGCAGCATGCGAAAATAAAGATTCCAGTGTTAATTGCAACAATTATTTGGAGTCACAGGCAAATACGCAAAGGTAGGGGATGGCGGGAATAGCCGAATGTGTCCCAAATCAGTCCGTGAGACTGGGTCAGTTCACCGCATAGCCACTCCACGCTGTCACTTGCGTGTGACTGGAAGTCATTTCAAGGCACCTATTTTTTTCCTACACTGTTAGAACCCACCGATAAATGACATTTGATGTTAATTTGCAGATGAATTCGCCATGCAAATTTTTTATGTATTTTGACGCTGCTTTGACATCGTTGGGGCAGATCACTCTGACGGTGAGTAGCGTGACCCCGCTCAGCAAACCAATAATTACTGCCGGTACCTTTGCTATCATAACGTAATCGTATGTATTGACTATTGTACGACAGTGAAAATGTCTGCTTGTGTTGACAGAGATAAAGTTCTGATGAATACAACTGCGGACCAAGTAATCGTTTAAGCTTGGAATGTTTATCAATTAGCGATTATTATCACCTATCGGCGCCCCACGCAAGTGCTGCGAAAGCTCTGATTTTTTAAGTGATTAGACCCCCGTAGCCAGTCTTGCAAACAACTGCAACTTGTAACTGTGTCATGAAAATTTGAGGAATAGAGTTCCCAGCGAAAAAAAAGTTGGTTGCCCGACCGGGCAAGTACCTATTAATTTTAACTTGCCCGAGATTAAATCTGACTTGACCATGGAGCAATAATTAAAACTCTTAATCCACGTCCCTGCACATACACACAAAAGAGGTGTGTTCATGATTTGTAATCTTTACTCTGAACCCTCATCATACACCCCTCCCCTCCCCTGCTGTTGTCAAGTGAAAATTAAAACTACACATATTTATTTGATATCTTACTCTTTTTCTGCTGTGATATTTTATAAAAAGGGCAACTTTATAATTACGCTTATCCTTTGTTTCTTGAAGCCCTGTACATGTACATGTTTAAAATAGCAAAAGACCCACCCCAATTCAAGCCAAGCCAAGGTGTATTTAGAGCAGGGCTACTCTGTCTCAGCGCCAGCAAACCAGCCTGAAGCATATATTGTCCAGCTACAACCTCATCTGTGGCAGAGTCTCTTGCTTTAGTAGAGATTTAATAAAAAATTTTCAACCTGGAATCTTGTTTATCTGTATCAATACTAAGTCCATCAGTCATGATGCCCATATTGCAGTAATACATAGTAGGTATGTGCAGTTCAAAAAAAAAATCCTCCCTGCCTCATCAAATTTTTCAAGGCCCTGTTATACGAAACAGAAATATTTTTAAGGCTGGCCTGAGCTACTATCGTGAAACATTGTACTGTAGAAGAATCTGATTAGAAGTTTTGATGAGTTCGAAATTCAGCAGGGCTCTTGACATGTTTTCAAGATCACCAGGGGTCATCATACTTTTACTTGGGCTGAGGGAGTCCTGAAGGTGTTCCAGTGATTACATGTATATATATATATATATTATATATTTTTTTTTTTTTTTTTTTTTTTGCCGACTCAGCAAATCTGGCATACTGGCTTGTATAAATTCCTTAATACAGGGCCAGAATTGCACAAAATTTTGTGAGAATCTATTTGGATTTTTGTCAATTATTTTCTTTTTAAAGAAAGACAAGTTTAGGAGAATATTTATGAGAATGGACTCTCGGATTCTCGCTGAAATTCTGGCCCTGTAATATTTGATTTACTTATCTGGCATATTTGTATATCTGACACATTTTGTGGAACACAGATCATGCCATTATAATAAGGTTTCACTGCATAAGTGTGTTATAGATGTCACAACTAATATGTGTGTACATTTATACGTATATATATATATATTGTAGGTGCCATACTTCATAGATGAGTTGACTGTGAAGGGTATAGAGCTTGGATCAGAAGTGCCTATCATTCGCAGAGCCTCTAAGCCTTATATGGACAGCCGTGGTCTGTGGATTGATGTAGACATTGCGTACAGTGGGGGTTTCCTTATGTCCTTGGAAACGAAAGTCAACCTTATGAAACTGAAGAGAACATCTCGCACAGACTCCAAGGTCGAAAAGAAGTAAGGGTATATTCAGGATTTTACATTTGGTCAGGAGGCCACTTGAGATATTATGTGCTGATTGGATGAGCCTGGGCCTCTAGAGTCACAAGAGGGCACCACTAGTCAAGAGAGATCAGTTGGCATCACATGACCTACCAGATGAGGCAAGATGGGTCAGGTGATCCATTTGACCAGTGGTACCTACTAGCTTTCGGTTGTGCATTTTGTTTGATATGTTAGCCCTAATTATGCCCCCCTCCTACTGGAGGAGGGGCATATAGTAGTCGCTTTGCATGCATCCATGTGTCCGTCTGCAGTTGCTGTGCGGGCTGTAATTTCCTTGTCCTTCAAATTAGATTTATGAAACTTTACAAACAGGTGCATGTGGACATAAGGGTGTGTCATTTATCAAAAGTATATCACTAGGTCAAGTATCTTGTTCACTGACATATCCTTGTAAAATCATGTCTGGCTCGTAATTCCTTGACTATTAAAGTTAGCTTCATGAAACTTCACACAGACACATAGCTTGACCTAAATGGGTTTTATGAAACAAAGGTAGGTCACTAGGTCAAGTATCTTGGTCACGTTGATACATTACACTTCATGTTCGGGCTGTAAATCTGTTGTCGTTGGCTTTAGAATCATGAAACTTTACACACGTGTGTATCTGGACACAAAGGGTGTGTAATCTGTAAAAGTAGGTCACTAGGTCAAGTATCTGGGTCACAGTGACATATATTCTTGTAAATTCATGTCCAGGGTGTTATTCCTGTAATCTTTAACTTCACACATGCATGTATCTTGACCTAAAGGTGTGTCATGAAGTACAAATAGGTCACTATAGGTCAAGTATCTGGGTTACTGGTATATCCTGGTAAAATCATGTCTGGACTGTAATTCCTTTATTTGTTAATTTAGTGCTAGAAACATCATACACATACACATCCGGACCCAAAGGTGTGTAATGAACACAAGTAGGTCACTAGGCCTAGTATCTAGGTCATGGTGAGGCCTTTATATAAAACTGCAACTGCTATTGTTCGTGTCAGGGCACTTGTCTTTCAACACGCATGAATGAAACTTTACACACAGGTGCATCAGGGTGTATCATGTTACAAAAATAGGTCACCAGGTCAAGCATCTGGAAGACAGTGACAGATCTTAAATTGTGTCCTGGCTATAATTCCTTTACTATCTAACTTGTTTAATGAAACTTCATATACATATATATCTTGACCTAAAGGTATGTTATGAAACAAAAGAAGGCCACTAGGTCAAGTAACTGGGTCATGGTGATAGCCTATTTTAATTGACTACAGTCATTCCAAATTGAGACGTGATTAGCAATATTATAAATGAGGTGAGGGGGGCATGGATTCAGCAATCTCTGATTGCATTTTAATTTGTTGTTTAACTCAACTCACATGTACCCAACACAAAAGCAGAGGCCTGAATATTGATAGTTGCCATATAGCCCAGGTTCACTATGACATTTATTGCAGTTTTCATGAGCAACTTTGTTTCATAAAATTGGCAGATCAGGTAACTAACCATTTTAAACCAAAAATACCAGAAACTAATATGAAGGGTACATGTATGAATCTGCAAACCCTGTTGATTCTGCACCAAACCGTGCTCTGCACATACGATATTGCCATTATAATATAATTTTGACATAATCAGTCAATAGTACTAAAAATGAACAAATAAAATAATAAAAAATGGTACAACAGCTGCCACTGTGGCAATATTACCATGTTCCAGAAAACATAGTGGAAAAAGGCTTCGCTCGTAAGTATGCATCCTTTACCTCGCTTTGCTTCAGTCATGCATAGGAACTTGGTCCATGGTTTTCCCAGCAGTCTCACCCCAATCGGAGTAATCAGGTCTTATTTATGTTGTGTAAACATATTTTTACGTGAATTTTTTGTTGTGTGTATGCTATTTTGACATCCAAGACAGTCACCCAGATTGTGCTGAAACTTGGTGAAAATGTACCTTGTGGAAGGATCAAACTAAAGTGTACACCAGGTGATGATGCTCCAGAGCCCTGATTTTTGTCGTGCCAGCAGAAGCTGTTGGCGAGACAAAGCAGTCACTTTCCATCTGTCCGTAGGGTCATGTTTTTCTACATAAGTGTATCATAGTAGAGACGTCCGTCAACAAAAAAACTTCAGAGTGGCATTATTTCACTGATGGTCACTACAGATTTGTACCATCACTGTCATACTTCAATGGTTACATCATTCTTGAATGAGCGTTACAGAAAAACTTCGGAGTGGCATTATTTCACTAACCACACTGGACAGGGTTTTCATACTTGGGTAAATGATTGATAGTGATGGTCACTACAGATTTGTACCATCACTGTTACACTTCATTGTTTACATCATGCTTGAATGAGCATTATAGAAAAACTTAAGAGTGGCTTGAATTATGCTGGCGAGACATTCATGCCCCCGGGCATGGCTCTGGTGAATGAATTATTCAGTTCAGGTACTTGGTGGTTAATGCAGTCAGTCCTGTTGATCACTATGTAAGTTAATGGAAACTTCAGTTATAATTCTCATTCTTTACCTTTTCACCAAGACCATCAGTCAGATTCACTTCAAAGTTAGTGGGGATGTGTCTTGAGTGGGTCTTAACTGAGTTTGTTCAAATGGTCATGCTCCAGGAATTTTTTTATTTTTAAAGTCAAGGTCAGCTGAAGAAGAGCCGTTCATGTTGTTCAGTGTTCTTGTTCAGTTTGGATGCTCGTCAGTTCATGCACCCATTCTTGTTTATTACAATGCAAGTCAATTGGTATTGCAATGGTAATTCGCATGGATTTGCAACTTCTCCAAAACTGTCAACAGGATTCTTCTCAAACTTGGGGGGAATATATCTTTGGTGGGTTTGAATGGACTGTATATGAATTTTGGATTTTTTTATGCCCCCACCACTTTGGTGGGAGGGCATACAGATTTGCCCTTGTCTGTCCATCTGTCTGTTTGTCCATTAATTCATCTGTCCATTTGTCTGTACTGCATTCAGCATAAACTTGTGTAGTGCACATCTCTAGAGCTATTTGACCAACAGTTACAAAACTTTACAGGATTAATAATCAGGACATGAAGATGTGCACCAGGGATTTTGTTCTGTTTTGTTTTTACTGTGCCTCTGTTTATGTGTTTGTAGGTACACCCTTGATACACTGAAAATGACTATTGTCCATCCCATATCTGACATGAAACTTGTGTCTTGCAGATCTCCAAAACTATTTACCTGCATATATGAAAGTGTACAGGATTATTAGTTAGTACATGAAGACATGAACCTGGGGTTTTGTTTGTCTGCTTGTCTGTCTGAGTGTCTGTACAACACCCTGGATTTAGTGGAAATGACCATTGTCCGTCCGGCATCCCACATGAAACTTGTGTCATGCACACATCCAAAGCTGTTTCACCTACGGTCATGAAACTACATGATTATTAACCAGTACATCTGTATGTGAAGATGTGCACCTGGGGTTTTGTTTGATTGGTCACTGTTAGTGGGCCTTTGCAGCACCCTTGATTTAGTGGAAATTATCAGTCTGCCCTGTGTCCAGTTGTCTTTACAGTACATAGTGAGATAGTAAATTACACACAGTGAAAGAAGTGAAAAACTGCATCATCAGTTAAATCAAGAAGGGTTTACATTAGCCTTACTACACCACACCACACCGAGACCCAGTCAAGGTTTGTTAAAAATCATGCAGACACATGTACATTGTATGGTATTTCACTTTTGTTCGTTTGAGCTATGTTTTGTTATGACATCCCTGACTGTTTGCAAGTGGCCATATAAATAATGACAGGTTGGGGCATCTGAGTCTTATAGACACTCGTATAGTTATGATTTTGTGTGTCCCCACCAGGGGCATATAGATTTGCCCTTGTCTGTCCGTCCATTTGCCTGACATTAAAATTGTCACATTTGTGTCGCGCGTAACTCAAAAAGCATTTGAGTTACAACCATAAAACTTTGTGGAAACATCTAACAATATATGAAAGTGTGCACCAGTGGCCATATTCACAAAGAATTTGGTCTGATCCTAACTTTGATCCCAAAATTAAAATCAGTGTGGTTTTGGGCCCTAAACTACTTAATCCTTGGCTCAATATTTGATCAAAACTTCGAGGATTAGCCAATATATGCTCCTGGCTACAATATGAACTTAATGATGTAAAGGTTAATTTTATTAAATTAATCTTAGTTTGATCCAGTATTTAATCTTTCAAGCCAGGATTAACATCTGGATTAAATCAAGATTGATTTAGTAAAATGGAAACTTTAATTCCAAAGTCTATGTTACCACGGAGAACATAGATTAATTAATCCTGCAAGTTTAGATCAAACATTAGGCCAACAATTCAGGAGTTCAAGGCCGAAAGGCACATTGACTTTCATTTTGGGATTAAATCTAGGATCAGATTAAACTCTTTGTGAATATGACCCCTGGGGTTTTGTTTGTTTCTTGCATTAATTATACAGTGTTCATTAATCATTAATTAACTTGGGGAAAATGTTGATTCAGTGTTAGACTTGTCAAATTTTTTTCACATGCATCTCAAAAAGTATTTGAGGTACACCTATGAAACTTGGTGGGAACATAAGTCAACATATAAAGATGTGCACCTTGGGTTTTGTTTGCCTCTTGGATTCATTATCCCATGTTAATTGATCATTAATTAATGAAAATATTGGTTCTACTTTAGGCTTGTTAGATTTGTGTCGCACATATCTCGAAAAGTGTTTTATATACAGCTATGGAACCTGATGATATAATTGATCAATATATGAAGATTTGCACCTGTTTTTGTGTTTTTGTTTTTTTGTTTTTTTTTGTTTTTGTTTTGTTTTTTGTTTTTTGTTTTTGTTTGTCTCTTGAGTAAATTAACCTTGGTTCATTTTGCACTAATTAACTTAATGCAAATGTCTATTCAATGAAAATTTTGCCTCGCGTCAAACTTGTGTCGTGTATTTCACAAACTGTTTCAGGTACAGCTATGAAACTTGATAGCAACATGAATCAGTGTGTGAGGATGTACCTCTGTGCTTTGTTTGTCTCTTGGGTTAACTATCCTTTGTTGAAAATTATTAATTAACTTAGTGAAAATGAAACTTACAGGAAAATGAGTATTGGTTCTTGTCGAACTTGTGCATGTGTGGCTCATAAATTATTTCAGGTATGCCATGAAATTTGATAAGAATATCAATCAATATATGAAAAGTTATGTGTGTATAATTATTATCCATATGAAAATTTTACAATATGTTTGAAGTCTTACATCAACTACATGCTGCTCTTTCCAGTGCTGATGAGGGCATCTGTGTCCTTTGGACACTTTTCTAGGTTTTTTTTTTTTTTTTTTTTTTTTTTTTTTTTTTTTTTTTACATTTTTTAACAAAATGAAAAAAAAATGTTACCAAAAGTGCTTGGAAATTGAATAGGAACACATTTCAGTACCCTCAGCCAGGGTGGAACTTGCGTGTGAAAAGTCAAGGTCAGCTGACAAGGAGTTGTTGCCACAGCACTCTACATTTTGCCCTCTCTTTTTTAGCTCAGCTGATAAGTCAGCTGAGCTTTTAGGAGGGTAGGCCATCCGTTGTCCGTCCACAATTCACATTTTGGACTTCTTCTCAAAAACCGCCAGCCAGATCCACTTCAAACTTGGTGGAGATGTGCCTTGGGTGGGCTTCTACCAAGTGTATTCAAGTGGTCATGGTCCAGTGATTTTTGGATTTTTAATGAATTTTTTTGTTCTTTTTTGGGCAAATCTTCAAAAATCTTCTTCTCAGAAACCGCTCACTCAATTGCTTTGATATCACACAGGAACACTCCCTGGGACTCCTAGTTCTTAATTTGTCCACCAGGTAGCCCTGCAATTTTTTCCCTAATTTTTCATGAATTTTCGTGTGTTATAGCTATTTTCGACTTCTTCTCCAGAACCATCACTCAGATTAAGCTGAAACGTGGTGGATATGTTCCTTGTAGAAGGGTCAAACAAAGTTTTTCGCTATGTGGGAATGATGCGGATTCCTGATTTTTAACGATTTTTTTCAATTCTGGTACTTATCTGTTAATGCAGCTTTCCTATTGATTACTATGGAAGTCAATGGACATTCTAATTCACATTTTCGACTTCTCCTCCAAAACCTTCATCCAGATTAACTTCAAACTTGGTGGCAATGTACCTTGGGTGGGTTTCTACCAGGTTTGTTCAAATGTTCATGCTCCAGTGATTTTTGGATTTTAAATGAACTTTTTTTTGTTCTTTTTTTTTGGACAAATGTTAAAAAATCTTCTTCTCCGAAACCGCTTACCCTATTGCTTTGATATCACCAAGAAGACACCTAGGAACTCTGAGTTATTAATTTGTTCACTAGGTGGTACTGCAAATTTTTTCTAATTTTTTATGATTTTATTTTTTGTGTTATAGCTATTCTTTACTTCATTGCCAGAACCGTCACTCAGATTAAGCTGAAACGTGGTGGATATGTTCTTTGTGAAAGGGTCAAACAATGTCGTTCACTTTGTAGGAATGCTGCTGATTCCTGATGTTTAATGATTTTTTTCAATTCGACTACTTTTCGGTAAATACACCTTTCCTATTGATTTCCATGCAAGTCAATGGGCATTCTAATGCTGATTTACATTTTCGAATTCTTCTCCAAAACCGTCATCCAGATTTACTTCAAACTTGGTGGAAATGTATCTTGGGTGGGTGTCTACCAAGTTTGTTCCAATGGTCATGTTCCAATGAATTTTGGATTTTTTTATGAATTTTTATTTCAAAAATCTTTACAAAAGTTTTAATAGGAAAGTTTAACATGAGGATTTCTTGTAATGGTTATAACTTCAATAATTTTACGTTTTTACTTCAAACATGGTGGGGATGTGCCTTGGGTGGATCTGTGCCAAGTTTGTTCAAATGGTCATGCTCTATTGATTTTTGGATTTTTTATGAATTTTTTTTGTTCTTTTTGGGGGGCAAACCTTAAAAACTCTTCTTCTCTGAAACCGCTCACCAAAGTGCTTTGATATCGTACATAGACACTCCCAGGGACACCTAGTTCCCAATTTGTTCACCAGGTGGCAGTGCAATTTTTTTCTATTTTTTTTTTTTTTTTTTTTTAACGAATTTTTTGTATGGTTTTGCTATTTTTCACTTGTTCTCAGAACCGTCACTCAGATTAAGCTGAATGTGATGGATATGTTGTTGTGGAAGGGTCAAACAGTTGTTTACTAGGTGGCACTGCTTTGGATTTTCAATTTGGATCCTTATCAGTCAATGCAGCTTTCCTGTTGATTACTATATGTAAGTCAATGGGCATTCTAGTGCCAATTCACAGGACAACTGACAAGAAATTTACTGTTTACTTGATAACTTGATATCTGTTTTGAGTTAGTACCATAATGCTGCACATGTTAATGTTTCTGTATGAAGGTCATGCTTAGACAGTACATGAATGACCTTGACCTCGTTTCTGGGGTCACAGTGCAACATACATGAATTTTACTCTTCATTATAACTTGAAAACTACTTAAACCTTGATGTTGCATTTGTTAGTGTTCTTGTATAAAGGTCAGACTTATTCAGAACATCGGTGACCTTGATCCTTTCCGAAGTTCATAGAGCTGCAAGTGTGATGAATGTCAAGATCAGCTGAGCATGGGCTGTTCACACAGCCCTCTTGTTCATTTTATTCTCTGGTGTCCAGTCCAACTGGCAAAGAAATTGTTTGGGACGTGAGCAGCCAGCAGCAGTGAATGCATTGTCAATGAAGTTTGAACATTCATCAAAGGCCCTAAATATCAACAAACGCTTCCATAATACATACGATTTTCATAGATGTTGATATCAAGCTGTTAATGACCAAACCATGGTAGTAAATTCCTTAAAATGTGCTGAGTAAAATCCAAATCCACACGTGTGATTTCATGCAGCCATGTGCACTTGTAGTCAACTACTGTGACACCATACTGTAGTTACATCAGCTCTGAATAGTGGGCAGCACTCTCATCTTAACTGCATTGCATTTTGCTGTCTGCCAAAACACACATTGAAGAGTTTCAAGGCTCGGTAGGCCTACATTAAGCCTGGTTTCATTTAATTTCAAAATGAATGTACAGATGAATAAATAGCAGCAGGATAAGATATAGTACTGTTCATACTAGTTATAAAACAGTTGCCCATAATATCATTTGACAGCAATTTTGTTGGAAATATTTAAAGCTTAGATATGTTTTTGATTTTTTTTTTTTTTTTTTTTTAGTGAGACTTTTTAAGAATAGAAATTTTATTTATATCCATTATTCAGAAACATGTATCGTATCGTGATATGTATGCGACCGTAATAACTATGCTTCCTCTCCCCCCCCCCCCCCCCGAAAAAGTTCAAATTATGATTCTTGTTGAAATAGATGTGTTAAAAAATTCAATTAAAGTTTCAGTACAAAATAGAAGAGTTTTGATACAAAAGTTGAATAGATCAGCATAAAACAGGTCAGTCATTGCAGTCATGCACCTCTGGCAAATTCAAGTGAAGGATAGTATTTAAAAGGTACAACTGTACATGAGACATATTACTGTCACCCCTGGCAGTCAAACACACTTGTGGCCATAATGGAGGGACAAACAGAACATCTCAGGTCAAAGGGTTGTGATAATGTTGCCGGCAGACTTTTCATACGGGCAGACAGCATCCTTTTGCGGCCATGCCCAGACCTCATTTGCTTCATGAACTCATCGTTTGTGGCTGTTTCTCCCTTAACCTATTAAAAACAGCATTTCTAAAGGAAAAACCTTCCTGAAAACCAGGCTTCCCCAGTCTCTACAAGATGCTAAAGAAAGATATTGTGTATGTATGTAGAATACCATTGTAATGTGACTATTTTGAATTTCTGGCTCAGTTGACTTGTCTCTCAGCTGAGCTCCTAAGATGGTCCACTGTCTGTCCATTGTCCATCCATCCCAACACAGTTCACATTTCCTACAGGATGCTTTAGATGACAGTGAATGCCCAAGCATTACAGGGAGGTTGTTTGATGGTTTGGCAAGTATTTTACTTAACCCTTTCAGTGCCAAATTTTGGACAGGAACAACAGCTTTTCTCAGTGGGCATTGAGCGCAATGTGCCCAATGTGTGCCGAGGAAAGCTGTTGACCTGGGATATTCTCTCTGGAACTAGGGGCATGCTGGTACTTGATTGAAAAGTCTTTCTACAAGGAATACAAATCTGGGATCCTAATGATAATTCAGAATAGTTTCACTTAAAGTAGATCGACTTAGCATGTGATTGGCACTGGAAGAGTTAATAAATTTGGGAACACAGTTACTGTTTCAAGTGTGTTATCACCCGCCATGGTAAATCTATCATTTCTGGCAAAATCTTTTTTCTTTTCTTTTTTTTTTCCTGAAACTACTTGGCCATTTGATTTTGAGAAATTGCACAGGGGACACTTTTGGATATAAGGGCAAGATTTACACAGTACATGAGTAAACTTGATCTCATTCTCAAGGTCAGAGGGCCACTTGCTAAATGTCCCTGTGTACCTGATAACTTCAGAACTATGTGAATTAGGACTTTGTTGATAGTGGTCCTCTGTATGAGGTAGATTAACACAGTACATGAATATCTGTGACCTTGACTTCCTTCCCTGGGTCATGTGGTCAGATTTCTTAATTTTCCTGTTCACTTTCAGATATTTAAACTTGAAAACCTTAATTTTGGACTTTGACTATTAAGCCAGTGCAGTAGTTCCTCTTTTGAAAGACCCCTCTTTTGGAAGACCACCTACCTTATGTGACCAGTTTGACTGTGCAAACACACTTTATAAGGATAATTTACTTCTTTTGGAAGACCACCTGCAGAACTTGACCAGTGACCTCCCAAAATGACTCCAAAACACCACTTATCTATCCAGAAATTCACCATTTTAGACAAGTAAAACCCAGCTATTCTGTACAATATTGGTAAAATCATTTGTCAAAATCAGTTTGCAAATCAAAAATATATTTATAATACAAATAAATGAGTGAACACATGACTGAACAATGGAATGGGGTCTAATAAGTGTACATCAATCATATCTGAATCTAAATTATGCATGGGAAGTCAAAGTAATGCTTAGTTGTTAGGCAGGTGGTCAAGGAGTCTAACCTCCTTTGGAAGACCACCTGCTTTATGTGACCACTTCTTGGATGGCACTTGGGGTGGTTTCTCAAAGGAGGAACTGCTGTACTTCTATTTATTGCATGACATTCTTGAAGAAAGTTGACCTTGACCTTATCCAAAAATCATAGGACCACTTCATTTTGTTGATGCAAGGTCAGCTGAGCGCAGGACAATCACAGTCCTGTTTTACATGTCCATGTATATATATCTGCATTAAGTCAGGAACTAAAAATGTGTTCAACTGATAGAAAATAAATGTAACTTATTTAAAAAAAATGCTGTGAAAACTTAAATTGGCCAGTTGAAAGTTTTTAGGGTCTTGCCTGTCATCAAACAAATGTGATTCCTGCCCATGTCAAACAATTCATAAATGGATGTCTTTGTGTCCTCTTGTTGGTCAACTCCTCACATGGGTTAGTGGGTGATAGATAGTTCAATCAAAGTATGATTTGATACCAATGAATCTGTTGATTCACTACAAATATGAGCTTCTCCAGGTAGGAACAAGTCGTTTTTCATACAGGTTGGGCCATTTATATAATGCGTAGCTGGGTGTGGTTTCTGTCGGATTGGGTGCCAATGATTCTCTTCATGACAACACCTTGCATATGATAATGACATCACATCCTATTGCATGCCTGCACTAACTGATGCACATCTACACTGACAAACACGGCACAGTGACACCACAACAACCAAACACCAGCTCCAATAGCAGAACACTTTTTAGTGCCCCAAATGTCAGTGTAGCGTTTCACATGCAATAACCTGCAGCAACCAAACTCATTGGGACCATCTCAGAAATATTAGCTCACTGTACATTGCTGTATTTTCACTTGCAGGCATTTTCAGTCTCACAGAAGTAATAACAAAATCAGAGGGCCCAAAAGTTGCAATTTTTACAATTTTCACTTCAGCTGACCTCTCAGTCAGCTGAGGTCATGTGACCGTGGCGGTTCTTTGTCCGTCATTTGTCCTTCATACACAATTGACATTTTTGACTTCCTCCCCAATCTGTGATTCAGATTCACTGCAAACTTGGTGGGTCTCTACTAAGTTTGTTCAAATGGTCATGCCTGATTGATTTTTTTATTTCAATGAATTCTTTTATTCATTTCTGTGCAAAATCTTGCAAAATTTTATCCACAGTTGCTAGGCCAATTGCTTTGGAACTGCATAGGGACACTTCTGGTGACCCTCGGACCTTAATTTGTCTTACAGGTGGCACTGCAGGTATTTTTTTCTTTGTTAGCTATTTTTGACTCCTCCAAAGTCGTCACTCAAATTGTGCTGAAACATGATGGAAATGTATCTTAGGGAAGTGTCAAACAAACTTGTTCACTAGGTGGTGATACTGTGGATCCCTGATTTTTAACCTTTTGTTTTATTATTTGGGTATTTGTGGCTGACACATTCATTCCTATTGATAACAATGTAAGTTAATGGGGATTGCAGTGGTAATTAACATTTTTGACCTCTATTCCAAAACTGCCAGCCATACTCACTTCAAACTTGGAGGGAATGTACTTAAGGTGGATCTCAAGTAACTTTATTCGTCGGAGTTTTTATTCATTTTAATTTTTTTTTTTCATCAAAATGTTTAGTCTTTTACACCAAAACCACAAAATGCTGTGCCAATTGCTTTGAAAATGCATAGGGACACATTTTGGGGATTCATAAACATTAATTTGTCCCAACTGGTGGCACTGTGCATTTTCTTAAAATAATTTTTTTTTTGTGTTTTTACACTATCTTGACTTTCTCTCCAAAACCATCTCTCAGATTGTGCTAAAACTTGATGGAAATGTATCTTGTGGAAGGGTTAAACAAAATTATCCACTAGGTCATGATGGTGTGGATCTATGATTTTTAACAAAGCTTTGCAATTCAGGTACCTGTCAGGGAATGCATACAATTTCCTATTGATGACAACATTGTTAGTCAATGTGGATTGCAATGGAAGTTGACGATTCCGACTTCTCCAAAATTTCAACCAGATTCACTTCAAACACTGTATGGAAGTATCTTGGGTGGGTCTCCACTGAGTTTTCCTTTTTTTTTTTTCTTTTTTTTTTTTATTATTATTTATTTATTTTTTTTTTTTTTAAGAATCGTAAAAATCACTAAAACTGCTGGCCAAATTAATTAGGAACACTTTTGAGTGCCCCCAGACCAGGGTGGGATTTGTTATGGGTTGAGTGTCCAGGTCAGCTTAGGACCAGCTGTTACACACAGACAGCCTTCTTGTTTTTGATAAAGAGTAAAGTTTTGCACTTAATGTGACAGGTTGCACTGTAGGTCAAGTAATGTGACAGGTTGCACTGTAGGTCAAGAAATGTTAGCACTGGTCATTTGTGTGCATGCCACCTCATTGTATCAAAGTAGAATGCACAAGCATTTCATGTGAAACGAAGTCAATATAATTTCAGCCTCATCCAAATTCAGAGAGAATTTTGGATTCTGAGTTGTTGAGTGAGGGTATTTTTCATGTTTGCAAAGTGCTTCGAAGTTTGGATGGGTTCAAATGAAATAGTCACGAACACAATTTGTGGTATTTGAAGCAGCGTTACTTGTAAATTGCAAGTCATTGTAAGGGCCGCTTTGTGTTTTTATTTTACACAACCGTGAGTACATACAAGAGATTAAATCAGCAAAAAAATTGATCATTTCAAAGAACAATGTCACATATGAAAAATAATGCCAGTGTTAGTATTTCTGGACATTTAACCATACTCAAGCATACAACACAACCCTCTCAAGACTCACTGAATCATTAAGTGTGATGTTTGCCTATATAGCAGAGGTCTGCTAGTCACGTAAATATATGTCAGCCATAGGGAAACAAAAGTTTTGTGATTGAGACCAATAGATAGAAAGGCATGATCTTTAATTTCTACAGTATCTGGTAAAACAACCCTGTGGAAATATAAGATACTATCTAGTCAGATTTGATTTTATTTTATCCTATTTTATTCTATTTTTATTTATTTTATTTTATTTTATTTTATTTTATTTTATTTTATTCTATTTTATTTATTTTATTTTATTTTATTTTATTTTATTCTATTTTATTTATTTCATTTTATTGTATTTTATTTTATTTATTTTATTTTATTTTATTTATTTATTTTTATTTATTTTATTAGTACTTTTTTTTTTTATTGCACAGTGTGTACATATATATCATATATTGGTGGTTGCAGGTCTCCTGTGACAGACTCAGAGGAGGAAGATAGTGCAGAGTCCACCACTGATGACGAGGGTGCTGAAGAAACCATGGAGGCCACAGAGGAGGGGTGAGTATGTCACATGATCTCATGAACATTCTGGGGACCCCAACACCTTAATTTGTTTAAGAGGTGAGGCTGTGAGGTATTCTTTTCTGTTCTTTTAAATCATTTTTGTGAGATCTATGTTGGGATTGCATCTGGGTCACCTTGCCTATTCTCAAGCTCTCCGGGTCACTTATGTGAAATTTGTTTTCATGCAATAACTGCTGAAAAATTATCCAAAAGCTGGTGAGTGTTTCTACAATTCACTGTGACATGTCCTGTTTTCCAGGAAAAGTAAAAATTGATGCAGGACAAGTAAAATATGAAAGAAAATGCATGTAAAAGGTAGGTGTACTTGTCCCCAGACAAATGGACTTCAAAGAGAATTGTAGAGGCTAGCTTGATAGAATTATATATTTGGGTAAGACTTAGATTAGGATTATAGCTGGGTCACCTTGACCTAATTCTCAAGATAACAGGGTCACTTAAGTGAAATCAGTTTCCATGTAGTAAGTCTTGAAGAAGTCCATGAAACTTCATGAAACTTGGTAGGATTAAGTATCTGTATGAAACCCATGCTGGAATTGTATCTGGGTTACCTTGACCTAAAACCTCATTCTCAATGTTACAGGGTCACTTATGTGGCAGATCGTTACCAAATTCTCATGGTCCCAGGATCATTGTTTTACATGTGTATTTTCCATGTGATAATTCCTGTTAAGTTTCATGAAACTGTGACTCAGTAAGCTTATGTATGTAGATTAGACGTTGGTTGTGATTGCATTTGCATTTGGGTAACCTTGACACATATATCAAGGTCATAGGGGTCTCAAGATCACAGGGTCACGTATTTCAGTGTTGTCCCCAGCTTTTCAGGAGGGCAGGGCACCTTTCATCTAAAAGGGCACTTTTAAAGCACACAACGACAATCAAGAAGGGCATCCAAAAGTAGCGGTCCAAATAACAGGCTTTTCAGTTGTTTTTATGGAAAAAGTTCTGAATTTGTATTATATACTTATGGTCAATAGATCAATTGATACATTGTTTTGCCAATCAGTTTTAAGTTATATTGAAATTTTATGAGAAAATGAATGTAATTGCCCAGAATTTAAAAAAAAAAAATAGGAGGAAAGGGCAGGGAGCTAAAGAAAAAGGCAGGGAGGGAAAAAAAGGGCAGGGAGCAAAACAAAAGAGCAGGGCAAATCTCCCTCTTATTTTAAGCTACCGACAACATTGTATTTGAATTCTGTTTTCATGTGAGAAGCCATGAAACTTTCAACAAAACTTGATCAAACTTGGCAGAATTATGCCTGCGTAGACCTTCCAAGTGTCTTTTGTTGATGACTGTGGGGAGAGCCGATTGAAGTGGGTCACAACAGAATTCACATCTGTCAGTCAGATCAGCTGGCCAGTGACATTAGAGGGTGTGGGTCCTCCAAATTAAGATACAATAATCTTAAGTGTTCCACCAGGAGACATTTGATTTTGTGCTGAAAAATCGGTAACTTCTAGTTCAGTTTGTAATCAAGGCATTTTGCCCAAATTCCAATAATTCTAGTTAAATACTGAGGACAGAAGACAATTTGAAGTGCGGAGTGAGTTAAGTAACAAGAGACATGCATGAATATTTCAGTGGTTCCGGGGGAACAAGCAAGAAAATCTGGCGAATTGTGGACAAGATTGCACAGTCGAAGTACTTCCAGCAGGCCACGGAGTACAAGTACATCAAGAAGGCCATGGAGGAGGTGTCCAATACACCTCTCATGCTGACAGTGGAGCTACGCAGTGTTGTGGGAACTCTGGCCATCAATGTACCACCCCCTCCCACCAACCGACTCTGGTCAGTTTGCTGCTGCCTTTTGTGTTGAAATGGAAAATAAAAAATCATGAAATGTAATGGGGAGTTAAAACGTGTTTTAGCTCAGCTGCGTTTGTCTGTGGTCGTCCATTGTCTGTCCGGTAACAATTCACATTTTCGACTTCTTCTCCAGAACAGTTTGCAACGTCCATTTCTAACTTGGTGGGGACGTACCTTTGGTGGGTCTGTACTAAGTTTGTTCAAATGGTTACACTGTTTTTATGTTTTTAGCTCAGCTGGCATATCAGCCAGCAGAGCTTATGCCACCGCTCTTCGTCATTCAGTGCTTAATTCAGTCAAGGAGGTTTTCATCAAAGAAGTAACTTACTTTATAGACAAAACACTGCCAGAAATGAACAAAAAAGATCTGAAAGATTTGGGACAACTTCCGGATCATAAAATAATGGAAACTTGCATTACGGAAAGAACAGTGAATCTATTCCAAAACATCATTCAACATAAACTCAAACAGAAAAAAAGAGAGTAGATTAGAACAAAGAAAAGAACAGTAACTCTGGTCATAATTCATTTTGAAAAACCAGATGTAGAATGCAGAAATATATGTGTTCTAAATAATGAAGAAATTAAAAACTCTGTTAAGAATTATATGCAAGATAAAATCCAGGGAGTATACCAGTATACCCACCGTATTAGGAATAAGATATTCAACTACAACTCTATGGTGGAAACCTTAGATATGGACAGCTGGGACAGGAATAGTCTTGAGTTGTGAATATGGCACCACATTTAAAGAATATATGGATAAAGACCGTAAGCATCAGCAATTGGAGTACTGTAAAGAACAAAAAATTGAGGCAGCTGTTCCAGGGAGGACCTTATAACAGGGAAGGGAGAAGCATCAACTTTACTAAAGCAAGAAAGGCAATCCAAAACAGGCCTCAACAAATATTTCAAGAAACAAAGTCAAAGGAGTGGAATATGTAACATGGCCTTTGAGGAGTGGACAGTTAGAGCAGTGGAAAGAGTTGGTGAGAGGATTAAGCTGAGGACGGGCCATTTCGATAGTCCTCTTGTTTGATTTATGTCTATATGTTAAAAAATAGAAGAAATTTATTTGCAAAAGGAAACACTAGCCCAATTGCTTTGATATTGCACACAAGGTCACCCCGTGGGGTCATGTAGGTGACATTTTGGCCAGGTGCTGCTGCAATTTTTCCTGTTTATAAAACAGTCATCAATTTTGAGGTAATAAGGATGTTTTCAACTTCATCTCCAGAACAGCTGAACAGAATTGTCTGATCTTTGATCAGAAAATAATCTGACAGAAAGTGACGAAAGTTTGTGGGAGTGAATTTTTGACAAATCTGACGGGCGCCAAATTGTGCTACCATGTTTCGGCCGGTGTTACTAATGTACATGCATTATGTGCAGATAGCAATGCTGTGTATGTATTGCAATAATGTCAGAAGGGTTGTATGGAATACTTTGATTTTGTGCACTGATGTTGCTCGGGTAGACCTCTGCTATCTGTGCTAAGAAGATAGGGAGGCAATAATTTTTTCTGTTTTTGAAAAATATTCTAATTATTAGTTTATTTTATTTTATTATTTTTTTAATTGAAAGTTTTTGCCAAGAAGTGCTTGATCAGTTACTTTAATATTGCATACATGGTGACCTGAGATGAAGTAGTTCATATTCAGTCAATCAGGTGGCACTGCAACTTATTTCGGTGAATTTTTGTGTGCTGAGACTATTTTCAACTTCTCCAGAATGGCTGGACAGAATTGTTCGAAATTTTGTCAGAATTTAAGAATCTGAAAAAGGCTTATGAAAATTTGCAAAAATATTGAGGATACACTAAGTTTCCACAAAATTATGGGATATAAAACTTCAAGACCATGTGTCATTAAGTGATGCTATTGTACAAGTATATAGCACCAATATTGTGCAGCATCTATTGCAATATTGTGAACATTGTCGTGTGGAATGCCTTACTTTTTCACACAGATGTGCAGCAGGTGGACCTTCATCAAATTTGTGAAGGAGATGATAATGCAATCCTTTGACAGGGGACACATGAAGTGTTTACTAAAATTCTGTCTATTTTATTATGTCTGGGTGCCAACCCAGACATATTGATTGTGTAGTTTTTTATTCTCTCTTTATTTCTTAGTAGGCATTTTTGTCAGCCATTATACAAGTTACAACATTGAAATTTTACATACCGTGAGACCCATAGCTGAAATTGTGCATTTGGTGTGGATTTATTGATACGTTGTAAATTATTTAAGTTATGGGTAAAAAAAAAAATCCTATTCAGCTATTGGCCAATCACATAGCATCGATTTACAATACACCTGTTGCCTGTTTACTGTACTACTACTGTTCACAAGATTGTACCTGATGACCCATGATTGATAATGTCACAAAACTGTATCAGAGGGAGGTTCAAAACAAGCTCCAATTGGCAACCAGACAGATTTTCTTGCATATCTGTCCATGCTAGTTTTATTATAACTGTTATTATTTATTTATCTATCTATCAGTCTGTCTGTCTGTCTGTCTGTGTCTTTATTTATCCCGTTAGTTGGTTTATTCATTCATTCATTCTTTTGTTCTGTCATTTGTTTGTTTGTTTGTTTGTTGACTGAGCAAATCTGACATTTTGTTCAATATCTTGGTAATGGTGGATCCTAGGCCCATAGTTACTATTAAACATTAATTGGAAATTAAGATACCAATGGATTTTCTTTTGGTGTTATTAATTTTGACTGTGAGTGACATTGAAAGGTCAAACTGACAGTGAGTGACATTGAAAGGTCAAACTGACATACTGGCTTGGTAATACGGAAATGTCTGCCAACTATGGACATGCACTAACATACATAAACTGTAGTACATATATATATATATATATCTGCACTTGCAGAAGCAGCAGACTCCAGTCAGCAGAGTACTGGATCATCATGATCCTCTTGTTGGGTGATAGTGACATAATTTTCAAGGTTATAGGGTCACTTATGTGTTAGCATTTCCCTTGCAATAACTGCTATAGGACTTAGGAAACTTCAAACTTGGTAATATTATATATCAAGGTGAGACCTAAGTTTGGACTGTGTCTAGATCTCCTTGACCGAATTATCAAGGTCAGAAGGTAACTTATGTGAATTCAGTTTCCATGCAATGATATTATCAGTTACCTCCTTCAGAGACAAAATAATCAACTGGGAGACATTTGGTTTTGTCTTGCAAAGTCAGTTTCCTTGCAATAATTACTTAAGAAATTTAGAAGTTCAAACTTGGTAAGGCTATGTACGGTATGAAGGTAAGGCCTAAGCTGGGATTGTATCTAGGTCTCGTTTATCTATTCCTCAAGGTGACAGGCTCACTTATGTGAATTAGTTTCAGTGCAATGACATTATCAGTTATCCCCTTCAGAGACAAAATTTTCCACCAAAAGACGTTGACTTTTTTACTTGCCAAATTAGTAACTTCTGGTTGTTGTTCTTTTGCTGTCATTGAAATTGTGCACATACTTTGTATCTCATTGAGTCTGAACAAATTATTTACCCTCAGTGCAAGTTAATTCTTCACCATGATCATTTGAAATAGAGGGTTTTTCTGCATAGGCTTGCCTGCCTGTATACATGCAGCTGTAAGTTTTGAAGCAGCCTCAATCTGGATGCCTCTGTCGACTGACCTGCCTGTATAATGTATGACTTACAGGTATGGTTTTCGCACCAATCCACGGCTGTGGCTGTCGGCACGGCCAAAGGTTGGGGAGAGAGAGGTCAACGTGTCTCATGTGACAGACTGGATAGAAAAGAAGCTGGCTGTTGAGTTTCAAGTAAGTCCTCCTGATGTTACCATCGCATGTATCTCATGTACTTCAATCCCCCCCCCCCCCCAAAAAAAAAAAATGAATCTGTAACTGTAATAAAATGTGCCATCCTGTCAGTAAAGTTTTTATAAAGATCAGTTTTCACTTTTTTGGCAAAACTTTGATGACATGGGGAGTGGATTGAAGGGGCATATGCCACTTATGCTTCTCCGAGCATCTGTTGTCCAAGTTGCTTGTTTGGGAAAGGAGACACACATAGTGCAGCCTGTGATTATCCCTTGCCACCAAAGGATATCTTTGGCAACCTTAGTCAAAAGAACCACAGAGCTGTCGCCATTCTTGGGTTTAGGGATAACGTGGTGCTGATCACTTTAACTTTTTGGCAGAAGTTGGAGACCCCACAATGTACCAAGTGATTGTGACTGTTTTGTTGGCACTATGGCAGGATTGAATGTGTCGTATTCCCTTCCATGGTTCTGGAGCTCTTACCAAGGACCTCCCACTGGTAAAGCAGGAAGTCGGCAATGTCCATGATGAGCGGAGACCATGGATGTATTCTGCAAGTGGCGCACCAATCTGAAAACATTTTCCAACGGGCTGAGTAAACTGTTAGAGAAGAGGATCGAAGCCCCCCTCTGTCACAGATGTGCTGTGCAACAACTGCCAAGTGTGGAGGTGGAGCACTTGAGGATTCTTGTGGAACACGTTCTGCAGTTGCACTTGAAGTATTGGCCATGCAAATGTATCAGAGGCTCGACACTTAATTCCAGGAGGTCCAATTGACCAATCTGTCCTCGGTCACCAGAGGGCGACCAGGATCACATAGCGGTCATGGGACCGAACCTTCCTCAGAACCCTTGAGAGGATCTGCAGAGGGGGAATGGCGTACGCCCAAAGGTTGCTCCAGTCCATGGCAAGAGCATCCACCACTAGGGCCTGGTGGGATCCAGGTCAGGCAATACATAAACCAGAAGTTTTGTGTTTATGCCTGTCACAAACAGATCCGTGTGTGGGGTACCCCATGTGCCCCACATGGCCTGAAGGACCGTTGGTGCATTGACCACTGTGTCCCTTCTGGCTGATCTGTGCTTGAGTTGGTAGGCTGACTGACCATGGAGGTATGCGTAAGAAACACAGGTTTGCCTTGAGCTTACAGGATGTCCTAACCTGGTGGTCGATCGTTCCCGACAAGGGAGTCACAAGCAATGACACCTGGCCAAGCCAGTCCCACACTGGCTCTGTGATCTAGGCACAGTGCTGGAGGTTCTCCAGGAGAGACCTGAAGGCAGCCAAAGAGACGTCAGAATAAAACTCCATAAGGACAGCACCCCCCGCATCTTCTTCCAGTCTTTTATAGGCCTTGGCAGATGTGGAGATGGACTTTGGCTGCCAAGCATCAAATTCCTCCCAATCCAAGATCCAACTTGTGCTCAGCCTGCCTCTTTGGAGGGGCCACTGAAGTGATGGGCTGAGATGGGACAATCAGTGCCTTGAGCATGTCAGTCTGCATCAGTGTGTTCCTAGCCACAGACTGCAAGGCAAGGACAAGCCTTTGATCACTGGCTAAAGGAGCACTGGTCATCACCAAAGGTTTAGCTGGGTGCTCGTGATCACCATGAGGTGATCCCTTGCCTCCCGTCTACATTGCCTCCTCTCCTTACTGGGGGGGGGGGGGGGGGGGGTGGTTCAGGTTTAGAGACAACAGCCACCTGAGCATGCGAGCGAGCCTCGTGGGTTCTTTTATACTTCTCTAGTGGAGTCACGTGAAAAGACTCGACACAGTCAGAGTACAAACCTGTCGTTAGGCTGCAAGAACTTGCTGCCTAGCCTTGTCACTCTTCTTCCAGGCCAGCTGGTAGAGCAGCCACTTGTCCTGTCCCCAGTCAACACAAACCTGGGCATGTTTTCTCTGGAGAACAAACACAGCGAAGTTGCTGGTGACAACCAAAGCAGTGCTGCTGATGACCCAGGCAGCTGTAAAGTGGTTTTACGAATTCATCTTTTGACCTTTACCCAACAAAGGTGAAGGAGAATTGGTCATTGGATTAACACTTAACAGCATGCTACCAAGCAGCAATAGCATGATAGGCACTGTCCTCCCGCTCTCTGTGATGTGATTGTCGAGATGCCATGTTGAAATCTCGGTTTCAAGCCAAAAGGACCAGCTCTACTTCTATGTTTCAACAGGCATATGTAGATTAAATATAAGCTATCCCAGCCTCCGAAGAGTCTTGGACCACTTAGAAAGGATTTTCCACAGAAGGGAATGTGCCTGAAGCATTAGAACAGTGTTTGTGAACAGAAGTTCACAGAGCTTCCAACTCAATTTGACCATGCTGCTTAGGCACCCAAGGAGGAAGGAAGGAAGTACAAGGGAGGATATGCACCAGGATACACCACGGGTCCAAGAGGAACTGAGAGATGGCGCCACGGGGAACGTCAAGTTTTTGGGAACAATCAAGTGAGTAACCCCAACTCAGTTGTGTCGAGCGATTTGGCCAGACATGGAGGTCTTGGTAATGGTGGTCGAGAGGTAATGTTACATAACTAATAGAACATGAAGCATATTGTTAGGTATTTCACCTAATAAAAATGCAGACTGCTATCAGGTCCATCCCACCGCCTGCCACCAGTGTTAGGTTTTCACCTAATGAAATGAAGACTGCAGATCACTTTTCACCATTTATACTGGAGATCTCAAAATGTGTAACAAGTTGACAACAAAGTGCTGACAGTGCTTCAGTGCTGTCACATCTAAGTCTGGTCTCTGAGTGCTGTTATGTGCCTGTCTGACTGTGCCCCCCTGGCTTCAGCTGACAAGAGTGAAAAAGAATTGGTCATTGGATTAACACTTAACAGCATGCTACCAAGCAGCAATAGCATGATAGGCACTGTCCTCCCTCTCTCTGTGATGTGATTGTCGAGATGCCATGTTGAAATCTCGGTTTCAAGCCAAAAGGACCAGCTCTACTTCTATGTTTCAACAGGTATATGTAGATTAAATATACTTGTACTTGTTCTCATAATACCTATGCTGGGGGAAGGCCTCCCCTATATACCCATGTTGCGCCTGACCCCTGGGCCCAGGCTCTGCACTGCTGGGCCCAACTCTTGGGCCCGACCCTCAGCCCGAGGACCATATGGGTGGCTAGCAGGCAGCCAAGTAAACCGTCTTCTGTGGGATTTCCGTGACCTCTGCGCCCGACCCCTGGGCCCAAGAACTATCTGGCTGGCTGGCAGACAGCCAAGTAAACAAAGCACCCCCCAGCCTTCTGTGGGGTTTCCCCAAAGGTCCCAGAGGATAAACCAATTATTGCTACTGTATACCTCTCTGGCCTATAGCTTCCCTGGCAATATAACCAAACCATCTATAAACTATGCTACTGGCTTATGCTATGGATAATCATTTACGCTGCAGTGCATAAAATTTTAGCAAAAAATTCCTCAATGTTATAACAAGGTTTTTGGCAAAGCAAGTTTTTGGAGGTACTTAATTTTTGTGTCTGTAACACACTTCTGCATTTCATGAAATTTAATACTTCACAAATGTAATATATTTGCAGTAATTAAAGTTCCTTAAAGACTAAAAATTGATTCTAATTTGACAAAAACGAACAACTCATGAGAAAAGTAGGAAACATTTTATAATTGAAATATAAGTGAAATACAAATTTTGACATATGTTTATTTTATGACTGTTTTCAGCGAATTCTTGTGATGCCAAATATGGACGATCTAATAATACCCATTATGTATGACAACTTGGAGGGGCATGATGAGCTTCTGCAGTGAAGTCAAGTCTCTTTCATGTGGCACCATGTTGGTCAAGACAGGCTTTGGTAACTGCAAGTTGGACTCAACAACTCTGTGGTGATGTTTGTGCCACCAGAGGTCAGCACTTGTCTCATGTCAGCCATGCACATGAGATAAGTGCTGACCTCTGGTGGGGTTTTTGTCCACTGTTACGGCCAGACACGAGACAGGTAGTGACTGGAGCTGATGCACGTTGGATTCCACGCCACAACTTTCGTCCAAAGACTGAAACAAAACTGTGAGAGTTTCTTCATTTAAATTGCTGCAGAAAGTAAGCGTTGGAAGAAAGTTTAGGGCAAAGATAGAGATGCCTGTGGCCATCACTAATACAGACAAGTCACTGAAAAGTCATGAGGAGACTCCGTGGTGTGGAAACATGAGTCCGCCTTGCTTGTGTTGCTTGTCATAAGGTGTCTGTAAGCAAGGCTGGAGTGTAACTCACACCTGGTGCTGTTGCCACTTGTGTTTATGTATACCTGCAAAAGTTTGGAACAGCAGCATAGTAATCTGGGCTTTCACTATAATATTATAAACATATATACATATATATATAAAAATATATATATATATTCCTGAAATTGTAAATACAAATTCAAAAGATAAGTAAGTGTTTTGTACAAAGGTGTTTGTTAGTAAGCTTGAAGAAATGAATTCAAATGATAAGTAAGTGTTTTGTACAAAGGTTATTGTTAATAAGCTTTATAAGCTTGAAGAGATAAATGGTAAAAAGGAAAAAAAAAGATGAATTTCAAGCTTGCTTGTGTGCATGCAGATTGTATATTTAAATATGCCAGCAATGGAATGTGAGTGGAAGGTTTGTTATAGAATGGCTGCTTTATAGAGTTTGTAAACATTGAAGCTGACTATGAAGCCATTATCTTGTGTGTATATGTGCATGTATCTGTAGAAATGGGGTTTTAGGTCAAACGACTTTTGAGTCGGCTGAGAACACAATGTTACTGCAGTGAGTGGTGGATAACTACATTATGTCATTATGTGACACATGCTAACATTCCACTTTCGCAAGATAACTGCTTTCTGACCAAGATGATGTTGTGCCTGCAAGGTGTCTCCTAAGATGATTTGAGTCTATGTCATCAAATTTCACATTTATTTAGAAAAAAATGCCAGTTTGCTTTTACAGGAGTACCTCTTTAGGATTATCAATTGATAAATAAGAATCATGAAGTGATACTATTGGTAACAATGTTGCATAGTTTTTATTTTTTACATACATGTACTTCATTTGATGTCATTTTGACTTCAGATTGGAAATTATCAGCTTGGTTAATTGCATTGAAGTCATAGAAAGACACTTCTCGGGACCCCTAGATCGTAGTTTGTTTTAACAGGTGCTGCTGCAGGTGTTCTGTAGTTTTAGTTTTTGATACTTTTTTCAACTTTTTCAAAACCATGGGTGGTAACTTGATTGGCTGGAGATGTTTTTCTTGACTTGAGGGCTATCAAAGTGGTTCACTGAGTAGCACTGTTTTATGAGTGTTTAAGGTATTTTGAAATTGCAGAATGACAAACAAGAGTCTGTGTTCACAGGTTTAGTAGAGGGATGCTGGTGTGAATGGATCGACATGTCATTTTCTGCTCTGTAATAAATCTCCAAAGCAGTTGACTGGATCCTGCACAAACTTCATGGGGATGTACCATGGATGGATGCAACGAGCATGTTCATTGGTCACACTTCGGTAGCTTTTGCATGTTTAATGAGTGGTTGAGTTTAAACATTTTGTTGGAAAATTGTACAAATGCTTCATCTCTAAAAGCATTGGCCAATACAAGACAAACATGTTGATTTCCGGCCAAAACCTTCAACCCTGTTGCTAGGAAACAGTGTCAACCCTATTGCTAGGAAACAGTGACAATCAGCTGCCATGATAGAGACGTACTGATGAAAGACTAAGGCTGTTACCATGGTTACTAGCACTTGCTGAGACAAAGATTATGTATTCCAAACATATAACAACTCCTCTGTACTTCAAGCTCAGTCTGTGTTTGGAGAGCATCACTATAACTCTTTAAATAGTAAATTTTGGTCCAGTTTATAG
This sequence comes from Hermodice carunculata, assembly GCA_964020975.1. Lineage (NCBI taxonomy): Eukaryota > Metazoa > Annelida > Polychaeta > Eunicida > Amphinomidae > Hermodice > Hermodice carunculata. Next base: position 1,010,603 of record OZ026613.1, read on the forward strand.
TGTGGCAAGAGAACTGTATTTTGTCATGTTTGATGTAGGGATTTTGCCACACATGTGGGTACCTACTTGTTGATTGATACAACACTGCAGCTAATATGAATGGCTTGTATTGCTATAGAAAATTGCTTAGAGTAACTTCTTGGCATCCATAAACCATAATGTCTTCAACAGGTGGCTCCATGATTTTTTTTTCTTTTCTTTTTTTTTTTTTTTACCTCAGCTGATGAGTCAGCTGAAGATATAGTGTAGTCCATCCTCCATCCTTCAAATATCTCCACAATTCACATTTTCAACATCTTTCCCAAAATCATCATCCAGATTCCAGAAAAGAGAAAAAAGTTGCCAAATTAAGGAAACAAAGATTGTGGCACCAAGGGTAATCCCTTCTCTGAACACTATTTTGTAATTTTTGACTTCACCAAAATGGCAGATCAGATTCTTTTCAAACTTGATAAGAACATATCTTGATTTGGTCTCCACAAAGTTGTCCGCTGGATGACAAGGCTATTATTTTCAGATTTGATCATTTTTGAATTACGTAGTGATGAACAAGAGAACAAAGAAGCCTGTGTTATTAAGAGATGCTAGTGTCAGTGCCTATAAAGTTTTACACATAGCCTGTTCGTATTTTTGTTTGCAAGCTAGAAGCTTTTTACTGTAAAGACAAAGTCAGGTGAGCATGTGCTGCTCTCCTAGCCATCTAGTTGTATAGTATGTAATCACACTCTGGCTGTAAGGCAATTGGTCTGCAGTCTTTTTTTTTTTTTTGGAAAGAGTATTTCCAGAGAAGATAGGCTGCTGAATAGATAATGTGCCATTATATTGTCCCGTGGAGTGTTGGAAGCAACGGTTACAGACAACCCATGTTGAAAACTTAATTACCTTGCCTACTGTTTGTTGATGTTCCCACCAAACATTTCAGGAAGGACTGAAAAGGGAGATACTGTGCTTATCGATCTTTCCTGAAGTCCATTAGTTTTGTAGTTCTCTTTGAAGGGCCTGTTGTATTTTTTTTTTGGATTCGTATGTGATTTACATCAGGTAAACACTTTTTGAGTTTGTTGCAAAAAGCAAATAAAAATCGGCTTCATATAACACCAGTTGTGGGCAGCCTGCACTGGCTTCCCGTGCAGATGTTATTAAGTGCAAAGTGTTAGTGACCATATACAAGGTGTACAGTGATGGGGCTCCCTCTTACCTGTCTGACCTCATATACAGACAAATCTACAGTGCTCACAAAGCCGTGCCAAGTTTCCTGCTCAAATATCGGTTCCTTATGGGGACAAAGGATACTTAGTTGTAAGCCATGGAACAACCTTCCCTAGTCAATCCATTCCAACCTGAACATGGCCTGGATCAAAAGCCGACTGAAGATCTACTTACTTGACCACTATTACCATGCCCAGAACACTGCAGATCTGTCAGGAGACCACCTGTCAACACTTTTATGAATAGATGATGCTATTATAAGGATTTACATTCATTCATTCAAAAAATTTTCACCCTTCCCATGTTTAGATGAGACCAAATCAGTAGCTTTTACTGGCATTGGTTTGACACTAAGTACCCAACTAATGTGAAGGAAAGCTGTTGACCTGGGATGTCGCTGTGCCAGCCTGATGGCAGGTTTTTTCTTATCCCTAGTCAAAATGTTTTCTGTCCACAAGAAATGGTGTTGAAAATATTAAGGTAGGTGACACTTTGATATGTTGACAATTTGGGTTGATTTGAATGGGAACAAATTACTTTTCTCAGATCCAGATATATTAAAAATGGTCCATGAAGTGTCTTTTCACTGGTAAACTATGACAAACACCGAAATACTGACAGCTTGATTGCACTGCAGAGATACTCGAAACAATGAGCCAAGCACAGGGCCATAGTGATCCTTTTGATATACGCAGAGCGTGTTCACCAAGTACTAAAAATTGTACTGCAACTATGAAACAAACACACGCACACACACACACACACACACGCACACAACTTATTCGTCAGGAAAAAAAAATTGGGTACACATTGGTATTTACATTCATCAGTCTTTCTAAACCAAGGTTAGTGTCTTGCCTCCAGAGCTTACCAAGATCCATATTATCTCTGCTACGGTTGTGGAGGGGCTAAAGCACGGAGTTGGGTTTTTTTAGCAGGCAAATTATCATCTGATTGTCACTGGTGTATTGCTCACATTTTGATGAGAGACAATGACTGTTTGACTACACCATTTTTTTTCTTTTTTTGGTCTACTTTTTGGATGAATTTTTGTGTGGTAAAGCTATTTTGGACAACCTCTCTAAAACTGTCACTGTGGTTATGGTTGAAATGTTCCTTGCGGAAGGGTCAAATAAAGCTGTTGATTCGGTGGTGTTACCATGGACCCCTGATTTTTGACAGATTTTCAATTCAGGTACATAATGGTGCATAATTCCTATTGATTACAATACAAATGAATATTACAATGGTAATTCATATTTTGAACTTCTCCAAAATTGTCAGCCAGATTCCCTCGACTTGATGGGGATGTAGCTTGGTAAGTGTCGACTGAGTTTTTTTTTTTTTTTTCATATGGTGATGCACCATTGATTTATCTTTTTCATTTTTTGGCAAAAATATTTTCTCTGCAACTGCACTACCAATTTCTTTGAAATTGCATAGGGACATTTTCTGGGTATGAGGGCAAGACTTACACAGTACATGGGAGACCTTGACCTCTTTCCCAAGGCCACAGGGCCGCTTGCTGAATTTTAATGGGTACTCGATATAATTTCAAAGCTATTTGACTGAGGACTTTGATGCTGGTGGTCCTCTGTGTGAGCTAGACTTATTCAGTATAAAAAGTGATCTGGGCTTCATTCTCAAGTAACACAGTATCTTTCATCTGTTTTTCTGTTCACTCAATAAGTTGAAAACTATTTGATTTGGGACTTTGACTTTTGAGCCAGTACTTTGATTTTGTGCATGACAGTCTTCGAGAAAGGTGACCTGAACCTTATTCCAAAGGTCACAGGATCACTTAATTTTGTCAAGGCGTGCTGAGCACAGGACTGTCATAGTTCTCTTGTTTCAGGGATAACCTCATGAAACTTACAAACTGTTATGTACAGTGAATCATCCACAATATGGAAATTTGATCTCGATCATGAACATACATCAAAGTCAAAATAGTGGCACAGTTGGCTGTACATGAATTGTACCTGACTGGTAAACATTCATTATGGGCACTCCAGGTTGAACTTTCCAGGCAAGAATAAGAATTTCCTATGATTAATATTTGTACAAATACAGCTCGGACATCATTCTTCATTGTGACGCTGTGCTTGGCTCAACCTGCACATGGTACAAAGGGTTGTGGTTTCTACAGACGTTGTAATGTACTGGTGGCTTCTTGCAGAATGATGTATTTTGGTACATGTTTTTTGTAGAAGAAATTTTTAAAAGAAATGGAGGGTGAGACATTACACATGCAGGTAACCTGGCAAGGCAAAACAACTGCCGAGTTAATGAAGTTGTGGTCAATTGCCGTGATGCAGGGAAGACTCCCAGAAACCTCAGTTTCTTCAGGATAGCCAGGGGAAAGAAATAAATACAGTGTAGAGCACATTTTGAGTTGTTTGATAAAAATCAGCTGCCATCCAGAGCTGTAGTGTGGAGATTAAAGAGTCTGCACATTTTATCAGTTCGTAATCTGACTGGACAGACCAAAGGTAGTGTCCGCTGTACCTAGGCCTACATGCACCGTGCATGCACGTCAAGGGAGAGGAAACAAAGAGTCTCAGTTGTACATTTTTTCTTGGTGTGTGTTTGGGCGTCAGTGTTTGATGTGGTGTACAATACAGCTGAAGGCTGTAGGAATTTCAAGATGTGTTTCAAGCAGCAGAACAGAACAGCGCAAGATGCTGTGCTTTAACTCTCTCGGTGCCAAGTTTTGGACAGAGGCAGCAGCTTTCTGCGGCAAGCTTTGTTCGCCCAAAGCGCGCCGAGGAAAGCTGTCGACTCATGACTAATATGAATGGGGTATCCTTATTATAATTGAGAGCAGGATGTCTCAGCTAGTTTGACTATAGTTGCGGTTGGCACTGAAAGAGTTGAAAGGATACAGATTAGACACGGGAGGTGTCCAAGTACACAAGGCAAGTGATGTTTTGTCAGGGTGACGAGTGTGCTGGAGACTCACGACAGGCATTGCAATAGGATGTATTCATATTTAAATGCGGTCCTACTCTAACACCTATCGAGCAAAAGAGGGAGCCACCTGCATCAGGGCAGATCCATGTATTTAGCATGGTCAAAAGTAGTTTCCCAATAAAATGAACATGAACACAGAATAATCTTAAGAAAATGTATTAACATATATTTGAAACATAAAGGATGCCTAAATTGATTAGAAATGGCCTCTCTTTTGGTTGAAAAGGTGTTATTTATGGATGTTTCTGTAGTGTATAACACTAATCGGCCCTGATTATGTGGGAAGCCCCGGCAACACAGGAAGTGCGCAGGATCGCAGTTACATATGAATATCTCCTATTCATTCTATTGTCTGCACTATGACTCGGTACAGATCTTGCATTGTGAATTTTGATGACTGAAGGTGAGCTTGCATTGTCATCATGAAGTATAACCCCCAAAGTGGATCTTGCAATATGTGATCCAGGAATTATATTACCCAGAAAACAGATCTTGCATTGTTATGTTGAAATAAGGTGAAGAGCCATCTCAGCTGAGCATGCTCAGTGAGGTGCATGCCTCGAATTCAGTCCCACGCCTTTCAATACAAAATCCACCCACTTCACATAAAAATGCACAGAGGTAAAACACACAAAGCTTTTTTAAAAGAATTGTTATGGGTAAGAGCTTCGAGCTTCATTATATAAAGAAGTTTTGCTGGTGTTTGTCATCATCTATAAGCTATATATACAGTCTGAACTTGTCAAGGAAACTAGTCCAAGAAAATTGATAAAAGTGCGAAACTTGATTCTGGTTACTACATGTAGGGGGAATGGGGAAAGGACTCTTCCAGTGACCCTTGACCTCATTCTGTGGGTGTTCTGGGCTGGGCTGGGCTGGGCTGAGGTAGTGGTTTGGCTTATGCAACAGTGCTTGCTGACCAATGGAAGCCAATTGCTTCACTTGCCACCATTGTATGTACTCCCACCCCTGAGGACTGAGCCTTCCTCAGTGAACAATATGCCGTGAGGAAAGCTGTTTATTTATAGCATAATATTCTGTATGACAAAACAGAAGTATACAACATTCACTGCATCGGAAATTTCCGAAAAATATTTAATGGAAAGAAGTTGTGTGCGGATCAAGCAGGCTGTCAGTCGCTTTGTATATTCAGGTACAAGTGTCGGCCAAGGTGCATACAAGTGCATTTGCCATGTTGCCAGGGCTATCTTCAAAACAGGTTTTTACTGACACTTCCTGATCTCACGATATATTGGGAGTCAACATATGAGAAATCTTCATGAAAGGCTGGATGGAGAAACAAGAAAACGGGAAAGTCGACATCTGTCAGCTGCTGAGGCTAATGTCACAAAGTTGGGTGATGTAGCACAGCAGGTTGGTGATGGCAAGTTTGTGTCCATGCAACAGGAAGAACGAGTGGAGATACTGTACTGGCTCTCACATGTAGACGGCAATAAAAGGCCAATACAATCCATGCAACCAGTAATCACGTAGGGCTTTATACATGCATGTATATACACTACTACACGACTGTGTTAAATGTGGTGCTGTCCAAGTATGTCGGAAGTGTATAAGCCAATAATGCAAAATACGAGGAGCTTTGTCAGTTAATGTTGTACGAGCCAAATGTTTCGACCTATGGCAGTGAATCAGGTAACACTCTAGGTACAAGGGTTCAAGACATATGTGTGTTTCGGGGGACCTACCTCTACTGAGAACTCATTGCCTGCAATGTTGCAAAACCAGTCGTGTGCACTTTAAGTTTATAAGTTTTACAAAGTAGTGGCCTTGGGCAGCCACTGGGAAACTGTTTACCACTATGTCAGCGGTATAATGGTAGAATCTGTTGTGATTTAGTTTTGTTGCCCAATTTTAAAACACTGTGATTTTTTTTTTCACCAGCTTTTGCAATGTGTGTATGTATATACATATACATACATTATTTTTTTTTTCTTTGCTGCTGTTTTAAAACAAGAAAATAAACATTCAAGGTAAACAATGAAATGTGTTGACTTTTTAAGTGAGGACAGATATCATCCCAGCTTCGTCTTGCATAATTTGTTGCAGCATTGTACCCCCTGCAAATGAAGTTCATGTACATGTATACTGGAGCCAGCTTGTCAATCCACCCATCTGTTTGTGGGCACAATCTTCTGTGTGCCACTCATCCTAGATTTCTTTCAAAGTTGGCACAGTCACAACACAATATGTAGATGTGCATGAAGGCTGAATTTTTAACTTGACCCATTTCACATGCAAAATTGGTTTTCCTGCAACATTACTAATGGAGAACTCAAAAAAAAAAACTTGATGAAACTTGGCAGGGTTATGTATCGAAGCAAGACTGAAGTTACCTTGAGCTAATTCTGAAGGTCACAGAGTCGCATTTGAAATTCATTTTTGTGCTGGAAGTACATGTAGTGAGGAACTTTTAACGAAACTAGACGATGCTTGGGAATGATTCTATATCTAGGAGAGACCTATGTTGAGAGTGTATTTGGCCCACCATGACTTTATTCTTTTCATGGTGTCTTGTGTGAAATTAGTTTCAGTGCGATAAATAATGAACAAAATTACGTGAAACTTGGCAAGATTTTGTATCTAGAATAGACCTAGGTTTGGACTGTATTTGGATCAACTTGACCTAATTATCAGGGCCAGAGGGTAATTTGTCAACAGAATTGTGTTCACAACCCCTTGTTCACTTCTTAAAAATGGGCCCCTCAAGTACATATGAAAAGTTATAGTTTGACATTACTCCCTCATTGGTAGTTCAGCGGAGCTTATGTGATGGGTCTGGATTTGGTGTCCATGTGATATTCAGCTTCCGGAATTCATATTTTCACTTTCTCCCCGACCGTTGACCAGATCCACTTCAAATTGGGGGTGGGGGTGGTTTTTCCAGGCTTGTTGAAATGATCAGTCCATTCGTAAACTTTTGCTCGTTTGCATGATCCCATCCAGTTTTCAAGTTAGCCCAACATAACTTTCAGGAATTATTGGGTGTATAAAAATGTAGGTCCCATTCGATATTGGCGGTGCCAGCTACAATATTATGCAATCTAGGGGTCAAAATGCAAAAATCTTATGAACACTCTAGCATCTTTAATTTTTGGCAGATCTTTCCGAAATTTGATGGGATTGTGCGGGAGGTCACAGTCTAAGTTGCTAATAATACTAGTGGTGCCACATATAATTTGACAAAAATTATGAGCCAAATGTGTTTAAGATAAAAGTTCCATATCTAGAAAAGTAATTGGATTAGACTTGCTAAATTTATAGGACATATCAGGAAGGCTACACATGGCCTCCTTGGATACTATGGGACTATGTCCAAAGCTAGAATGTTATGTAATATCAGTGACCTTGACCTCTTTTTGTGAGGTCCCCATGCCTGTTAAGTTGAAAGGGGGGATTTTGCAATGGCAGAGCGTAGCATGGACATCAAAGCCAAAGAAAATCGAGCCTCCAGATCAAAATTGCACTTGATTACATTGCTGATAAAACTATGCTTGGCGACTACCTTTTGGGGTCTCCATGACCCAGTAATTATGTAGTTTGCTGCTTGTCCAAATTTACGGTTTTTCTGCAATAACTCCAGGTATTACCCGATGTGAACAAATGCACATGTATGGAACACCTGATGTGGGGTGCATATTTTGAACAGCAACAATTTTTTAATCTGAGTTGACGATCAAGGTCAACTGGCCAGTTTGAATATAGAGGTCATCTCCTGAATGCTCTGCACCTCACAATTTTTGAGTTAGGCCCATGTTGCATTTGGAAGTTATAAAGTGTGGTTTTTTTTTGTCGTCATCAATGTTGGTGGTGCCACCTATAGTATTATGTAATATACAAGTCAAAATGTGAAAATCTTGTGACCAGTCCAGCATCCTTAATTTTTAATGGATCTCTCTGAAATTTAGTGGGATTGTAGAAGAGGTCTAAATCTCGAATGGTTATACTGGTGGCACCACGGATAATTTGACAAATTATGAGTCACCAATGGTTGTGTGGCCTTGACCTATTTTTAGGGTCATTAAGAACTTAAGAAAAGGACATTTAATTCAGTATCTCGATAAAGAATAAGGCGAATGATGCCAAATGTACCACAAATGTGTATCATGTGGAAGTTTGATATTGTAGGATATGGCTAAGCTTGATTCATGTTTCAAGTTCATGGCTTCATCGCTTAAACACATTTCAGAAAGATTTTTTGTGGTGGTCAGCAGAGCATTAGGCCCATGGGTCTCTCATTAGATTTGATTTTTTTTCCCCATTGAGAAAACAAGAGGCCCATGGCCCCGGTGCTCTGCTGACATACATCTGCCATTACAAAATCACATCTTTAGACTTTGCAGGCAAATGACCACTGTCAGGCCACAAATGATCCCAATGCCCACAAAACAAAACATTACCATTATATTAATGAAGACACAGTGAGTGAATTGGTTATGGAGCAGAAGAGATTGGACTGTGCTGTTTTTTTTGGTTCAGAACTACGTGGAAGCTGTGGCACCTCGCTGTATCATTACAATCTTTATGGAATCATGGGCCCAGCAGCAATTGCTGGGCCTTCTCGAATGGAGCATCTTCGCCACATGGCCTGGTCAAAAGACAACTCATTATGGAAAGATCAGTAATTTATGCAACTTTTTTTATTTTTTTAATGTTAATTCTTGTTGGAAGTAAAGTCTTTTTCAAATAATTAACTGTAAAAGGACCACTCAAACCATTAGCCAATCAGCAAAATGCTTCTTCAGTTTGGCTCCGAAAACCTTTAAATGGTGAGGACTTAAACAAACCATCATGAGCTGTGTTTCTGGCCAGTATTTCCTGCCCTGAATCTTTTCGTCCCAACCAGAAACACACGAATGATGGTTTGTATTTATCCCACGTTTCTATGAAAACATTGTTTAACCCTTTGGGTCCTGTGAGTTTCATAACTCAATGTATTTAGAGCTGATATATCGGCTCTTAGGGTCCAGAGGGTTAAGTAAACACCAAAAAAATAGTCTTAAGCAAAATAGGAGCTAGAAATACGCAGAAAAAGCATAAATCAGAACTTTCAAGCTTTTGACTTGATTGACAGGTCACATTATCATGGGTGCCCTTCATAAAGGGATTGGACAGTTACAAATGAGGTTTTACTACACAGTAGGCCAGATTGGTCAGCATGTCACCCGATCCTATCCTGCACACCCTTGGGTGCCGACTCAATGGAGCAGTTTGTGGTGTGGCTGGTGCCATGCATGGAGACTTGTCACAATTTGTTAAGAGTCAACAGGGATATGTTTGAGCATTGAGATTTCTCAACTTTTCAGTGTGCTTTGGTTGATGTTTAGCTCCAAGAGATTTTATAAATGAAGCAAACCTATCAGACCTTAGGGATTACCAGTGCCATGGTGATGTAGTCCCAGTAATGTATTGATGACATTGCAAGTTCTGTGTTGATGTTGCTATATATAATATGATGATGTAACATGTAGAATTGGATTTGCTTTTTGAAAGTTAATCCTGTTTCGGGACATGAAGTGGGAAACTGACGTGAGCTATATTGCCGCCTTCATGGCACAGTTGCAAGTTTGTTTTTTTTTTTCTTTTGGCAAACTTATAGCATGCTGAAGGAATTGAAGAAACCCAGAGAAAACCACAGTTCATGGATCAGTAAAATTGGCATGACAACAGAGGAAAAAGAAACAACCTGAAATGTAGTTCAATGCATGGAATTTTACACTTTTACAAAGAAATGTACAAGGTTTATTTTGGTGAAAAAGCCTGAATTCAGGTTTTTGCCTGAAGATTCTCACAGGGTTAAGTTTTGTGTGCTTTTCAGAAGTCCATTGCTTGATTAATGAAGCAGAAAGCCTGCATTTCAAGCAGAATGAACACACTATGCTATTTAAAGTGTGCGTGTCAACACACACTTTTCTGTTTTTTCTAGGAAATCTTTATCTTTTTTTCTTTACAGGCAAATTTGTCCCAACATTTCATTTGAAAAGTATTATATGTAGAAACTCCAAACTTGGCACAATTATACTTCTTTGGATAAAGTCTGGCCTTTTTATAATGAGAGGTTATGCTTTTCAAAATTATGCAAATGAGGGCTAATTAAAGTTTGAAATGTTCAATATCTTATATATACTATAGTAGATGTGGTTCCGTGTGTATAGTTCGATCACAGCAACGTAAAGGTCATCTCAAATGTCAATGTCAAAGGTCAATTTTAAGCCAAAATGTCATTTTTGAGGTCAAGGTTCACTTCAGGTAGAGGTCATCTCAAGGTCAAAGGTCATTTCAAGGTCAAAGACCACTTTCCATTGTGGCTTTCTTCTAGCCATAACTTGGGTCAACTTTGATCATGTTGGGCTCAAATTGCAGCTATTGTAACCCTGCACATTTTTTTCAATTTACATGTGACCTCTAAAGTTCAAAGGTCAAGGTCACGTTGACCTTTGAAAGTTTCATCCAGTCATAACTTGGCCAATCTCCATCCAATTCCAATCATGTTGGACTAAAATTGTAGGTATTGCTACACTAGACATTTTTATAAGAACATGTAACCTCGAAAAGGCAAAGGTCAAGGTCATTTGTCCCTTTGAAAGTTTCATCTTGCCATAACTTGGTCAATTTTACTCTGATTTGGTTCATGTCCGGCTTAAATTGTGGGTATTGTAACACTGTGCAATTTACATGTGACCTGTAAAAGTCAAGGGTCAAGGTCATTTGGACTTTGAAATTTTCATCCAGCCATAAGCTTAATGGAATGTGAAGTACCAAAGGATAAAAGTTGTAGCATTTAATATTTACAACCTTTGAAGGCACACAGACAGATTTGCATTCAAGCAAATCTTCTTTTCCAGTTTTTTTCTTTCTTCTTTACCAGCAATTTCGTCCGACACTTTTCTTGGACACTATTATACATAGAAACTCCAAACTTGGCATGATTGTACCTCCATACAAGGAGTTTGACTGTTTTATACACAGAAATGAAGATGTTAAAAATTATGCATATTAGGGGCATTTGAAATTTTCAATCTTGAATATCGTCAACGCTATAAAAGATAGTGATGTCATTCCAACTTCTACTAGGGGGTTGTTGACTATTGCACACCTAATGAATTAAAAATAAAAGTTGTAGCAATTTAAATTATGCCAAATAGCACCATTAGAAATTTTAAATCTTGAATAACTTCAAAGCTATAATAGATAGAGATCCCATTCCAACTTCTACTCCTGTGTTATGGAATAGTTGTACATTGCCATACCAATATGCTTTGAAGACACGCACACTGATTTGCTACGCAGCAAATCATCGTTCCTATTTGTTTTTGTTTTTATGCCAACACTCAATGCACAGATGGAGTCTCCCACTTTCAACAACTTGAGAAAGTGATCCATTAGGAGGGAATTGCCATTTTTGTGAAGTAACACAGACAACTTTTGATGTCTGGATGCCAGTACACTACACACATTATGGGGGGGGGGGGCACGGGAAAGTTCGGATTGCGCTATTTTTCAGTTCAGAACAACATAGACGATGTGGCAATGTTTGCTCCTGTTTGTATAATAATATTATGGTCTGAAGAAATCCTGGGAGACCAGGCTCCCGCAGTCATTGCTGGGCCCTCTCACATGGAGCAACTTCCCCCACATGGCCTGGTCAAAGACCATTCTATACTGATAAAACAATGCATTACTGATCTTGTCCATACTTCATGGACAAGATCAAGATCAAGATCAGTAATGCATTTTTTTTTGACACTCTGGTTTTAGAAAGGTCTTTACAAAGAAACAAATCTCACTGTACAAGGAGCTTGCAACGTTAGCCAATCAGCAAAATGTTCTTTCAGTTTGGCCATGGATATTTGTGAATGATCAAAACATGTTTATATGAATTGTTCAAGAACACTGTCAAGTTTGCAAGTAATCTTGATTCTGGACTCTACTCCAACTTACCAAGAGTGAACATTCCCTGAAAATGCCATGGGGAGATTTTGCTCCAGCTTGCGCACACGCACACACGCGTACACACACAACATGGACATTTGTTATTCCTATATACAAGGATCAAATCAACCATTAGCACAAATACCACTTTTTGAAATGAATGGCGTTTATTTCACACTCCAGTGTCTGCCTATTTCATCCTTGTATATAGAATAAATTAACACACGAGCCTTGGAATCCCAATGGAATGAAATCCGAATGCCAGGTGAGGCAAGCAAAGTGTCCAATTTGAACTGCGGTTGACCTGTGTCAGCACTACACAGGTTGTTCTATGCAAGGTTTATGTCCGTGTGAGCATTTGTATTGCACCAAACTACCGAAATGAGACACCATCAAAACACACATTTGATTACCATAATAAAAAGCCTTGGTTTGTATGGAGTCCATTTTGACTGATACACAATAATACTTCCTTTATTATACAGTGTGTTAAAGATGTAAACCTTTGTATTTTTTTTTTTTTTTGTAATTAAATGCATTCAACATTTGACATGACTCAACAATCCAAAAACTCTGAAGCACAAGTCACAAGACAAGCATCACTTGATTTCTTGGTGGAAAAAAATATGGGGGTGTGGATCACAGTTAATATTCATTGGTCTAATAAATGTTCATTGGTCATGATATATACAGGATAAAGCCCGTGGAATAAGAAAGCAGATAGGCGGGCAGCACCATGGCTGTGTGGCACCTAGGCCTAATTGTTACAGTCAGATCACATATCAACCAGGCAAAAATAGTCAGTCTCGGCTCCCGAAAGCACGTTAAATTGTCTACACTGAACGACTTGCATTTTCCTGCTGCAGCCATTGCATTAATCAACTGATATGCCGTCAGTGGCGGAGCTCGACATACATAATGTTCAGAAGGCCCCATAGGGGATATGTGTATATACTTTGTCCAGTCCACTGGTGCGGCCACTACTACCCACCCCCAATTTGCATGGCATGAATTTACCTTGTAAGACTGGCACAACCTTATTATGTCATTGTGGATTCGCTGTTGGCTCCAAGTGCAATAATCAAAACACTGTGGGGCCTAAGTCTCTGATGAGTATTTGTTTCTGGCACATGATTCTACTAAAACAATCGATCATTGTTTATTCCACCCGGGACCTACCCTGCATATCCATTCAATATTTACCAATCCCAACATTTCTGTGAACTGCGAGACAGCCAAGAAAATTCATTTGGGCTTGACACTTTTTTGTGTATATAGGCGATTTGGCGGTAGTATGAAAGGGCGGTAGCCCAAAGCGACCATGTCTGAACACCATTCACCAGCTGTCACTACTCTATGCTTTGGGGCTGTGTATGGTACCCACTTTGTCAGCAAGTCCTTCCATCTGGCACTTAAAACATATGGCAACACAGTAAGTACTTGTATAGCACTAGTCAGGTCACACCATTCCCTCCCATAGATTCACATTAAAACGCGGCCCAGAACAAGTGAACAAAGGCCAGACCTCAGCCATGTCAACAGTGATCCCCTGGACCCCTTCAGTCCAACTCAAATCTGCCAACAAGAAATACAATACAAATATGATAGGGTGGCCTGTGAAGGTGTCCAGGGGAGCCAATACATGGTACAAACCCTAGATTGGGCAGTCACTGTTGAAGCCGAGTGAGCCAGTGTAGGGGGTGTCAGCCAAGGACGTGCTGAACCCCTCCCTGTGGGCCCACGCCTGGCTACTACGCTGCAGCAGTGACTGTCCAACCAATCAACACGCAGGAAACAACACCAGGTTCAATTCAACATAATGCCTTTGTTCTATCCTTAGTATGATACTCCATTTGAATGCTGGGGAAGAAAGCTGTGAGGTGTGGAAACTAGAATTCTACTGCAGTCGTCTTTGTTTACTATTTGCATGTATCGACATGAAGGGACATATGTATATGAAGTATGAGGCCAGGCAGCCAGCCCACTTGCTGGTCTGTCTTGCTCCCAGTCGAGTCCCACAGCCCAACACACACAGTGGACTGGCCGGCCAACCCCAGCACACGCTAGAAGTACAGGTCAGCTGGATGGTCCATGTTATCTGCAGGGGGGACCAGCCAGCATCTCCCGCTCTTTTATTCATCACCAGTAGCCACCAGAATACATCCAATAGCCTCGTTATATCACACGGTAAGACGCAACACACACACATTTGGGCACACCCGTAACAGTAAAACTTGGCCACCAAGTTGGGTCTTTTTTTTTTTTTATCCTTTTTCCTCTTCTTTATATATTATTTCTTCATCCACTTTCTCAATTTGCAGACATTCTTGCTGTAGTATGTGATAATCAAACAATGAACATATAGTGGTCACACCAATTTCATTGCCATCTGGAAGAGACTTCTTCACTCCTCTGATATACTGTGTAGCACAGTGTGACGACAGTCACTGCTCATTAATGACAATGTAAAGTCCTTCATGGCTCAAAATCAAGCCACAAAAATTGTGGTTTGCAAGTTATCACTGCCATTGCTCCATTATGACTATGAGGTTACTTTTTTTTTCTATACCCTTTTTATTTTATTTTATTTATCAGTTTTTTTTAATTATTATTTCTTTTGCCTTTTTTCACTACCAACCCATGATTAAAAATGCATGGAGATGTGGCATCTTTCAAGTAGCAAAGGACATTATCAATAAAGTAAGCTTTGGAATTCTGAAAGACCGTCATACTTCTAGTATAGAGAAGTAGTCAAAAATAAAATGTGCCCTGTCTTCTTTGAAGCAGTTAGCACCAATTAAATTTCTTGCATTCATTCTCTCAATATTTGTACTCACTTTTTTTTTTAATTTTTATATTTTTATAATTTTTTTTTTTAATTTTTTTTTTTTTTTTTTTTTTTTTGCATTTTTTTTTTTTATATTATTATGTTTGGAATGCAGCATCTCTGGTGGATGTGCAGTATAGATAAGCTCCCATGGCCAGCATCATTTTTGTCCTATTTTCTGAGGTTCCACTGAATATCTGCTTTTGGCAGTCCTGTGGGTCTCCTGTTGTAGAGATCAAAATGTTGCTGTGGTGGTACAACACAATCACGACTCAGCAGAATGCCGGTGTCTGTACAACCACTCACATCCAATACTGACAACTTGGATCTTTCTTCGTTACATGGATTGGCCCCCCAGTAAGTCTCCGGGCAGCAAGCTGTGATCAACATGGTGCTCGTCCAGCGACGGAGTGCCCCAAAGACTACCACCACCTGTGCCCCATACGCCACTATGAAAGCCTCCCAAGTTGGTACCATTCCACTGACTGGTAGTGTCTACCTTGCTACTCATGCCAGTTGTGAACTGACTGCCTGTGGAGGACCGATAGTTGTTGCTCTGCGACTGCTGTGACCACAGGCTGGACAAGGAGCTTGTGGGCGTGTGGCCTTGTGACACAACAGAACCTTGTGATGGGGGCGCCCCTCCTGGCGTTGGAGTTGTTGCGGGCGGTTTCAGCTCGTAGAAGCGGGCAATATCAGCATCAGTGGCAAACTCTGCCAGGATGGTGGTGTTGCCAAGAACGCATGTGTTGAGGGACTTTTGGGCCTTGATGGCTTCTTCCCTGGTGGAGTAGCATACCAATGCCTGGCCATGGTTCAAGTGGAACGTCAGCAGTGGGCCATGCTGCATGCATAAAGTCTTCAGGGTTGAGCCATCAATCTGAAATAAAGAACATAGGAACTCCATCACCAATGATCAGAACTCTTAAGATCACTGCTCTCTAATCTACAGCCATCCAGATGCTGAAGGAAATGAAACCAGATTCTGTAATCTAAAGCCAGTAAAATTTCACCTTGGACATCCTCTTCATTGTTGGGCATCTAAAATTGATAGTGCTGTCAGCATTTTGATAACTATTCACTGGCATGATCAAATGGTTTTACCAGAAACCTACATCTACTGGCCACAGAATGATGTTCCTTTGCTTCACTGGAATTAATTTTATGTTCCCGCTGCATGAATATTTCCTGTGGTTAATCCGCAGAGACCGATGCAAAGCTTAACCTTGCTTTGTGGTAATACTCCATTTCTTCAAACTGAAACTTTCTGGAGTTTATGTTTCATGTTCGGAACGAGTGGGACTCGAACCTGCAACCTTTGGCACCTATATTCCACCTATAAGAATTCTTTGTTTACAGACAACACCCATATCAAAAACACTGACTGCATGTAAATAAAACAAATGTGTTTTCCCCCATCTGATCAACACAGACCACGTACCTGTGGAGTGAGGTTTTTCAGGACCAGCCATCCAGACCCTCCTGTAGCAGCCGCTGTAGTTGTCCCGCCAGTGCTGCCCCCTGTAAAATAGAGCCCACAATCAACCAAAACACAAACCAAGCCCACTTAAGCACTTGCAGACATACATACATATTGGACTGGCCATACATCTACATACTCACATGTACTGCAATTTGCTTAGCTTCTTGATACATGCTCAAAACTTCATCAAGTGGAGTTATAGTATGTCCCCACCAAGTACCCTGTATCCTCAGAGCAGTCTTAGATTTGGCTGATATTGTACTATACATACAGCTGACTTATTGCAAATGTCCAAAGGATTGACAACAGAAAGACTACTTCTTACTACAGTGTGTCCTGTCCACATTGTTTCTGATCAGACTTCTCAAATTTGTCTTTTATTTTCTCCTATACTGATTTATCACTGTACATATGCAAGCAGGCTGTGCACGTTTTCTCTCACATTGAACCCTGCTACAAAAGCATCCACTTTAAAGTTGACATTTTGAATTCTAAGAAACAAAAGAGAGATATAAATCTGCCATTCTTATGCCACCAATCCCACTTTGTGGCCTTTGAACTCTCAATATGGGTGCCAGTACATGACAATGGTAAAACTGCAGAAAGGAGTTGCTTGGGAACATCAGTGATAGCGGACATTCCTTAAGCTATCCAATATTCGTGACTTAAAAAGTACTTTGTTGCCCAGAGTACACACCTGTGGTTCTGTCTCCGCCAGCCCAGGACACACTTCTATTAATACTATTAGGATGCCACATGCTGTTCTTGCCTTGGTTGGATAACCCTGGAGGTGGACGAGTATTCTTTGGCACAAAACCCACCCCCCAGAGATCTGAGGCAAGCGTAGTGTCTGTGGTGCTAGTCCAGGCCGACGACTTGGAGCCTGAGGGGGCAGGTTTTGTAAGACTTCCAAATGATGACGACCAGGATGAGGAGGTACTGGTGTCCATAGTAACTGCAGGACTAGTAGATTTGCCCAGAGTAGCACTGACATAATCATCTTTGATAGTGTTGACACTGAGTGAGCGGGTAACACTACCAGGAGTAATATGTGGATCATCTTCGATACTTTTTGTGTTCATGCCTTGCCAGGGCTTGCCAGGCACAAACTCAGCTATCATGTCATTGATATTGAAGTTGGCAGCAGTAGCGGCAGCAGTGGAGGCACTGCTGGTTGACAGAGAGTCCTTGCTGCTGTCCAGTGTGATGGGGTCCTTTGCGTCGGAGTGACTACTGGTCATGATCGATATGTTGCTTTTTGGCCATTCGCGGGTTGCTGTGCTGGAGCCCTGGTTGGACCATGTGCTGTCTCCAAATGGTCCACTGCCAAATTCAAGTTTGGATTGCATGTTTGGAGTGGAATGTGATTGGTGCAAGGGCTTGGACCCGACAGCCTTGTTCAGCCCCAGGTCCCCAACAGCGGAGGGTAGAATGGGATCACTGTCTTTGTCAGGTGACGACAACTTCCACTGTGTAAGACGAGACTGCTGTTGTTGCTGTTGCTGCTGTTGTTGTGCCACCTGGTGCTGCTTTAAGTTAAGATTCACATCCTTAAGTCCCAGGTTACTGAATTCAGATTGTAAGCTTTTGAGTGGGTTCTGTTCGACAGGCATAGCCCCGTCAAATGTCTGTGGCTTGGTCAGCTGTTGCTGGGCCTGTGCAATCTGCTGCTGTTGCTGGTAGATCTGCTGCTTGATCTTCTGTATCATGATGGCCAGCTGTTCCAGCTGCTGACGCTGGGAGGCCACGTTCAGGGGGCGCTGCTGCTGGATCATCTGCTGCTGGGCCACCAGCCGCTGCAGCACGTTCTGCAGTTGCAGCAGTTGCTGCAGCATGACCAGCATGTTGGGCGTCAGTTGTTTGTTGAGAAGCTGAGGGTTGATCAGGCCTGCCTGAACGGCCATTCGTAGCTGATGAACAATCTGTTGTTGAACTAACTGTTGCTGCATGGATTGATTGGATATCTGGCCCCGAATGGGCTGGCCCTGAGTGGGGTTCTGCTGGGCGGCAGAGGCTAATTGCTGCTGTAAGATCTTCTGCTGTAGAGATGGATTAGTAATACTGGTAGTGGACAGGCCACCGAGACTAGAAGGAGTTTGTAGACTAGGTCCCTGTGCTTGTGGCTTCAGAGAGTTGGCAATGGCTTGAGAATTGGCCAGTTGTGAGGATTGAGCATTTGGGAACTGGGGTGTGTTCTGCATGGAGATGGGAGGCACCATTGTGTTGACGTCTGACGGAGGCTCCCCAACATCATCGCCAAACCCGTGAGACTTGCGAATCATTTTTTGACTATCCATGATATCGCTTGTTTGCTTACTGGCTGCAGCCCTAAGGGCACCTGGAAAAAATCAAAGTAAATCTTCACTTTTCCCTGCTCAACGCAGTCACTGATCTAGACAGAAACTACCTGCAATGCACAAACCATACGCGTAATTTACAAGTTCTACATGTTGCAACTGGATTAGAACTGTTAAGTCAAAATCGTTTTCTTCACATTGAACATGACTATATGCATGTTAATTCACACAGCATTAAGGTTATGTCCAACCTGGAAAAGTGACTTCACTTTCAGGTCAAATATCACCGAGACATGCATCCATGGCATTATAAACCTATATATTCAACTGACAGCAAGCATAAAAATAATCGGTCTGCACTAAAGATGGAACTCAAAATTCATTGTTCCATAAACACAGGCGCTTTGGGTAAAAAAAAAAGGGGGGGGGGGGGGGGGGGGTAAATTTTGGATATTTCTTGAAACATATATGCAAGACCAAATGGTCAAATCTGTGCTGTTATAATCTGAACACATGTATTTGTACAATTCTACCAGGGATTTTTCATAACTGTATCTGTTTTGGTTTTAACATCTGTTTTGTTCACACAGTGATACAAAATTTGGAAAATGGCTGTTTTTCTGAAATTGATAAAACTTTGAGGGACTCTTTTATTTTTGATACAAATTAAAACAAAAGTCTGGACCATTTCTTATATTATACCTGATACTTTTTAGCTCTAGATAATTTTTAAAGTAAACTTTTTTTTTTTATTCAATTTAAAGCCCCAAATTCATTAAAGAGAAATATTCATATGAAATGGACATTTTAGAGCAGCTATTGTCAGTGATGAAGATCCAAATGCTAACATGGTACATTGACTACCATGTTAACATTGAAAGTATTTTTTAAATTTCTTTAGATTGTATTGGGGCTAAACTACTAAAATTGGGAACAAGATTGACAACTCATAAATATATCTGTCAAAATGCTCCCAAATCTCAAAATGAACGAAATTATCCAAAATCAGTTGGGACATAGTGTTGAAAAGCAACAGCTTCATCAATGGGGCCACACGGTGTCACAGAATTTATAATCAATTTACATGGGCATCCGAGTGAAAATTGAGAACATTGTAAGTAAATTCTGCATGTGGCTGATTGCTTTCTCACTTGCCTCCCCCTCCCCTTCTAACATCCCCCAAAATACATGAACTACAGTTTCACAAAACATGACACAAGGTGGAGTTCAATCAGGTAATTAACAAGCTGTATCTTCTTACAAAATATTTCCTCAATAATGGAACACCTTACCTATGGCACTTTCAAAATTCATATTATTGCTGATCAAGGCATTCTGGGCATCTTCTCTCTGTAAAAGGAAAGAAAAAATATCTCAGCTGATGTTGACACAACAATCTTTCCCAGAATTTTCATGTACCTGTTTATTTATCAAGACTTCTTCCCTGCCCACATTGGTGGACTGCACATAATGGCTAAAAAGAGGACTGTGACAGTCATGTGCTCAGCTGACTTTGGATGCACGGGTTGAAGTTGTCTTATGACCTTTGGAATAATAAAGATCATTTTTAAGATCATCATTTCTGAAAAGAAAACTGAAAGGATCTATAATCACCATATATAAGCAAAGAGTTCAGCCTGACCTTTCAAAGTCAACCAAGGTAGAACTTATACATGTAAACATCAAGAGAAACACCATACCTTGGTGATTTCCTGTTAGTGTTCAATGAAACCATGGACCCAGGATCCTTGCATTAACAAGATATGCGACAAAATGTTACCTTCACCTAGCAAGATCGCTGAAGGTCAAAATTAACACCAACTGGACCCAATACATACTTACTTAATAGCGTTTAACAGTATGGGCCTAGGATCGACCATTAATGAGATATTAGCCCATTTCACATTTTCTCCTATCCACTTAATAACAATACTAACATGTTCATATACCCTTTCCATTTTTTCCCCAATTTCTGCCAATTTTGATAATTTGTTAACAATCAGAAATCAAAATGACAAGAAACACCATGTTGCGCACAAATAAGGTGCAGATCAAATCCAGGTATATTCCCACTGTGTTTAAAAAGTATCCAACATTAAGTTTGGAAGAAGTTAAGTCAAAAAAAAAAAAAAAATTGCAGAAAAATTCATTAGAAAAAAATGCAGCACCTTCTTGAGAACACAGTACAGTCTAGGCTTTACCAGAAGTGTCTCTCTGCAATTTCAAGGCAACTGGCAAAGCAGTTTTGGGGAGTTTTTAAGATGTGACCATTTCAAGATACTTTCTACCTATCTACCCAAGGTACATCTCCATCAAGTTTGAAATGAATGTAGCTTTTTGGAGAAAGAAATGAAAACAAATTATCTTTGCAATGTCCAGTGAATTACATAGTAATCGACAGGAATGTATGCTGTTCTTTCATCTACATTTCCACCAAGTTTCAGCACAATCCAACTTTCTATTTAGTTTCAGCACAATCTCAACCCCCACCAAGTTTGAAGAGGATCTGACGAACAATTCTGGAGACCAAGTAAACAAGAGGGCTGTGTGAACAGCCCGTGCCTCAGCTGATCTTGACATTCATCACACTTGCAGCTCTATGAACTTGGGAAAGGATCAAGGACACCATGTTCTGAGTAAGTCTGACCTTTATAGAAGAACACCTACATGTGCAACATCAAAGTTCAAGTAATTCTCAAGTTATAATGAAGAGTAAAATTCATGTATGTTGCACTGTGACCCCACAAACGAGGTCAAGGTCATTCCTGTACTGTCTCAGCATGACCTTCATACAGAATAATTAACTTGTGTAGCTAACTCAAAACAGATCTCAAGTTATCAAGTAAACACTAAATTTCGTGTCAGTTGTCCTGTGAATTAGCATTAGAATGCCCATTGACTTACATAGTAATCAATAGGAAAGCTGCATTGAACGATAAGTACCCGAATTGTAAATCCTTAAAAATCAGGAATCCAAAGCAGTGCCACCTAGTAAACAACTGTTTGACCCTTCCACAACAATATATCCATCATATTTCAGCTTAATCTGAGGGATGGTTCTGAGAACAAGTGAAAAATAGCAAAACCATACAAAAAATTCATAAAAAAAATTGCATTGCCACCTGGTGAACAAATTGGGAACTAGGTGTCCCTGGGAGTGTGTATGTACGATATCAAAGCAATTGGGAGAGCGGTTTCAGAGAAGAATTTTGAAGGTTTGCCCCCCCAAAAAACAAAAAAATTCATAAAAAATCCAAAAATCAATAGAGCATGACCACTTGAACACACTTGGTAGAGATCCACCTAAGGCACATCCCCACCAAGTTTGAAGTAAATCTGGTCAATATTATTAAAGTTATGACCATTACAAGAAATTCCCATGTTAAGTTTTCCTATTAAAAATTTTGTAGAGATTTTTGAAAAAAAATCATAAAAAAATCCAAATTCATTGGAACATGACCATTGGAACAAAACTGGTAGACACCCACCCAAGGTACATTGCCACCAAGTTTGAAGTAAATCTGGAAGATGGATTTGGAGAAGAAGTCAAAAATTGTAAATTAGCACTAGAATGCCCTTTGACTTACATGGTAATCAATAGGAAAGGTGCATTTACCCCAAAGGAGCCAACTTGAAAAAATCATTAAAAATCAGGAATCCGCAGCATTCCCACATAGTGAACAACTTTGTTTGGCCCTTCCATTAGGAACATATCCACCAAGTGTAAGCTTAATCTGAGTGACGGTTCTGGAGAAGAAGTCGAAAATATCTATAACACACAAAAATTCATAAAAAATTAAGAAAAAATTGCAGCGCCAACTGGTGAACAAATTAAGAACTAGGAGTCCAAGGGAGTGTTCCTGTGTGATATCAAAGCAATTGGGTAAGTGGTTTCGGAGAAGAAGATTTTTTAAGATTTACCCAAAAAAAGAACAAAAAAATTCATTAAAAATCAAAAAATCACTGGACCGTGACCATTTGAACAAACTTGGTAGAGACCCACCCAAGGCACATCTCCACCAAGTTTGAAGTGAATCTGGCTGACAGTTTTTGAGAAGAAGTCGAAAATGTGAATTGTGGACGACGGATGGACGGACGACGGACGGACGGACGGACGGACGGACAGACGACGGACGGACAACGGACGACAGACCCTCAAAAAACCTCAGCTGACTGACAAGTCAGCTGAGGTAAAAATGTGAATTGTGGCCCAATGGAGCACACTATAAGCTCAGCTGACTAACAAGTCAGCGGCGCTAAAAAAAAGAGAAACCATCTGCTAGTTTTGTTTTTTTACAAACATTATGTTAGAGAACTGATATCATGGAGTTGTTGGCTATTTCCTGTGAGAATGCAAAATGTGATACATATATCGGTATCAATATTCTACAGAAATGTTTTACAACATACACATACTGACACTTAAAGATGGGCAAGTCTCAAAATGTTCACAGAGGCTTTAAAATTATACTCTCAGGGTGTACAACCATCCTACAGAAGGACACCTTCAAGCAATTATATACTTCGGCTTTTAAAAAAATGTAGATTATAAGTGGTAGAACTGTGTTTGGTCTGCTATGCCATTTGATTTAACCCATCCACTTGGACAGTGTGGTGGCCTTGACAAGGACCTTTTGTTTTTGCTTGAAGGCATCTTGGTGGATTAGCTGCAATTGTGCCCTCTGTGTTTCTGCAGGCAGACTTCTACTCTCCTTGGCATACTGTGGACCAGTTTGGCAATCTGTCCAATGATGCTCCCCTGATCAAACTATGAAGTCTGCTTCCAGTGATCTGCACATCGGGGAATGTTGGCTTCAACATGCTGCCAGTGACAGCTCTTTTCAAAGCCCCTGTGAACTTCAATGCCAGACAAAAATCCCTAAATTCTCAGGTATGTGAGTGGCCAGTTACAAAAAATATCTGAAAATCCCCCACATCTATCTAAAATACATCCAAATCGATGAAAAATAAAGGTTCGAAATAACTGGACTAATCTGGAATACAAAGGAAATATACAAACAACCTAGCTCCACTCAAGTGTTAAAACAGCTGAAATCAGTTAATTATATAACATTTTACATGCCTGTTGCTGACCTTTATCCCATTTCCAGGACAATCGTTTGTACTGTACTTGATCAAGCATGAACTGGTGTTCCTTCACCACATTGCACACAAGCATAGCATGCATACAACTACATATAAAACATCACATTTATCACACTCAGTGTTAAATTGTGGGATATGTTTTTTTTCCTTCTCTCTGAAATATATGTATACCCAAACAAATAAGTATTTATGGATGCTAATTTTGCCAATTTTCATCAAAACTAATTTGACAGCACCCTTACACTTTTTTTTTATATAAACTTTCATTACATCTTTAATTCTGAACGGATCTCTGTATAACTTACATGGAACATTTGTGGGGCATTGTTGCATATATTTATACTAGAAAAGCATCTTTTGCAGCATTAGAATTAAATTGTATGTGTACATATCTATTAAACGAGTACCCCTTACTTTCAGAAGTACATATTTTCTGAAGTCTGATATGCTGTATGCACAATGGTTTTTCTTTTTCTTCTTCTAGATTTTGGTATATAAGTGGTTTTTGAGAGAGCCTATGTGCACAAGTTCTTTAAATTGAGGCTCAGAACAAGATCATTTAAATAAGTTCTGCCAAAAGTGAATAAAAAATAACTTAAGCTGCAAATCTTGCATATTACATACTGTATTTTGCAAGGCACAGCAAATGTAAATTCCTGCTAATGTATTGCCAAAAAATAATGCAAAATTCAACAAACTAAGCTAGCATCCTGCTTAAATTACTATAATAGCATGTAGCCCATCAAACAGTACTTATGTCCCAAAATCCAAACGAAAATATATATAATCATAGTGCATAGCACATCTCAAACTTCAGAAAATATTTTTCCATTTGAAAATGAGGTAGCCCTTTATAAAACTTATAATAAATAAAATTTAACAGCAGCCAAGAACCCTGTAGCTGTGTATAGCAATCACCCATCTGGTATTCCTGTAAGTTTTACAGAAATTTATGAAAAATGAAAAATTTACGATTTTATGATCATTTATATTTTAAAATTCATATGTGGGATAAGTTTGTGCTCAGTTTCCTTAAAATGATATTTTTAGGTCATCATTACATTTACAAAGACATGCAGATATATCAGGGTAACATATTCCATGTCCCCAGTGGAATTGATGCAGTACTAACACTTGAAGCTGTTTCTTAATTTCAAAATAATTAAATGGATCTTCATATTTGGCCCTAAATCATCTGAAGATGGCATGTCAGACAGGTGTCTCGCAACTTAACTTCTGAAAGCCCTATCTTGAACACTATTGGGAGTACTCTGATAATATTTGCATGGCTTCACAAGTTGCCTTGTGCATGATAAGTTGAATTTTATCAAAATCTCTTAACATGAACTGGGAAAATTGCATTTTCCAAGTGCTTTGGTACGAAATATACCTCTGGGAAAATTGCATTTTCCAAGTGCTTTGGTATGAAATATACCTCCTGGAAACTTTAAATTCATTTCAGCATTTTCTTGTTTGCTTTCACTATTTTTACCATTTTTTCATCCATCTTTTTGATAACTGGAATGTGAAGCAGCTGTTAGAGAACACAAATGGACTCACCTTGAATCCCATGTCCATGAGTTGTTGTAGCATCTTACTTCTCATCTGTGGTGGCTGTTGCTTCACACCCATACCAAAATTTGAACCCTGCAAACAGGAACAAAACAGTTGAAACAGTCATAATTCAACAACACTTCAGGGTGTGGTAATATCTACACCTATACTGTTCACTGTTTACTACTTCTCATTATTAAAAGCACAGAAGTGCACCATACTAGAATTTAAGCTGGCCTGGTGTCTACCAAACTGTCACCAAAAATCAGATTCCTACAAAATTACACTCGACAGCAGTCTGGTAAATCTCCAACAAGTAACATTCTTAATGCACAAAACACAGTTTACTGACACAACTTTGCACATTGACATTACGGACACACTTCAAAGTGCAGCATCAAAACCGCACCATAAATATATACACATTTTACAGCATCTCTGATAGATCCATTCTGAGAGCAGAGACCATTAAGGTAATTAGGTTGAATGCTTCTTTCACAGTGTTACCCAAGTACAATAACAATGTCCCCACCCAATCCTCTCAAAACTGAAATGCACAAGTCATGCAGAGCAAAATAAAATCTATCAGCCATGCACAATTTGAAACTTGGGCCTCTGGAAAAATATATGTAAACACCCAGGATACAAGCATACGTCCTTTCACAATGGTGAGAAAAGACCTTGTGACCATCAAAACCACAATTCTATCTCCCAGCTTTTTTTTGATTGCACAGAACATATACACAATTTCAAAGCATGCATGGGACCACCATCGAGCAATCTGGTGTCCTAAGAATATGCTTGTAAGCAGGCATACATATTTGTCCACTTTCATGACTGGAGCCAAGCTCAAGGATTTGTTTCAAAAGAAAAGCCTGCTACCTTTGGTCTTTTGGTCATTTTGTTCCATCCCTGTGCACTACTCCAGGATGAACTGTTCTCTTGGGAATTGCCCTCCCAGTCACCCATGTCTTCCCATACATTATTGCTCGAGTCTTCCCAGTTTGCCGGTCCACTACGGTCGCCTTCACCGGGCTGCAACATCAAACCATAGTCCATACACTAGAGGGCAGCACTGTCCATAAACTAGACTGCAGCAGGACACTACCCAATACGCCCACAGCCTGCGTCGCCACTAAGCTACAATCACTGCACTCAAGCACAACATACAACTCCCTGGCCAATCATAAGCTGAGTTTAAAAGACACATTTTTTTCTCATTTTGAGCAAAAACCTGTGCAACTCGGGACTTTTCTGTCTTTGAGTTCCATGCCACCAATCCCACTACCTTGTGCTGGGGGGGAAAATCTTATACTTGCATGCTACATTTATGCAAATCCCATCCTTCGGTCAGTTTAACCCAAGGCACAGAGATACCTTTGCTCCCGAACAT
Organism: Hermodice carunculata; assembly: GCA_964020975.1. Taxonomy (NCBI): domain Eukaryota; kingdom Metazoa; phylum Annelida; class Polychaeta; order Eunicida; family Amphinomidae; genus Hermodice; species Hermodice carunculata. Next base: position 1,037,395 of record OZ026613.1, read on the forward strand.
TGTCACAGAGTGAGCCAACATCTAGAGCAACACTTTTAGGAAGCCATGAATGACTCGATGCGTTATCCTGCCTGCTGGACAGCAGGACCTGACCAGTCACAATTGAGAACCAGAAAGGCAAGCTGCAGTTACCGGTATTTATGAGCTGTACCAAAGATATAAAATCTGACAAAACTTAAATGAAATTATTTTTTAAAAAATTAATAAGGCAACTTTTGCACACCAACAATTGGCAATAATATAATAAATACATGTTTAAGGATAATGCAAAGCATACTCAAGCTTTCTAGTTTCAAAGAGAGAACAGAAAATAAAACACCTGAAACGAAGATTAAAATAAAATGACCAGTGCATGCTCTTTAGGTGTGCCTCTGTGATCAAGGTCCATTCAAGGGTTGCGTGATTGACCAACTACTGCATGAAAGCATATAATACACAAGGCATGGAGGAACTGTCGCAAATTACCAGTAACTAACAATGGACACAGCAGAACACCACGCTCTGCACTTGAATGGCTCTTGATCACTAAAGACCCATAACCTCAATGCCTCTGTCTGATAGCATGGCATCACACAGCCTATGTACCTTTTTGGCAGTGTTGGCATTCCATTCTGCAGGATCACCCCAGCTTGATGTGGACGAGTTCTTTGGTTTAGCACCACCACCATTCCACTGGTTGTCATTCCAATTGGGCTGCTTGTTCTGGAAGAACATTCAGGTGTACTTTGTAGCTACTGTATTTTAACTAACACACACACAGAGAGAGAGAGAGAGAGAGAGAGAGAGAGAGAGAGAGAGAGAGAGAGAGAGAGAGAGAGAGAGGTAAAAACATTGTAAGCAAAAATAGGATGGCACTCACAAAACTAACAAAAAAGTTATAATTCACCTTAATTAATCAATATTGGGCCAACATTTTCACCTTTAGTTTCAGAATATCTTTTAATGAACATCGCCCCTTATATTTTAAACTTCAAAAATGGGATTGCCCATAAATGCAATATTAAATTAATGCAATTAACTTAAGATTATTTCTTCTGCATCATGGGGCACAAAGCAGCAGTGAAGTGAAAGAAATCACCACGTAGCACGGCAATTCTTTTGAAATGGTCCATCAATGAGCAAGGTTTACAAAAAGAAAAAGAAAAAAAGAGAAAGAAAAACTAAACAAGAGGATCATGATGATCCTGTGCTCTGCTGACTGGGATCTGCTTTTACAGTATTGGAACACATGGACTGCAGTCTAGATTTGCACAGCTATATACATGTATGTAGAGTGGTAGCAAAGTTTGTCCTTAAAATAAATTTTGAAGGCGCCCAAGTTTAAAATCAACACTACCAATAGATATCGCATAGGAGTTTTTTCTCGATCTTTATAGTGATCATGGGCGTAGGATCTTCCATTACCAATGAAGATACAAGTCAACATGCAGATTTGATCTTAAGGTCAAAATTGTTAATATCTTAACAAACTCCACAGGCACTTTGGTATCAATGTTTAATAACATATTATTCAATAAGAAGACTATGAAAGTGTAGGTGTATAACTAAATGTTCTTGAATAGTAACATACAGGACCATGAAGTCCAGATGCATTACTAATTGTTCTTGAATAGTAACATTATAAATTACTCTATGTTAACTTGCTCTGTCTTGTTGCAGGTACCATAAACTATGCACTACTGAATTGTCCATAGTAGTACATGTATTATCAATTGACATACCTTGCTATTTCAATGGCTGCCGATGTACAGTGGCAGCACTCACTTACAGTCAACAAGTCTGATATCGCATAACTTTGTCAAAAATTAACATATCCACATTATTTTCGCAAACTTTCATTGTCTAATGTCCAATTATATTTTGATAAAATTTTAAGCAATTCTATCATGCTGTTCTGGAGAAGAAGTCGAAAATAGCCTTTAAACGCAAAAATTCATAAAAAAATAAGGAAAAAAATCGCAGCACCACCTGGTGGCCAAAATGAGAACTAGTTGACCCCAGGTGACCCTATGTGCAATATCAAAGCAATTGGCCAGGTAGTTCTTGAGATGAAGAAATTTTTTTTTTTCAAAAAATAAATTTAAAAATTCATTAAAAACAGAAAAATTATTGCATCATCATCTCCTTCCCAAACTTGGTAGAGGTTCACCTGGACAACATCCATGTACAAAATTAAAACATTCCATACAGCGGTTTTTGAGAAGAAGTCAAAAGGGTAAATACAATAGTGTAATATATGCACTGTATTGCCATATACATGTATATACATGTGTGTGTATATATATATATATATATATATATATATATATATACAGCTGCAGCACTTCCTTACAGTTGCGAAGTTTGATATCCCATAACTTTGCCTAAAATTAACATATCCATATTATTTTCGCAAACTTTCATTGTCTAATGTCCAACTATATTCTGAAAAATTTTTTAAGCAATTCTGTTCTGCCGTTCTGGAGAAAAAGTCGAAAATAGCCTTAACAGGCAATAATTCACAAAAAAAATAAGAAAAAATCACAGCACCACCTGGTGGCCAAAATAAGAACTAGTTGACCCCAGATGACCCTATGTGCAATATCAAAGCAATTGGCTTCGTAGTTCCTAAGATGAAGAAATTTTAATTTTTTTCAAAAAATAAATTAAAAAATTCATAAAAAATAGAAAAATTATTGCATCATCATCCCCTTCGTAAACTTGGTAGAGGTTCACCTGGGGATCATCCATGTGCAAAATCAAAACATTCTATTTAGCGGTTTTTGAGAAGAAGTCCAAAATATAAAAAGTCTAATGACAGACGGAGAGACGGACGGACGACCGACGCAAACGGATTCTATAAGCTCTGCTGACTGACAAGTCAGCAGAGCTAAAAAAAACCCACCAAATCTGATTCAAGCAAGGCTTAGTCTTGCAGGAACCAGAGCGAAATTCATTCAAGTTGACATCCTTCATAAATGAACACATTATTACCAGGGTATTACCAAAAACACATGCACAAGATTATCGGGTGTCTGCCTACCTGTTGTTGACCTTGCTGTGACCAGATGTTAGTTCCATCATCAACACGTGCTCCTGGACTTGGATCTCCCCAGCCTGAAGACTTGATGGACGGCGTCCCTGATGGTGGCGGTTGTGTTGGTGGCACTCCCCAGACATTGGCATTGCTGCTGCGGTCATCAGGTTTCATGTTAGGAGGTGGACAAGACATATTTGGCGGTTGGGGCATGTGTGGGGTCAGAGGTGTCGATGGAGTGCTTGGATTGCTCCAATTTTTTGGTTTCGATTGGTTGTGGTTGCTGGGATCTCCCCAGAAAGCAGTGCCATTATCAACATTGCGACGGTTCGCTGGGGAGGACGGATCTTCCCATCCCACTAGGGTTTCAGTTTCTGCTGGATCACCCCAACTGGAAGAGGAACTTTTGTTGCCTGATGAATGGCCCCAAGTTCCCATTTCAGTGTGACCATTGTCTCCCCATGAACCACTTTCACTGCTCTTGCGGCTGGTGTCACCCCAGTTGCCACTCTCCGTCTCGCCCCAACTGGAGCTGTCATTTCTTTCACTTCGGTTGTAGTTTCCACTGCCACCCCACGAGCTGATGTTCTGCCACTGGTTGTTGCTGGCTTGGCTGGCGCCTGCCTGATTGCCACCCCACGTATTGGCGCTTGGTCTATTGTCATTACTGTTCCATGTGCTGCTTTGGTGGTTATTGCTGCTCCCTGCACTGGAGCCACCACTCCATGTGTTCTCCTTCATACCACTGTCACTTGGCTGGTTGCCCCACTGATTATTACCAGAATTTTTAGGTGGGGGTGGTCCAGACCACGTGTTTGAGCTTTGATTAGGAGGTGGAGGACCAGACGGAGGGGGTCCATTCCATGTGTTGCTGTCATTATCACTGTGCCACTCGGAGCTTCCCGAGGCACCAGCACCACTGCTGGAGCCCCACGCAGCCCCGGCACTGCTACTGCTGCTACTACCACTACCACTGCTCTCTTTTGAAGCTTCCCAAATGGCAGTGCCATTAATGTTTGTGGAGTTCCAGTGAGAGCTACTGTCATTGCTGGCTGTCGAACCTTTGCGGCGGTTTTCTGCAGGACTAGAATTTTCATAAGTATCCCAAGGAGTATCCTGTCTAATTGGCCGTTTCCCCCACCCTTCACTAGTCATGGCCATATGCATTTTGCTGTCTGGTGGTGGTGCATCACCAAAATGAGATCCTGTGTTTGCAGCAGTGTTCTTGTTGGCAACATTACCAACACTGGAGGTATTCAGTCCTTTTCCTGCAGCCTGGGCCCATGTACTGGGCGGCCCTTGTTGGCTACCTCCCATTGACCCTGGCTTTGGTACATTGGGGTTAGCATTTGTAATAGGATTGCCACGCCCCCATGCACCTTGTGGACCACTTGGTGGAGCACTACTTCCACTATTACCCCACTGAGCTTGGGGGTTACTACCACTTCCACTCCCTACCCAATGAGACGGAGGGTTCTGTCTGTTGTCAGGTTGTCCCCAGTTAGAGGTGGTGTTTGGCTTACTGTTAGGCTGTCCCCAGCTGCCAGTGGGAGTATTTCCCCCTGCACCACTCTGTCCCCAGCCAGATGCAGTAGAACTAGTCTTAGGTACATCTGTATCCCCCCATCCTGAGCTTGGGTTACTAGGCTTGTTTGCCTCCCCCCAACCAGAATTGGGCCTGGACTCTGGAGGTTTGTCCCCCCACCCCGTTGGGTTGGGCTTGGTCTCCCACCCTGTGGTGCTGGATTTAGCTTCCCATCCTGATGGGGCAGAATGCTTATTCTGCATCTGCTGAACTGGCCATCCAGTTGCTGGGTTTGGCTTGATATCAGGCTGGCCCCATCCCGTTGGGTTTGGTTTCTGCTCTACTTGTCCCCACCCCTGTGTACCGCTTTGCTGTACCTGTTGTGCCTGACCTTGACTTAGCGCCCACCCCTGAGCAGTACTTATCTGTCCCCCTTGTCCCTGTCCCCACCCCTGGGCACTACTTGGCTTTACTTCCGATTGTCCCCACCCCTGGGTACTACTTGTCTTAATTTCAGGTTGTCCCCACCCCTGGGGCTCTACCTTAGTGTCTGGCTGTCCCCATTCACCCCCAGTTCGTGCAGCTGTTGCCCTTTTATCAGGCGTGCCCCAACCCTCTGTGCCAGCATTTGGGTTTGGACTAGGTGTGGGTGATCCCCAGCCTTCAGCTTTAGGTTGACAGGGACTGGGTGTACCCCAGCCAGTAGCTACTGAGGGAGTGCTGCCCCAATTGTCCACTGAAGAGTTCACATTCACATTACTATCCACAGCCTTTGATGTAGCAGTATCCATTGTATTATCAGCTGCACTTCCTTGGCTAGCAATACCGAGACCTGAACCAATCACAGAGTTGCCACGAGATAAACTTCCCCACCCAGAATCCTGATTGGCTGACGCTCCTTGTTGAAGTCCTGTCAGACCAAAATTATTGATACTTTGCCATGACATGGCATTGTTACCAGAAACCATTGTAGAACCTGCAATGTCACTGCCACTAGTCACAGGTCCATTGTTTTCAAGGTGAGCACCAATTGAAGTGGGTACTTCATTTCCTCTACCAGGCTGTGCCTGCATGGCGTTTTGTGGCCCATTATTACTGCCCATACTGGCAGTGGTGTTCATGCCCCACCCCAAACTGTTGGGGTTGTAGGCGCTAGAAGTCAGTGGGTTTGATGCACTAATATCACCTCCCATTGCAGGACTATTCTGGTTACTTTGCATATTAAGTCCATGGTTGTTCACAGCTGGATTGTTGGCAGAGGTTTGGGGGGTTCCCCACCCCCCAGAGTTCATATTGGCAGTTCCAGGGCTTGCACAACCCCAGGTGGCATTCGAGTCTTTTACAGAATCATCACCAGGATTAGAAGCTCCCCACACACTGGAAGCACTCTGACCTTGCATGGCACTTGACCCTTGACCTGTATCATTTTGACCTTGACCTTGCCCCTGGCTTGCTTGCCCTGGATTACTTGAGCATGATATCACAGATCCAGATTTGACAGATGCATTGTCATTGTCCCCATTATCGGAGTTGCTCTCCGATTGGTCACCAATGGAAGGCCAAGCTTCCTTATCTTTAGTGTCCACAATGATGTCATTACTGTTAGATGTCGCTGAAGCACCCCAAACACTACTACCAACACTCGCCATCATACTGATGGCAGGGGCTTCAGGATTCCAGGTACCAATTTCATGGCTGTCACTTTGGTGGGGGCCAGCATCTGAAACCACAAAATATTAAGATGCAACTTAGGTGAAACAAATATTTATGTACATGTGTAAATAGAACAGCCACCCACAAGAAATACTTTTTTTCAAGCTTCTTATCAAAAAGACAATGAAAGGGCAAGAATGACCTTAAGACCCCCCTCAGCCAGGGCAAAAATATACTTGGTGACCTTGAAAATTGGTCACAAGTGCTCAATGTTGAACTCAACCAAGCACCCCAATAAGATGCCGCAGCAGGATAAGTTGTATGATAGCTCAATTTGTCCAACAGTTACTGCATCCACAAGGGTAAAGAGTGGAAGGAAGGATGCTCATACTTGATAACAACAATACCTCGCAGGCCAGAAGGCCAAAGAGGTAAAAAAACCCTCACAAAACTACATACGCTGTCCTGTCCTCTTCCCTTTATCAACAGAATTTTTCAATTACAGAAGACTAGTATAGTATCAAATCCCATCTTGACATGATGCTTGATAATTATTTGCTCTCCAGTTAGCTCTCAGTGCTGCAGGAATTTGCCAGATGACTGGTCTTTTTAACTGATTGTCCATGCTTTTCATACTTTGTTGGTGTGCAAGGGCAGTTTGGTATCACAAGGTTCTTTGCCTGTGGCTGTCTCTTCACTACACAACTACTCATAACGGTAATATACATCAAATTTTAAATTCTTATTGCCCACATTTTAAGGAACAAGATCTGCAACTTTTGCAGAGAAGGCTGATTCTGCATCAAATCCCAGTGACATATGATGCTTGATCATTAGTCATATTTACCAGTTAAATTTCATGAATTGACTCAAAATAGGGAGATATCCTGTAATATTAAAGCACTTATTTTTCTCAATTAAAAAAAAAAAAAATTTTCGAAGCTCATTCACCCATGATAACAACACCTCATAGCTTTATATCAAACTTTGTGTATATAGGAGGAAAACCATGCATCTGGCCTCTCAGAAAAGGCATCAGCTCTTTTCTGATTGCCCCTATTTAGGGCATCCATAGAACATAGAACAGAAATTCTACTGGATCATAAAGCCCAATACATATGTGAACCAAGTGACCTGGTGGGTCCACTTGTTTACCTCTCCTTATTTGGAAGGAACTTTCATTTCAAGCAGGCAATTTGAAAAGGATTGGCTGTGATAACCAATCAAAGCCAATGCACACCCTGTCCTCATGTCATCACAATGCACGTGTATTGTGTGAGAACGCAAAGTTACCTTTACGGGCCCCCAGCGGTTTTCCCCTTAGTTCCTGACGAGTTCATTCAAACGAAACCAGTCGAACTTTTACCTCTTCCATTGAGGCCACTTGCCCCCTCTTATAGCTTATTTTCTTCAATTAATTCCAGAGAATATAGAGCCATAAAAATTTATCATGTTTCCCAACCATCAAGATGTAGGCCGATTTCACCTTAATTCACTGGAAAATTGCAAATATGAGCTTGTATACCTTTTCTCCTTTTAAGATCCTATCTAGAGAAAATGCACCAATTCATTTCTTGGGATTTGAGTTTCATCCATATATAGGCATCTACCAAATATTGCTCCATGTCAATGGCTTCACAAAACTACTGCAGTCACACAAAGAATTCTTGCCACCTTAAATGATGTTAGCTTTGAATGAAGTTTTACCATTCACATCACATGTACTAGTACACTGATACCACTGCTCCCAGTCAGATTTCACAATAATACTGGCATCGTTTTAATGCATTTTCCATTAAAATTCACAAAATTCCATCACAGTGTAAATCCACATTGGCAGCTGTGCCCCAACACAGGACATTCCTATTTGCTATGGGGCTGCTTCAGTCTATGTCATTCTACCAAGAAGTACTGGAACATGGGAGATCCCTCTGTCAAACAGGACAAAATATGTTACTCTTGCCAAACTAGCACCCAGAATCAAATTTTCCGTGTTATATGTTCATAACATGCATTGTTTTTTCCCATAAATGTTAGAAACACACTTGAATTTTCACTAGCATTACAAAAATAAGTCTGGGTTTGTTTCCACAGGGTTTGATTTACCAGGGGAAAAGAAAAAAAATGGGGCAATTATTGTCATGTAAGTGAAATAAAGGTACAAATTGCATCCTTTGCAGATCACTGGGTTTGCAAGTGCTGAGACACAAAGAGTAGGTGGAACCCCCAGCCCCAGGAAATTTCGAAATCAAGGCTTGATTTTGTTGCATTTCAGGCCTAATATGCTACCAACTCTTTTAGTGGGACAAGTCTAGCAGATTAGGTGACAAGTTTCATTATTTCTTCAAATGTACAGAATTAGCAACTCAAAGGAAAATTATTCCACAGTACTTTAAGAAACATCCTAATTCTTTCAAATATGAATTACTGATGAGGTCTAAGGTGTAAAATTTGATTAAATTGAAATTATTTATATGGTCATATTTAAAGTAGTAAATAACAGAGTACTCCCCTCTCATACATGTTTTTTTTTATTTCAATTGAATGATCTGCTAGTCTTGTTTCATATTTATCTAGTTACTTTATACTTATTTACTGTTATTCATTGTACTGTTATACCAAGTTGGAAAAATATACTTTGTACCGGCATAGCTTGCCTGCCTATCTATTGTACCATCTCTACATTATTTAGACCCAATACCTCAGTCAAGCTAACAGGTAATAAAGAACCTTGAACATTGGAAGAAGCTCAAATTATGCATATATCTGTAGTACTTGGAAGATCTTGTTAGAATGTAATGAACTGGTTTTACTGTGAAAGCACAGGCCATACACTGGTAGGCTAGCTGTACATTTTGCTGACCATCATAAATTTTCACTCCTGTTTTGTTATGTCATGGATTTGTTCCATTCCAATATTTAAATCAAATTTAAACCATAAATTCTACTTGCTTGCTCCAATGTGTTTTGTCTTATCTTACATATTTTATTGGGATATTACTATCCCTGATCAACAAGCGTGCCATATGTACATTATATCAGGGCTTGGTCACCAGGACAGTCTACATTTATTCTTTTAATTTCTGCCATAACTTTTCAGCCATTTAATTATTTCTGTGTTCCAAATTTGTTCCATCCAATTATTTTTGTAAAACAACACTGCTAAAATTTAGTTCCTAGATCCAGTAAATAATAAAAGCATGTGTCATGCTTCGTCTTTGCCCCACATCTTCTGGGGCCCACATGGCATCTTAATGCATTTGATGGATATGTGATCAAGTCCACCTATGACAAATCTTGAAACTCAACTGGTGATGTTTCTTGCAGGCCATTTTTGGTGTGGATTCCCTGGAAGAGTTTTACATCAAGCTAGTTAATAAAACTTTCAGAATTACTCCTATGTTTTTAATTCATTAGCTCGAAGTTCTGCTGCAATCATCTTACCAAATGCTGATAATGTGTTATATTTTACCCCCAGCGGTGAAAACTAAAATGATGAAAAGTATCACGTAGTACTATTTTTCTCATTTTGGGCAGAAATTTTGTGCCACAACATTTGTCTTGCAGATGTATGACTGCATCACAACTTAGCTAAATTGGCACAACTTTCTGAATGCAATGTGATATATTGAAGCCAAAGTTGATAGTTGTCCTTGTTAATCGACACAGAGGTTCCCTCAACAAGGTCTGTGTAGAATTTCTCGAACATTAGTAATTCACTCGACAAACAATGACACCTTATCAATCCCCAGCAAAGCCTGATAGAGGGCCCCATTCAAACATTAGATGTGTGATCTAGAGGTGTCAACTTTTAAGGAGCCCCATTCAACAAGCAAGTGTGTGATCTACTGGTGTCAACTGTGTGGATGGGCAGGAGGTGGGTGGGGCGACCAGTTAAGATAAGGTGCTTAATACACAACTGGAGCTGGTCTGTTGTTACTGTACAACGTGAATGCATTCCTGAGTTTCCTGCCTATCGATAATATATATGCTTACTCAATATGTCAATCCCTGTGTTAAAAAAAACTAAAGATTTTGTACAAAAACATTTTGGTACAGCATGCTCTCCTGCGATGACCCAGTAAAACTTATGTTGATGATCTTCATAACTCTGTAAACCCAATACCTCTCGGTACCCAATAGCTGTCATACCACATGGCCCCTATATGTTGACTGTGATATCCATAAAAAGCCAAGATCACAGTTGCTAAGGAGCATGGGACTGTCACAGAAAAATTCATGTAGAGTAGTCCCTGTTTTAAGAGGTCACACCAAGGGCAGTCCCAAAAGTGGCCTCTCAATAGTAGTACAGTAACATGGAAAAAGACAGCAGCAGGGATGTGCCAAAAGTGGCTTTTCAAGCCAGGTGGCCTCTCATTGGAGTGACCTCTCAAGACAGGGACCACTGTACACAGAGCTCAAACCTACAAGCAATATGGTTGTCCTGGTCTTGTCAGACCACTCCAGTGAGCCAAAGTTTCTCACTTGAAAGACTTCTCCTTCAGGGTACTTTGGTCAGTAATTTTCATGTATGTTGGTACTTTCTATGAATGACCCACCTGTTTTGTATTACTACAATTTGATGATACAGTCCCAATAGGGGGGGGGTCTTTCTTTAAAGCCAGACAATATTACCTTTAAACCAGTAAATAAGCTCACAGTCACCCAAAAATTTCTTTCACTTTTGCTTTACGCAGTTATTGAAAAGTATGTTGTTTCAAATCTGATGACATAATTGAAGAATTTCTAACAAACACTAGCTCAAAGAAGAGATCCAACACAAATACTAGAGCAACTGACCTCATGGAGGACAAGGTAATCATGTCAAAACATGACTGTAATTGGTGTGTCCTAAATTGGACATATTGCAAACTTTCAACTTCCCATTCAGCTAGCAAGGTCAACAATACTACATGACAAGCTGAAGCTGAATGCGGGCTACATACCAGGATCTGTCCACCCACTACCCGTAGAATTGACCTGACTCCAGCCACTGTCCCCCTCTTCTTCTCCCCAGCTGCCACTGCCAGGCCACAGGCCTGTTTTCTTGCTACCTGGTGCTGTAAATAAAATGTGGCATCCTCAAAGAACAGTCACAATCAACAAGCTGTGTTCATATGTCAAAAGGGTCACGCCATGGGCTTATACTGAGGTTTTAGCCATGATTAGTTTACAAATAGTTGACAATCCACAATGACAGGTGTGCAAAGGCAACTGTGGGGAGGGAGGATCCTCTGCCAGCAAATTATAACATTTTGGATACATAATGATAAGTTTCTGTCCATAATTTAAAGAAAATTCCCACCTTTCAAACTTTTGGTATGTATATATATTGTGATTGAATTCTGTGAGAAAGTTGATCGAATAACTTCCCTGAAACACAGGTGACAATAAAAAACTGATCACCAAGCTCATATTCTGTTTCTTCCTGGTAGAATGTGTTGCAAGATGGGACTCCTTTTCTAGGGGGTCACCACCACCAGAGCAAGTCATCTTTAAAATCCATTAACCACACATGCCAGTAATACAGTGAAAACTCGTTATAATGACACCATCTATTGCCCAAGAAATGTGTCATATAACTGAATATGTCACACAAATTAATCAAATAAAATATACTTTTTCCCTTGAAAATTTGTGTCATTATATTGAATTTGTCAGATATCTGAGTTTCGTTATAATGAAGTTTCACTGTAATATACTGTTAACTTGGCAGATTTTAAGCCGGCCATTCAGCGGGCCTTTTATGTGAACAGATAAACATACTTCAGTAAGATACTACTGGTTAATCCACTCAGCAGCTACCTCAAGGGCCTCAGTGCTGGATACAGCTTAATGTGCAGTGCACAGACCTGGAGACAACCCTATAGAACACATGCTCACTGTTGTAAAATACATGAAAACCTTTCCTAAACAGAAACAAGTAATGTGGTTTACAGGGTTACAAGAGGGGTGAATGCAGGACTTACCAAGTGATGCAGTGGCAGACTTCTTGGGAGCTGTGCCAACAGCTTGTTGCTGTTGTTGCATTTTTTGCTGCTTCTGTTGCTGCTGCTTCTGAGCAAAGCGAGGCGGCACCTCGCGAGGTGGGTAGCTGCGTTGCTGCTGCTGCTGCACTTGGCGCTGCTTGGCAGCTTGCTGCTTTTTCGCTTCTTCTTCTTTAGCTTTCTGCTCTGCAAGTTGCTACAGGGTAGAAGATATAAATGACTTCACAGCCACTTAGCCAGGTCTAATGTATAGTAAAAATAACATGGCATACACAATGCAGGTTCACGCACAAGTTTGTAAATTTGCAACCAATTAACTCTGTGTCTAAGCTTGCTAGATAAAAGCTACCTTTACTTATGCGAAGGCACTTTTAACACTGGCTAAGTAATGGAGACCCCTCTGTATTTATACACAAACGTATTCTCTTATTTGTAATTTCTCCGGTATTTCATTTTCATAACGGCCATATGAAACTGCTTACTAGGACCAAATACTGTTTTGTCTTGGCCGAAACCAAAAGATTTGGTCTTTCTTATCCTTAGTAATTTTTAGAAATATTTCAAGTTCAGATACCATGTAAATGTGCTTCAATCATTGAGATAATTTTGGTAAAAAAAAACTTGGCTACCAGTTACAGAATGTTGCAAACCCAAACCAAGTGGCATCTCTTTAAGCCATTGGTTATTAGAACAAGCAGAATATCCTGTATGTGTACAAGAATATACAGTGCACTTCTTACTGCCATGCATGTTTCTCACCTGATCTAAAAAGGCATTTAACTTCAAAGATACATACCTTCTGTTTGGCAGCTGCAGCCTTCTTCTTCTTTTCTTCTTTTTTACGCTTATCCTCTTCCTCTTTAAGTCTTGATTCCTCCTCTTCTTTTTCTCGTTTTTCACGTTCTACTCGCTCTTTCTCTTCTCTGGAAGAAAAGGCCATGGTGTGTCAACCAAGTCCCATGCCACACTGCAGTATGGCAAGTTTCACAAGGACATTTTACTTAGTTTTGAACCATGCAATGATTACTTATTACATCACATCCACCACTCCCAGGTGATGACCCAACAAACACATCAGCAAATGTGACCAACAAAAATCCATGCAAGACGCCAGAGAAACACATACTGTTTTTTTTTTCTGTGTGCCATTTCACAAGTTCCATTCTGTGAAAACTTTACTGCTTTACCACTGTGTAATCTGATGCAACACCAAATGCTCAGTTGACTTGATCATGAAATCAAGTCCAAAAAGTCTTACCTGATCAATTTACTATCTGTTACAGCTTACTGTGACTGCACAAACTGGTTTCTCTCGAACTCCATGAAAAACAAGTAAAATTGCATTCTTTCAGTGCCTTTAACGGGATTGTATGCAGGTCTCTTAAGTAATCCATGTGAAACTGTTAACTGAAAAGAGACAATCTGAGACTCCTGGTCCAGATGTGCTATTAATTACAGTAGATATGTTTTGGAAACTGCTCAACATACCTTTCTTTCCTCTCTTGAGCTTCACGTTTAGCTCTTTCCTCAGCTTCTCTGTAAAAATGAATGCAACTTGTAAATTTGTCAAGTGTTCCCAGATGCAATATTTTGTGCACCACTAATCATCGCACAACAGTTACACGTTTTCCCCTGGTCAGTCAGATCTGTGAAGTCAGGTATCAGCTACTTATCAAACTAAATTCACGATCCACAACTACAATGATCCTCTTCCTGACACGGGGCCATATCCACCCCCCAACCCCAAACCCCCAACCCTCCCCCCAACTCACCTCCCACACCCAAGCCCAATACCTCTTGAAAGAAATTGTAATTTCTGCTCTAAAGACAAACCTGGGATTTCTTATACTATTCCCTGCCTGAAAGAAACAAACCAGACTACCCTCATTAATATTTAGTGGGGCTGGCTTTTACAATTGAAAATGCAAATGTGCTAATTCAAGTTTTGCACATCAATATCTTTTTTCTTTAATTACCTTAACCAGCACATGTAACATCAGTTCCAACAACTGATATATTTTAAGTTGATTATCATAACTTTATGCATATGCATCAGTACTTGAAATGCAGCTCTAAACAATTTCCCCAGTCCAATGTACTAATCTTTCTTCTTTAACCCCAAATACCAGCCTTTCTTGTTCGAAAAAATAAACTGTCCATTCCTGCCTACTTGATGGTTGACTAAAATGAGTAAATGTCTGACTAACTTTTCTCTTCGTTTTTGCTCTTCTGCTGCTAGTCGAGCACGCTCTTCTTCCTGACGTTTTTGCTTCTCAAGTTCAGCCTGTAAGAACAAAATATATAATATTGAGAAGAGCTCAAGGCATTGTTATGCTAGCACCTAACCCATGCACAGAAGACATGGCTAAGTTCCCACTACCCACTGACTAAGACTGCGATTGATGTCCGTATGAGTACACACCTACGATCACGATGACACTGGTTCTTTTGGTCATTGCCAGGGCTTGTACACTGGAGTCTCGTCATATTTCTTCCTAGTCCTACATCCAACAGACAGCCATCACTTGCAGGCACCAGATAAAACGTGATACTCACTTGTTTCTTTTTTTCAGCACGTTCCTCTTCTAATTTATTCTTCTCTGCAATTTCGTCAGCAATTGCTTCCATTTCCTGCAATGGCAAATAAACAGTACCATCACATTCCTGTGCTCAGCTGACCTTGCATGCAAGGAAGACTGAATCTCCTTCATTCACATTCCTAAGAAAACCATGCACATACAATACTTCATCATCCAATCCTTTTTTTAAAAAAATAACTTGACATAATAAGGATGCCTCCTCTTTAAAACATTAATTTTTATTTGTACCACTGGTCCATCAAGTAAGTCAAGCTGACAAAGACACTATACAGCTCTAATGGTCTGAACTACTTCAGACACCCCTAAAAATAATCTTATTGCAGACAGTACAGCCGTCTGACAAAATCAAAGTGCTGCAAGGGAAATTCTGCTCTCCCTCTCCTCATTGCTGATATTCATGGTTGCACTGATGCCATTTGAATGATTTACCATGTGCAACTTGGAGTCAATCAGTCATTGAGACTGTCAGGAGCTGCCATCCAGTGATCACTGGTCCAGGCCTTTCCAACACAAGGGTCTGCCAATACATTATTTTAAAAAACATTCTACCAGACAAACTTCAAAAAGCCTCCAGTCCACAACAGAGTCATCTGTTTTTAATAAGCCTCTTATTTCCCCTGCCATCATATCAGGTATTCCAAATCCCCCCCCCCCCCCCCCCCCCCCCCAATATAAAATTGGGATTAAAGTAACAGTTACCTTCTCCCGCCTTCTTTGTTCGGCGGCTTTTTGTTTCTTCGACTTTGGTTTTGGCTGCAACACAGATGAAAATTGGTTCAATGCATATTTCAAAAGATAAATGATCAAGACAGAATTGTGTAACATTTAGTGGCTTGCAAGATGGACCCTGCACAGAACAAGCCCACATACATTAAAAGTATCTTAAGACATTGCATCAACACAAAATCCACCAAAATCATTATTATATTGTCTAGGAGGTCCAGTGAACATTCTTCACCAATAATACATATATTCCACAATACCAATCACTAAGATAATTTTTTTTATGCAAATTTGATTGGGGCTTTTCCATCTAAAATTTACCCCAGGGGATCAGAACACTATTTAAGTGGGCCCACCTCCATAAAATAAAAAAAATTTATATAAAAAGATCCAGTGTCCACAACTTATAAATTAAAACACCTCTCTGTACCGCCCCCCCCCCCCCCAACAGAAATAAAATATTGCACCTTTCCACCCTCCTCCACCCCAGCCCATACAACACAAGCGAGTGTACACTGTCACACCCATGTTCCAGGGCATGGTTTTGTGTTATGTACATATACAGTAAAACCTGTCCCTATGGCAACCTGTATAATGTAGACACATGCCAACTCTGCACACTTTTTGCCAGTCCCAGGTGTCCACAATAGACAGGTTTCATATTAGTTTTTTCGGCCTTCAACCATGAATTTCATTCCTATCTTGTTCTGTCATACAGATTTGTTCCATTCAAACCTTTTAACACAATTAGAACAGTATTTTGTTACAAACATCAATAATGATGACATATTTGAGACCGGGATCAACAACACATACTGTTTACTCAAGATCTTTGCTTCGTCACCGTGCAGTGACTAATCTGCGTATTTTCTTAGCCTTACGTAAGGAGTTTTCATTCCTATTTTTATCTGTTTGAACTTGTTCGATTGAGGTCT
This sequence comes from Hermodice carunculata, assembly GCA_964020975.1. Lineage (NCBI taxonomy): Eukaryota > Metazoa > Annelida > Polychaeta > Eunicida > Amphinomidae > Hermodice > Hermodice carunculata. Next base: position 1,053,834 of record OZ026613.1, read on the forward strand.
TTTTGTGAAAATATGATGGGAAAATTTAGCAACTCAGTCCAACAATCTTTGTGCAAATAAGACTTCTTTACTTTCCCAACATCAAGGACATGAGACATGCACATGGGCAACAAGTCTGATTGGACAGTGACCAGCACATGATCAAATCCACCCAATGAGGAGCCTGGAAATGTCAGTGCATTTATAATGAGGTAAAATGACATCTCCACTCCATTCTTGGAGGGGTACCCCACGAATTTTTTTTTCTTAGCCAACAATAGAGCTTGTTACACAGAAAGACGAAAGTCTGAGGATTCCAGCAGTATAAAACATAATGGAAGACAATAATGCAAAGCATTGTGACTGCAAATGTGCAAAAGTACAAACTATAAATTAAATGATAAAATTTACCCACACAATAGGAATATTACTGCCAGTTAGAGACCGATCAGCAAAGTAATTCAAAATGCTTTACATGCAACCACCACTAAAAGTAAAAATGGATTTAACCCATCACTAACATGAAAATGTTGGGGATGGGTTAAATCCATTTTAACTTGTGTTATCTGGTTATGGGATTAAAAACCTCCCAATAACCCCCGTAGACTTCACTACAAAACAAAAACAAAAACAACAAAAAAAAAAAGCGCTGAAGTTGTCGTGTATTAATGGGCAGGCATGACTTGCACACCGCCACGTTACTTTACAAACCCAGATTACTCAGATATAGTACAATTTCTTACCTTTGAAACAGGCACTTGATTTGGTGCTTTGACTTTAGTGATTGTCTGTTTCTTAGCGTTTTCCCTTTTGGAATTTTCCCGGTCTTCTACTAAAGCTTCTCGAAGCTTTGTTAACTGAAAAAGAAAAAAGAAAAAAAAATAAGGTACAGACAGGTCTATATTCATCCCTGCTCGCTCCATCACAATTTATTCCACTTGCCAAATAAATCTCCTGTGCAACCCATGGAAAAAAACAAGTCAAAACTTTCATTAAGACGAAATTCATCCCTCCCTAAAAATTCATTCCTGATAGTGCTCAGCTAGTATCTATGCATAGGAGCTTGAAATTCCCACAATAAACCATGCTTTATTTTCTATTTATTTTTTTGGGGGGTGGGGTGGGGGGGTAAAACATTTAATGCATTTAGAATCTCAAAACATTCACTTCTCAACATAAGCTCTGTGGCACACAACAACTCTATAGAAACACCATGGAGACTAATTTGCTTTTTTGCTGTGCCTGTCTTGCATTTATCAACCAGGACTTCCCAAGATGAAATAGAGTACTCTCAAGCCTCTTCAGACCCAGGTACATTCTTCAGTCTAGGAACAGTGTACATTGATCAAATAAGCCCACAGAATTGGCCAAACTTGAAAGATTTCACATTTAGTAATTCTGCTGACAACATTACTTGTTAAGACGCATACCTCTCAAGTTCTAAGCTAAATTCTATTTCTCACATGAATTGCTAACATTGAGTGTGCCTACATACCTCTTCATGAGTAAACCCATCAGGAATAGGTTTACCCTTTTTTCGGCAATTCTGAAAAAGTAAAGAACACACATATTTACCACTGAAACACACACGATAATGTGAACTACTGCAGGAAATTAAGTTTCGACAGTAATATTGTATAAATAAGGACAAGTGATGATCTTGAACAGTAAACAGGCTATGGTGTACTGTGCAAAATATATTTGGTTGTAGTGTCATCAATAAGGAAGTAGAGAACTAGTTCATTGGTGCTGACTGCTTACACTTACTGTCAGCAACAAGGGTTTACCACAAACCTAATCTTACCGATTAACAATTTTATTCTCTTTTAACTTTAAAAAAAATCTTAATCACCTTTGCCATATTTGACACATTTATATCCATGGCTAGCTGTGGAAGATCAATAATCTTTCAGCTGTTCTTCTTTCCACATCCCACTGTAAATCATTCCATACCTTTCCCCCATTTCCCCCTGAACATTTTATCTAAGTGATGAAGGGCATATTCAAGTTCTTCACAAAAGGCCTTTCATTTCATTTCAACTACCAACATACAACGTCCCTGGTCACTACTTTCCTGTTGTCTCTTCTACACTGCTTGGCAAGTAATGTTGCTGCATAACTTGCCACATATGCCAGGTATTGCAAAACTATTTGACAGAGCCCTTCGCCACATGTCTGGAATGCAGGACAGGCAAACCAGCATGTTACTCACCGACAGTATATCTACAAATGCATCAAAGTCTTTCTCTCCTGAATCACTCTCATCGTCATCTTCAATGCACATGTCATCCACATGGGGACTACACCCTGCAAACAAATGGACACCAACATGAAAAGGAGACTGTATGGTGTTGTACAACCACAGTCTACACCTCACAATACAACAGATTCATCTTTAAATATCTCTACCAGTGCTGTCCGGCTGAAAATATCTGTAGCAAATTTTCTTTCCTTGTACCATTTTTGCCACTTCTTTACATACGAAATACTTATTTTTGAGAAAATTTGTAGCAATTTTGAAGAGCTTTGCAGCAAAATTTTGCTACAATGCTCCAGCTGGACAGTCCTGTCTACACTACACTGATATTAGACAACTTTCAGATTGATCACACACTTCATCTACAATCAAGCACAGTTTTTGCAATTATTCTACACTTATACTGAATTATAAAGACACCACTTAACTGGATCCCCATCACAGTTTGCAGTGCTTATCCAGTTACCCTTATTGCTGCAAAAGCATTGATCAATTTGGAACGAAGTGCCTTATACTCTAAACCTATGTTTTGCAATAGCCTAAATATTTCTGCACTTAGCCATGGTAACAACACGATGTCCCAGAGTCATTAATAGTTCAAAAGTGCACCAGCAGCAAAAGTCAGCATATCTTAGTGCATTTGATTAGGTCATGTAAAAACAAAGTTTGCATTCATGAACGCTTGGTCAGTGAAACTTACCGTCTGTTCTGGACGACAGGACATCTTTAAAATGATTGAAGAATATCTGACAAAGAAAATATCCACAATTAATATGCATTTCAATCCTCCTTCAAGAAAAGGACAGAAGAAGTTTGATTTTAAACACAAAATTTTAACATGGCTTCATTTTTTTCTGTAGTATTTCATTCACACATATAAATTCAGGGCCGAATGAGACTTTACAGATTCCTGTCTTTCTGTCAATATGTTACTGTGGAGATTGATCTGTCACATTGATACAGCATCAGACGTCTGACATTCACATCACTGGACTGGTGCTGACCTTCCAACCTTGCTGGTAGAGAAGGGCATGGCAGAATATGTACAAAGTTGACCAATTTACAAGGCCAGTAGCCTTCCACATGTCTATATATATATAAAGATCTATCAACACAAATATCACACAACCTGCTGCAGGGACAGTAAGGAATTACTTGTAACAGGCAGCCTGAAGCAACAGATGCAAGAACTAGAACTGGGGCAATGAACTTTTCGAAGAGCCTGCCTCGAGGATAGAGAATGGTAAGCAGGAATGGACATCCCCTATTTTGCATGTACCCTGTACACTTTTAATGCATCTTCACGCAGACTTCACATGTATCAATTTCTTCTGTAAAATATGCATTTTGTCATCATTTTTATTTTAAGTGTGCATTAAAATTATGACTTCTAGGAATGCTCGAGGGACCTTGATATGAACTCTCACTGTGCCACATACTGCACTAGCATTGCAAAGCATCACAGACTGAGATTTCATGGATGGTTTCTGTCCGAGCACACAAATGATTTACAGTAAATGATGCATTTTACCAATATAACAAGACACTGTTCTTTATTTGTCTTATTGCACATGTACTACATCCTGAACAGTTTTCAAAACACCAGGAGAGTCATTTATGCATAAAGCCATTTCATCTGTGTGCTACCACTGAATGGGAACAATACAAAAAGAGAAATGCCAGGCAAGCACAGTAGTCATTCTATAGCTCAATGACATTCAATACCACAAAGGTGCTTCTGTGTTCATTTATGCAACATAAAAAAAAATTGATCACATGCACACACTTTACAAGACCACTTACTCTAATAGGCAAAGATAGTCTCTTGGATTAACACACATCTTTCAGTACAATTTTAACTCCAATTTTAACTATATATTTACAGGTACAGGTATGCATATTATATACATGTAGTGCAACAATGCTGAAGTTGTTCAACCATGCCACCAGGTTAAGTTCACAGTGCAGTTTCATGTATGTATGTCACTTGGAAAAAAAATGAACTGAGCGGCAATGGCAAAACACAAAATAAACAAATCACCCATAAATACCACAGAATCTTTATGGGGAAAACCCAACCAGAAATAGAATGAAAGCCATGTCTGGATAGCTTATCTATAGATGGCAAGATTTGAAACCGTTACCTCAATACAATTTGACATAACAAACACATAATTTACACTGAGCGAACAGCATATTAAACATATTCGATTCTTCGTTTGATCTGAAAATTCAAATATTGCTTAACTGAATGTCTGGTGCATGTGTAAATGCAACTCACCTGTTCACCGTCTACATCACTGTCATCATCTTCGTCATCATCATCATCTGAAAACAATCAAGATCTCTCACTTTCACTGTCCAGTCCAAAAAAAAAAAAAAATTCTGAATGGGGGAAACTGAAAGAGTTGCATTTTCAAAGCACCTTTCCCTTTGAAAAAAAAAAATGCAAGGCAAAATCTGCTAAGCAGTTATGAAAATGCCATGCTACCACAAAGTATTTTTCCATTTAAGTTTAACTGGTTACTCTTTAGTGAAATGTGGCTGCAGACCTGCAAATGTTTTTACTGACTTAACAGTCAAGAAATAAAACATTTAAAGTGGATCAAAATAATTCACAAGATGCACACACTAGGCTTGCGGGTCATCCAATCAGCAAATGTACTGCTGGGCTTACCCCAGACAGTACCAATAAGCCATACTTGGTTCAAACCTGGCCACCAAAATTTTTAATCTTGTCTGGCTACTGATATCTAAACATCTCAGCAAAACTGGCCATGTACAGAAAATTTGAAGCTTTTATCACCAAATTTGAAAGCAGAATGTATTAAGTTTCTATTGACCCTAAACATGTACTGCAAAATTCAGAATTTGTTTTTGGTTTTGGCTGTTAAATAAAACAGTCTTCAATATTTAAGCTGTTCATACCAAAGTGATACACACAGTTTTGTGGAAACTGAGCTGTGAGTAATGCAAGTTTTTTTGTGTGTGTGTGTTGTTTTTTTTTTTTTTCCTAAGCATTGAGAGTACTAAATTGCCAACATGATGCAGTCTCCCTACAAGCCCTCTGATGTATCAGGTACAGGCAGCATTATTAATGACAAGAAATACAATTCCATTTTATCAGGTAGCATCCACACCATTGTTCTCAATATAAACCCACACCAGCTATCACTGTGCACTTTTTTTTTATTAATCTTGAAACCAACTCAAGTTGCTAGCAGAGTTTCATTAGTATGTTCCTGAATTTCCAAATTTTTTTTTCATGGTTAGAAACATAAAAACCACTTGCAGTTTGCAGACTGAGATGAGAGCTCAATTATTATTTGTGCAGAACCTTCTTCACACAGCATCATCTGTCATGGAAATACCATAAACGTAATTCCAAAACAGTCTGTCCAGAAGCTGATTTTCGAGAGGCATCTGGTCCATATTGAGGTACACATGTGGACAAAAATCTCTCTTCTCTCTCTCTCACACACACACACACACACACACACACACACACACACACACACTCTCTCTCTCTCATCCTTATATTGTCAGGGTCGATAGACATACAATGCTGGGGACAACATTGCTCTCCCACACTCCATGTGCTTAAAATTAAGTATATGAATGTCTTCAAATTTTTGTTAAGTGCTGTGCATTCAGGTTCCAGGTCTACTTTGCAGATTCTGTGGAAAAAAAACTATGCTAAGGCCAAACCCCACCTCCCCCCCACCCCCAAAAAATTGTGTGTTTCCCCTTACCCGACCGACCCATCTTTCAACCCCCCTACTGACCTCCTGTTAAACAAGGAAAACATACAGACCCACCCAAATTGATTGTCAGACTTGTTAAATATATGCCCATCTACCTCAAAAAATTCTGGTCCGTTAGGGGAAACACACTTACATTTTTTGCCTGATATGCTAATTGTCATACTTATAACTACAAAACTGACATGTATACCCATCTCACTCCGACCAAGGGGAAGCACCTACTGTGACTAAAATATTGTTCTGTGTGGAGAGACGCGTATGTCATGCTTCCAGACACACAATGAAAAATCTTACCTGCAGTAAGTGACTTGTAGGCAGAATTGATCTCTTCAAATTTGGCAACTAATTTGTCCTACAAAGTAACATTCAATAGTGAATTCCACTGCTATGCACAGTTGTGATGTACACTCTCAATCAAGAGATGTAACCATACTCGTGTCATAGAAAATACATGGACTTGCGTTGACACACAGTTGAAAATAAATGTCACGTTCCACTATACTTTTTAACTTTAAATTCTGATCACTGATTACAATGAAAATATAATCAAAAGATCAGAATATTCGGCCAGATTTTCCAAAGGAAATTCAAATTTCTCATTACATACATGAAATACATGCAAGCATGTAATATGATTAAATATGACACAGGACTTAGAGTTAATGTGCTGGACATGGTGACAAAGTGTAAAGTTGAATAAACTGTTTGGCAATGTGCAGTGTTTACCTGCATGTAAGCACCCAACTAATCAAAATACACACGGCAGGCCTTTCAAAAGTTATCATATGGAAATGTGACTAGAAGTGAGTTTTTTTATGTATGAAAAAACATTATGCATCCCCCCGATCAGGCATCTCTCACCAGAGGCCAGGCCCCTAAGGCCACCATTCTTCTGCAGAAAGTTTGACTTTAACCTTTGACCTCAAGGTCGCCTCTTAGCAAATTTAAGGGACGTCTAACCTGGGTAAATGATGACAAAGTTTGGTGGACTTCACTCATACTCATTTGAAGATGTGGCAGGGAAACCATTTTATTTTGTAAGGCATTGTGACCTTGACCTATGACCTGAAGGTCACCGAAAATCATACGAAAATTTTCAAAAATCTATGGAGTATCTGTACCAAAAGTTTCAAGTGAATCTGGCTTACGGTTTTGAAGTAAAAACGTGAACTACAATGTACCATTGCAGACCCCACTGACTTACAGGGTAATCAGTAAGAATGCAAAAAAATCACAAAATAAAAAAATAAATTTTTAAAAAATCTAAAAATCATTGGAGCATGACCATTTGAGCACACATGTACTTGGTTGATACCTACAACATCCTCACCAAGTTTGAAGTGAATCTGGCCAATTGTTTTGGAAGATGAAATGGAAATTGTGAATAAGTATTGCAATCCCCATTGACTTGCACTGTAATCAACAGGAATGTTGGACCTTTCAAGGTCACTCGGGTTTAAAAATAAACCATACACATTGAAAGCCCATACGTATTTTCCCATCAACTGTAAATAGTAACCTTTGGCCTACGGTGCACCACTAAGGAGATAAGCCAATATGTGAAAATTGCTGAGACAGCAGAAAAATGCGACAAGGATTGGACCTTGACCTTTGACCTCAATGTTATATATTATTATATGGGAAAAATTTCCCAGACCCACAGATTATTTGTACATGTGCTAAATTAGGAGGCAACAGGTCAATTGTTTTGCAGAGAAGAAATTAAAAATATGAATTAGCAAGAAATTAAAAATATGAATTAGCATTGCAATCCCCACTGACTTGCATACAGTGATCAACAGCAATGTATGGAGTTTGACCCTTCACATTCACTCAGGTTTAAAATAAACCATGCAAACTGAAAGTCCTGGTACTTCCCTATTAATGTTCAATAGTAACCTTGGGCCTATTAATGCACCATTAAGAAGGTATAAGCCAATATGTTTAAATTGCTCAGTCAGCTCAAAAATGCGACAAGGATTTCTAAACCTGACACTTGCCCTCAAGGTTATGTATTGTTAAATAGAAAAATTTACCGGACCCATAGATTATCTGTTCCAAATTAGAAAGCATCAGGTCAAGAGAGCACAGAAATACAGGGAAAATAGCGTTCACAGAACGGATTACCCTTAGGGCCCATAATCTTTTTTCTCCAATTCTGCATTTTTTCCCCAAGACTTTGCAGCAGAACACTTTACATACAATTTCCATATTGTTGTTTATGAAATGAAAGTGCAATTTGGGGTGTGTTCTTAAGGTAAATTCTGGTGACAGAGACAACTGCACTGATCACTCAGATGGCCATCAAATAAATACTTGAAAAGTATTTTAACAAGTTTATAGATAATCAGAGGAAGCTGGTTTTATATAGGAACCTGGTCCATCATGAGATGCAATCTCTGACAAAAATTTGGCAAACTTTGGCCAATATTTCTTGAGATATGGCGGTAATGTCATCAGGGTTGACACCAATCAGACCGCCTCCAAATCAATACATAAAAAGTTTCATAAAAAGTATAAAATTATCAGAGGAACCTGGTGCATCATAAGATAAATCTCTGACAAAAATATGATAAAGCCAGGGCTTGACAATTCACGTGTCTGATTGCCCGGGACAAGTCAGATTTGATCTCGGGCAAGTTAAAATTAATAGGTACTTGCCCGGTCGGGCAGCCAACTTTTTTGTCACTGGGAACTCGATTCCTCAAATTTTCATGACACAGTTACAAGTTGCGGTTGTTTGCAAGGCTGGCAAGGGGGGGGGGGGGGCAGAAGGTGATGATAATATGTTGTAATAAAAGTGTTTGAAGTCGGAGTGCTGCGTGCATGCTGAAAACTATGGGGGGGGGGGGCCTCTAATCGCTAAAAAGAGTCCAGAGCTTTTGCAGCACATGCGTGGGGCGCCGCTAGGTGATAATTATCACTAATTGATAAACATGCCAAGTTTAAACAATTACTTGGTCAGCAGTTGCATTCATCAGAACGTCAACACAAGCTGACATTTTCACTCTTGTATAAAAGATTACGATATCAAAGGTCCCCGCAGTAATTGGCTTGCTGAGCGGGGCCACACACTCACCGTCAGTGTGATCTGCCCCAACGATGTCAAAACAGCGTAAAAAATAATAAAATTTGCATGGCGAATTCATCTGCAAATTAACACCAAATGCTATTAATCGGTGGGTTTTAACAGTGTTGGAAAAAATAGGTGCCCTGAGAGGACTTCCCGGGCAAAAACAGCACACAACTGCCAGTAACACGCAAGTGACAGTGAATTTGATTTAAGAACACCGTTTATAGCGAGGAACTTGCCAATACTGTATACGCAAATTTACTACGACGTACATGTATCGATAGCATTCATGGTAGGTACGCAAACGATATGCATCCCATCACGCCAACAGCGGCAACGAGAAAGGATCCTGAAACCAATGCAACTATTTAATTGTTATTTAATTTTACCCAGGATACGGACTCCTATAGTCCCAAAAATTACAATGTATTTTTCATCGTTAGTCACCCCATGCAAATAGCTTACTTTTCATTTTGTATTTTTAATATTTTTCCAGTTTCACTGTCGAACAGTTGCAGCTAGAAGTGTAAAATTTGACATTTTTTGCAAATTTGCAAGCGGATAATATTTGCAAATAATTTTAAGGTAAATGGTTTTCTAGGCCTTACCATTGTTAGAAAAAAAACGATGCTTATAGAACTTTTATGAGGACAAGTGGATTTTGCATACGGGCAAGTGGATTTTGAAATCAACTTGCTCTGTGGACAAGGGCTTTTTTAAAAAATTGTAGAGCCCTGAAAGCTGTGGTCAATATTTTTGGAGATATTGCAGTAACGTCGTCAGGGTGGATGCCACTCAGATGGCCTTCAAACAAATACATACAGTAAAACCTCTCTAACCGAACACCTCTCTATACTGAACACCAATTCTCGGTCCCAAATATATATTTTCAATGCTATCAAACCTCCCTATGCCGAACACCTCACTTTACTCAACACTTTTTTCTGGTCCCAAGGGTGTTCGGTATAGGGAGGTTTCACTGTAAAAAGTTTCCAATTAATCAGAGGAAGCTCGTTTTGAATAGGAACCTGGTCCATCATAAGGTCCTTCTGTGACAAAAATTTGGTACAGCTACGGTAAATATTTTGAGATACTGCAGTAACGTAGACAAGACAGACGGAGGGACAACACAGGGGATGACAATATATACTCTGGCACTTTATGTGCCGAGGGTAAAAACGTGACATACCTTCAATGCAAGCATTGACTGAAGTGTCCACCATTAGCTCATGGTGACACAAAAATCTAAACAGTTCATCTTGGCATGCTTGATAAGCATACTGCCAAATTTCAGAAAAATACACTGGAATATTCTGGACATATTGTGGTAACAAGCCCAAAGGAGCATGTAATTTGGCTGCCATTTGCTCAAATTAGGTCATGGTGACACCCAAATCTATTCAGTTAATCTTCCCAGGTAAGATAAGCATATTGTCAAAATTGAGGATGACAACACACTCTGGCACTTTATTTGCCGAGGGTAAAAACGTGACATACCTTCAACACAAGCATTGACTGAAGGGTCCACCATTAGCTCAAATTAGGTTATGGTGACACCAAAATCTAAACAGTTCATCTTGGCATGCTTGATATTTAGAGCATATTGCCAAATTTGAGCAAAATACATGGAGGCATTCTGTATATATCGGTAATGAGAATGAGCGCTGACGGAAAACCCGAAAACAGAAAGGGTACCCCCTATGAGGCGGACTCTAAATAAGATGCGCAGTGATGCATGACGAGACTAAAAAATTTTATGCATCCCCACCTACATGGAATGCATAATATGTAAAAGAAAGCAACCAGCCACACAAATTCATGCTTATGAAAACCTCTACATGAAATCTACGAACCATTAAAATTTCAAAGGACTAGCATTTATAGTTCCAAAGGTATGGCCTGGGCAAAATGGTTTCTGATATACAGGTTGCCAAATGAACTTTGTTGATCAATTAATTAATAAAAGTAATAAGGCACACAATATACATGTAAATATCAATTTGGCAGTATCTTCTAACCAAATTTCCATCCACTTTTACTGTTCAGCCATCAAACTCTGAAAACTTTTGCATTACTTATTTTAAATTCTTTAATTTGCCAGTCACACAGATGCAGCTTTTTCATCAAACATCTTACTGAACCATATTTCTTTTACTAAAATCCTGCAAAAACATGACAATTCTACTCAGGAGAGACACTGTGAATGTGTAATACATCCCAGAGTGCTGTAAGGAAATATAATTGAACATGTATTTGTTTAAACCATGCCCATGCTACACTTCATGCTGGTGGCCAAAATCATGTTAAACAAGTGTGTTGTTGCAAGCAACTTTGCATCAAAGTGATAAATCTTGCATGATCAGTGTTCACCTTTAAGCACAAATGTGCACATCTGATGCATAGCAGTGATCAAAATATGGCCTTTTTACTTGTCCGAGACAAGCAAAAAATATGGTGGACAAATGAAGTTGCACTGCACTTGTCCAAAATTAGCATGCATTTCAATTAAGACAAACCCCATTTTATCCATACTTTCAAATGCAGACAAGTGAAAATTTTTCCTTGTTTCTACCACTGCATAGAAATTACATTGTGACCACCCCCACCCCCCATTTGAAGTTTTGCTTTAAGAAAGGTGTTATATGTAATTCAAAATCAAGAAAGATCATTTCCAACTTTACCTTGTTGTCCCCTCTTTCTGGGTGGCACTGCAAGGCAAGACGTCTATATGCTCTTTGGATGTCAGCTGCAAGCACAAATTTCCACATGTAAATAATAATGTACACATTCATGGGAAATGTCTATGTTAGCATCTTCTTTTCAGTATGATATCTGCCAGGTAGTCCTTCACTAAAGATGCAAAATGTTTAACACAGAGGAGTCTCTTTCAACTGCAAGTAGTACAGATGTTCTATTTAAGATTACCCCTTCATTCGCCAAAAAGGTGTCCCTACTCCAGCTGGTCTTCAAATAATGGCAATTTTATTAATACACAAGGGCCTTAAGAGTCCTGTGCTCAGCTGACCTTATATGCTATGGCTCTCAAAGTTGCCCCACGAACTTCAGAATATGAAGGCCACCTTTGTTTCAGACCATCATCACTGTTATTAACATGAACATATCCCCTGACAGATTTTTTCAATTTTGATAGTTTGTCAAAAATATAAAAAATTACACTATCATACAGTGAACCAACTTGACGGAGATCCAAGTCTACAGGCTAAAGAGGCCCCAACTAACCTTTTGGGAGAAAATAACATAAAAATACATTAAAATACTTTAAAAAAGTGAAAAATTATCATAATGCCACCTGTTCAATAAATAAAGGTCTACAGGTATCCAGAAGTGTCCCTATCCAATTTCAAAGTGATTGGCATGGAGGTTCAGACAAGATGTTTAAAGATTTTACTCCAAAATGGAAAAAAAAAAGAAAAGAAAGAAAATTCAGAAAAAAAAGACCTATGGCCTGGAGGTAGGCTGTTCACACTTGTCACTAAATATCCGAAATGTCTTTGTATTGTGCCATCTGTCACTGCGATGATTGACCTGGCGCTGATCCCCCAGGAACAATGAGCATTATAAACAACAGAATGATACATTAAAAGCAAGGCATCATTGCCACAGGCTTTTTTTTTTTTTTGCATACACAATACACGCTTCATTTTCTGACACCTACTTATTCAAATTTGGCACTGATGGGTAAAATTTTGTGTAGAATGCAATGCCATGCAGAACTTATTTTTCACGCAATGTTTATTTTCTTCAAAACTGAATTCATATTTGTCATCATAATGCAAAAAATAGTTTGGAGAAGGGAAATGCCTGAAGTGCATACACATTTGGCAGCAGACCACAGTTGCGATTGGCTGATTGAGGATCCCAATAGAGATAGTCCGCAAAATGACAAACACAGTGCTTTGATGGCACCGTTTACAACATGCATCTTGATAGAGCTAACCACATGAGGTCTGTTGAAACACAAAGTTACTCCATTAATGTTCATGTAAGTGCATGGTGTACCAGATCAGGTAAAAACTAGTTGATGAGGAAGGACAAATAGGTCACCCTCACTTCCCACTGACTGACCCCCACCCCCATACCAGAGCACGATTCATGTGTGCTGGGTAAAAGCTAACATCCAGGTGTACTGGACATTATCTATTTGACATTTAAAAAACAAAGTGGTTATTCATATGGGCTACCACGCCACCAATCATTCTGCCATTTGTACAGTAGATATTATAATGCAAATAAACCTCACCCTCTCACCCCCAACCGTGCAACTGACCGGGTGACTGTTTGCTGAGGTGTTGTAGATGGCAGAATGTAACTTCGAAGTTACAAGCTGAGTGTCATTATAATGAGGTTCACTGTATATCTTACCCTACCCCCTAATGTCGGCCATATCCGGCTGCATAGAGTGCCCCCTTAAGTCAGCCAAATCCGGCCGTTTTCAATGCATGCATGGAAATTGTTTTTCCTTGAATCTTGATCAAGTTATTTGTAGGAAAATCATAAAAACCATCAGTTGAAGAAGGCATTTTTTCACCATTTCCTTAATAATGCCATGCCAAACTCTGTAAACAAGTGCACAGTGATCCAAAGGATCTATGTCCCCTGCCACAATATTTTGCAAAAGTTGTTGCACTTCTTGAAAGGATGCACAAAAAATGCTATGTTCTTAGGCAGTGATCTTGGAAATATGTCAAGGTAAAAAAACAATACATGGCACACATGCCCTTGGCATGATGCATTTCTGGTATAAATTTCATTATACTATCCCTTACGGTGCTCGAGATATGCTCCTAGACGGACACACAGCACACAGCCCCTTATCCTGACTAACTCTATGTCCCCTATATGCCACCTTCGGGGGGTGGGTGGGTGGGGGGGTTGTTTGCTCAGTGAAACTACTGACCATGCAAAGAAGACCATCGATCAACATTTTGCTGTTTAAAATGCATGTCCAGTACATTCAAGGAAATTTGAGTCTTCCCGCGCCTCATCTCCACGTGTTTTGTTTACTATGTGTCTTTCTATTTAGTACGGTTTTTGTGTGGGATGTTTCTCTGTCAAAATTTAATAACGGACGACAAAAATAAACATGTTGCGTCACATTTATCTTGCACCTTTCATCTGAGAACAGCAACCATGTTTGTTGGTTTCAATGCATTGCTCGGCAGCTGCCGACACATGCCAGAAGTGCTCCGAGTACCATATTTGACTAATTTTTTTTGGCGGGAGAATATCCACACACACCCAATTTGGCCAATAGGAGGAGAGTATCCAAAAATAGAACAGCCTTTGGGTTTTCCCATGGTGCCAAACATTCCAGATATCTGTAAACAAACCGATGCTTCTGGGAAAGCAAACTTGTGGAAAGTTGCATTTTTTCTGCCGATTTCAACTTTTACTTGTCGTAAATGGATACCCATGATTATTACTACTGCATGGACAAACAAATCTATACAGTTTACCACAAATGAAATGTCCATACCCAAAATCTATGAAGTTGAATCAGTCATACACTATTGCCAACACCGGTTCTTACAATGCGAGAACAGACAGCAACTGCCTTAGTGTGTTCATACCACATTTTTAACGTTCACAAGGAATAAATTAATAATTCGGTATGTGGAGTGTACCCAAACCAAAGTAACATGATGGGGAAAGGGTTCTAGTTTTCAAGATATTTAACATTCAAACTTTTGAAGTGCTGCTATATTACATAAATACAAATTCCACAACTTTAAGATGTGGTTCATAGGTGGTACCAAGAGAACACTGGAATAATACCTCTACCTTTTAATAGTTTTGAAGATTTTAAATATTTTAACTTATCAAGTGTCCTTAATTCGCATAAATTAATATGCTAAAAAGTTTGTGATTCTTTGGATATGCTTTTTGCATGGGACTATGTTCATGGTCCATCAGATTTACCTATAGTACAAACCAATGAATTTAAGTTGGAATGGTACCTCTACCTTAAATAGTACTTTTGAAGATACTGAACATTTAAAATTTCAAATGACTCTTACTTGCATAATTTTCAACATGTTGATTATTCCAAACCAGACAATTTGTTTCGCTACTCGGTCAACCCCATGTCAAGTTTGGTACTTTTCACGACAATAGTGCCCGAGGAAAACTAAAAACAAATTTACACGGAAATAAATAAATAAATAATAAAGTATTTGAGGGAGAACAAGTCTGTGCTGGCATACAGACTTGACAAGAATAGGTTAAGTGAATAATTGATGTTTAAATTGTTTGATTGGGAAGCCCATAATATCTGTCAAACTGCATATGGCCATTACAGCATCATAAGCAATCAAGATGACCTCTTCTACAATCTCATCACATCATATACATGTATTATGATTCACAAACAAAAAGACTTTGACAGTCCTGTGCTAAGTTGACCGTGCATGCACAGACTGCAGTCGGTCCTGAGCAAATATGGTGACCTTTGTTTGAGACCATTGTCACTGTTTGTAAAATATCAGTCTTCATTCATGCATTTCATGCGTAATTTTTAAATAACCAGAGTCATGGGGGGGAAAGAATGTCTTGCCAGCGTAATTCAAGCCACTCCAAAAGTTTTTTGTTGATGTCCGGACGTCTGGAAAGTGACTGCTTGGTCTCACCAACAACTTATGCTGGTGAGACAAAAAATAACAGAATTCAATATTATCAAGATATATATATGTCAGTCCAATGTTTGAAAAACACTTATGCTCAAAATTAACAGCCCCAAAAGAAATGCCCTGGACACTTTCCAATTAGCGTTTTATAGTAACCACAGCCCTGTGATTCACCATAACCAAGATATTCAGAACGAAGTCCAGTTGACCTTTCAATGTCACTAAAGGTCAAAATCAGTAGCACTACAAGAAACAGGGCCCACACAAGTCAACAAATGTTCACCAAACTGCATCATGGCATCTTCCCACAACACTAATATTTTTCCCATCTATACATTGTAATGTACTCAGTATCGTATTTTATTCAAGAATATACAGACAGTTGACAATGGTATATAGTGTTCAAGGCCTGTAACCGATAGGGATGAAATGATGTGATACAACCATGCGAATGGGCTAAAGATCCGTGATGCAGTACAGTGGTAAGAAAAAAAAGGATACCACAGATCTAAAATGCTCCTTTTTAACCACTACTGTAACGCTTCGAGTGCCAGTTCATCCTGGATACATCTCTAACATTGCATATATTGATTCTGCAGTAGTTTGCTGAAAATAACTGTAACCACATAATAGTACAGAAAAACCTGATCCATATTCATTAATTCCAAACCCAACAATGACAGTAAAGAGATTCCAGACTTGCCAAAGCATCAGTATTTCTTTTCCAAAACCAATGTGAAGAAACAAATTTCTCTCCTGACTTGAGACAGGCAGTCACCCATAAAGACAACTGGTGGTTTTAAATCGATCCTCTCTCTTATTAATTTTCTTATATTACAAGTTATTTACAATTAGCGGTTAGTTTTATTGAAGGCAAAATGAATGTGTTTGGAAAAACCATCAATGCTTTCCGCTGTGCAAATGCAGTCTGGGCACAACACGTTCACTTCATCAGTACCAAATGTACTGTAAAGATCCTTCCCTACCAAATGTGTGGCAATCATAACAGAAAATTTCAGAAGAACTAATCCTATAAAAATATCAAAGTTTTTACACTTTCACAACATTAAAAGAGCCAAATTTCCTGCTTTTATTGTGCCTGGCATCCACACTGTCACCAACATTCGACATGTTGTTCAGACCTAGGCGGAAGTACCAATCTTCAGAGCTAATTATTCAAATTGGTCATATGACCATCTGACTATGTCATCATCAGCCAATAGAAACAATCATCTAAATATTTCTAATCTTGGAAACGGTGATGTTCAATAGAAATTAACCGCATTTCCATCACATTTAGCCAATAAGAAAGCATTTTACTGACATGGAGGAAGTTCTGAAGTTTCCAATGAATCCAAACATTGAAACATGCACTGTCTAATCCAGTCCTACGGCCTATGGAAAGCAGAACTGAGCACTTGCAATTTTACTGCTGTTTTGCCAATTTTCAATGGTGACAGTGAGAACCCTCAGGACAGTCCAGTCCTATTCCATGTTTACATTTACCCATTTGACAATGCAAGACCAGTGTTGCCAAGCTACATAACTTAAAAAAAGACTGACATAATGTCACTGTTATCACAGTGCAACATCACACTTCTAGAATCATTTATGATTGATTGGATACACATTTATTATAAAGTTATAACCCTAAAATTCTTTGTTGATACAATTATATTTTTATTTCATTTCCAGTCACAATGCGAATGCAATTTTTGAAACTTTGATGCCATTAATATACCTAATTTCTAGACAAAATAATCATTATTACTATCAATCAATATTTTGATACATATCGTTTCACCTCTAGTAACCAACACTGCTATGCACAGTTTTAAAATACATGTACTAACTAATAATTGTAAGTCAGTGGAAGCAGCATTTGACTTTTCCTGCTGCATGGCCACATACACCCACAACTCATTGTCCTCATGCAATTCAGGGATGTCAAACACTCCCATTCATTTCACAGGGTGCTCATTTTCCAAATGTACAATGTTAATCAAATCCTCGAACTCGGTATCTGAGTGTAGATCAGCGAAAAAGTACCCCCCCCCCCCGCCAATCTCAATGGCTGGCATATTGGAGGACTAAATAGATTGCAGGTCAACACAACGACAAATAAAAATTGGGCAAACTTGGCCGACTCTGGGATTTCTATCAAAATTGGCCACAATTAAGACACGGGACTTCATTCAGCTAGAAGGCTGCACGCCCTTTCAATGTACATGTTAAAAGCCAGACCAAATATTATACAACTGGAAAGAAGGTTTTCATGTTCATGAACCTAAATGTGGTTTCCCTTTGTCCACTTGTTTCTTTAGTCAAAAATATAGAATACATAAGTGTCATGTAACAACCTGCTGAAGAGATTGGCGAGAGTGCAAGTAGCAGAACTGAACTTTCACCCTTATGTCTGTTGGCCCAGAAACACTGGACTGACAGGTAAGAATTCAGTAAATGATTGTGGCAAGCAAAAATGGGTCTGCTCCTGCAATCTGTGGTGGCTACAAGTCGGTCGAACAGGAACATGATTATTATACCTGAAACATTACACCAAGGTCTCTACACCAATGACCACGAAGCAACTGACCGCATACCTGACTACATGTGCGCTTACATATAGACTATGAGCTTAGAGGTCCAACTGAACAAAATACAAGTACAGTATATTCCATATTACTATTTCAGCAGTATTGCAATACGTGCATTGTATTACAGTATGCGGAGTAGCAGCATCTGCAAGCACATTATCCCAAAGTTTAACATCTAAATACCTTGTGTCAAAATCAACAGAACAGATCTTACTACTGTCACAAACTTTCACCCCATTTAATATTCAATAATATTCTGATAAAGCTTAAAAAAATAGTGTTTGGATGAAAAAGAAAAAATTAGTACCATTTCTTGGGCAAAAATATCAACTTCATGACCCCAGTTGACCCTGTAGGCAACATCAAAGCAAACGGTCATGTGGTGGTTAAAAAGAAATTGATTGGAAAAATGGAACTGTGACAGTCCTGCACTCAGCTCACCAACCAAACTGAGATATGGGCTAATATTGCTGCTACAGTATAGAAACATATTATACATTTAAAATGCAAACATGTTCACATGTACCATTACTGATTTGTCCTAATGTGGGTAATTTAAAACTCTGAAAAAATGACAACATCAGCATGTAGTGAACAAGAGAACCATGGTCCTGATACTCTGCTGACATATAATCTGATGACTACCACTGAAAAAAAAAAAAAATAAAATAAATAAATCAAATTTTTAAAAATTATTATTGTTTAAAATGTGTGCCCGACATCTATTTTCCATGCGTGGTCTGTACGTTCAAATCAGACAACAACTTAGAAAAACAATAAAATAAAACTTTTGTGGACAGGCGCCAAAGTCCTTATTCACTGCGTCACAGTGAGCCAAAGAGTATATCACCAAGTAGAGTTTAATGTATGCCTTACTTATCTGCACTTTTGATCTGGGGCTGGATTCTCTTTGTCATCATGTCGAAGCTACATATTGCTATTACAAATTCAGCATTTCAGGGTAGGCACAAGTATCCTTGACATTTTTTAGGTATGCTATTTATCCCTTTTAACCCTCTGCTGGAAACCCTGGATTAAGTGTACCACCACCTACTGAACAACTCATGTTAACCCATTCACACACACTACATTTCCATGAAGTACTTCAGAACAATTTGAATGACACTTAAAAGTTAAAAAAATGAAAGGACACAAAACATTATAAGAATTAGGGGGAAAAAAAATCACAGTACCAACTGTTGTACAAACTATGATCTAGGGAGTCCCCAGAAGTACCCCTGTGAATTTTCAAAGCAACTGAGCAAGTGCTTTTAGAGAGGATTTTTTTTCCAAGAAAGGGAATAAAACAAAAATATTAAAAAAAAGATCCGTGGACCCAAACAAGATACATCCCCTCAAAGTTTAAAGTCTTTCTAGCCGACAGTTTTGCAGATGTAAAAAATGTGAATAACCAATGCCACCCCCACAGACTTGCGTTGTAATCAATAGGAGTGTTTGCATCAAGTCACAAGTGTACCCAAACTGAAAATTCTGTTAAAAATCAGGAACGTGGAATTGTATCACCTAGTGAACAACTTTGTTTGACTCTTCCACATCTCATTTAAAAATAACTTCCGCAATGAAAAAATTATTAAATGCAGGGAGGGTTCCCAGATGTGTCCCTAAGCAATTTCAAAGCAACTGGCCAAGCGGCTTCAGAAGATTCCATAAGATAAAACAATACAAAACAAAACCAAAAAGAGGATCATCATGATCCTGTGCTCTGCTGACTGGGATCTGCTTTTACAGAATTGGAACACATGGACTGCAGTCTAGATTTGTACAGCTATATACATGTATGTAGAGTGGTAGCAAAGTTTGTCCTTAAAATAAATTTTGCGGACGGACGACGGACGCAAACGGATTCTATAAGCTCTGCTGATGGTAGTACATGTATTATCAATTGACATAACTTGCTGTTTCAATGGCTGCCGGTGTACAGTGGCAGCACTCACTTACAGTCACAAAGTCTGATATCGCATAACTTTGTCAAAAATTAACATATTCACATTATTTTCGCAAACTTTCATTGTCTAATGTCCAACTATTTTCTGATAAAATTTTAAGCAATTCTATCATGCTGTTCTGGAGAAATCGAAAATTGCCTTTACAGGCAATAATTCGTAAAAAAAAAAAAAAAAAAAAAAAAAAAAAAAAAAAAAAGGGGGGGGGATCACTGCGCCACCTGATGGCCAAAATGAGAACTAGTTGACCCCAGATGACCCTATGTGCAATATCAAAGCAATTGGCTTCGTAGTTCTTAAGATGAAGAAATCTTAATTTTTTTTTCAAAAAATAAATTTAAAAATTCATAAAAAATAGGAAAATTATTGCATCATCATCTCCTTCGCAAACTTGGCAAAGGTCCACCTGGGGATCATCCATGTACAAAATCAAAACATTCTCTGTAGCGGTTTTTGAGAAGTCAAAAATATAAAAAGTCTAACGACAGACGGACGGACACAAACGGATTCTATAAGCTCTGCTGACTGACAAGTCAGCAGAGCTAAAAAATTAATATACATGTAGACCTTCTATTGAGGAATCTGTGGGTCTTGTGTTTTCAATTTCAAATGCGGTATACTGGCAATTTTCTGTGGCGAGTTCTCTCAGCCTTCTCTATAACACTGTTTTGAATGCAATTTTTTGTGTATTCAGCTGAGCCCAATACACAAAATTCCTGTGGGCAAGTTGTGTATTACCATTGAATGCTAACATAACATTCAAGTAGGTGGTAACTTCTCAGGCTTATGAAATAAAATTCTAAGATGAATGCAACTTACATACCTAGATTTCCCATGAAAAGGTTTGGCATTTCTGCATGTGATACTTCATTTGTTTTGTTGCAAATGACAATGCAAAGTAACGGGAATACACAACTCTAGTCTTTTGACCAAAGCGTTTTCTATGTAAAAGATACAGAACCTTCTTTTCTTGAACTTCCCCACTGGGCACATTGTATCGCACAACTTTTCCACTGTAATTTATTTCAGTGGGCAATTGAAGGTGAATGGAATTATCTGTCAAATTTGATATACAGTGAAACATGTTTTGAGAGACCACTGGGATGAAAGACCAACCTGCCTTTTCAGACCATGTTAACTATGTCCCTTTTGCTATCTTTACCATATTATAATACCTCTATTGAGAGACCAACTGCCTTATGTGACCAGTTTTTGGCCTGTCCTTGGGGTAGTCTCTCAAAACAAGTATCATTGTACGTCTGCCAATGTACATGATGGATTGGTATTACAGGTGCAAGGTCAAGTGCTGGCCTTCACCTCTGGACAGGCAGTCTGACCACCCATGTTCTGTTGTGCTGTTTCATTCCTTTGCTGGGGACAAAGATTATATACATTTATGTTGTAAATCCATAAAAATTTGGGCACAGCCAAAAGCTAAGACCACAACACATGCACTGTGTTGATATTTTAACAGAAATGTTCTCATAGTTCACCAAATTACATCATAAAACATAAAATAAAGGTTCTCCTTGTTTATTACCACAATACACACAACTGTTATAATTATTGTTATCATTACCATTATGCTCTGAGTGTCCATCCATCCAGAAAATAATATTTTATCATTGACTGAACTATCCCTGCTCCGATTTGCATATGAAAGTACATACAAGCTCATAACCATAGATGCATCAGGATGACTGCACGCACCTTGCCAGACAGGCAAATATTTACAAGGCACTATCCACCTAGCGCTATCACAATCCATTCTTTACTCCTTGAGAGCACGGTTATATCCCCACTGCGTTATTGACAGACACGATGAAATTTCCAAACAATGGTTTGAAGCCTGATAATGGTGCGCTTACGTCTGTGCTGCATGTCAACACAACGACTCCCTGCAAAAAATCCGTTTCTTCGCACTCCAATTAAACTTCAAATTCAATCCAAAATGTGACGGTAAAATTTAAAGCAATCCTTTAGATGCTAAAAAAAACTTAGGCGTAACACACCTTCCTCCCTACCGTCACATTTGCGGGGCACGTTTAACCAATTTGTCCATAAATGAATTCCTTAGTGAAAAGACGACATCAATGTACTTGTCTCGGGTTGCCAGCTCTGGGAAGCCATTTTGAATATTTAATGTCAGCAATAGGTCACCTTCAACTCGACGCTTTTTCTGCAAAAACGCTCTCTATGTTTGCAAATTATACTGCACTTAGCACAACTAAGCAGCAACAGTACTCTTCCATTGATTTAATATTCTGAAAATACAATCGACAGATCAATTGGGCCACCGCTTTAAAAACAAAATTGGCACGCAGTAGTTGTCGAATTTTACCTAAACCTTCGGGCATCCATGTTGAAAGCCGCAGCCGGTATGCATGTAGGTCATCGGCTGTGACGTACTTTCCAGGTGGAATTGCGAACAGAACCGCACGAATATTTACTCTTTTTTTTCAATCCATAAGCTCCAAACATCTTAAAACTGTAATCCCAATTCAATAATCTCCAATAAAACTCAATTACGAGCAGAAAACGAAGCAAATGAAGCACTTACCTGATTAAAATTTGTCCAATGGCACACAAAACCCTGTTTGGTGAAATGGTAAGTAGGCAGTACAAATTATGGAATGTTTCTGAGTATTACGATAAAATAAAAATCTATTAAATTAAAGCTTCGAAGGCATCTAAGAACTATAATACGCTAAACGGTGCAAGAGGGCGAAAATACAGTCCATTAACCCTCCCACAGCCCCAGCCGACATTATCACTGCTACGGGCTGCTGGTACTCCACAGTCAAACTGATTGAACATTCACTGCACATGCTCCATTGTCACGTGACGGAGCCAACGCAATCAGGGGAGCATATGTTGAGAAACTGAACACCATGTTGAATAAACAGCTTGAAAACTACCGTGCCTACAAGACCAACAATTTTCGTGACGACATAGATTCAGAAAATTGTACACTGCGAACAAAGTCTGAAAGTTTACCTTCTAAATTGATCGTGTAAGTGTATGTAAAATCACAATATTCTTACAACTTAAGAAAATTTAGTTTCTTTTTATATATTTTTTTTTAATTAATCAACTTACACTTAAAATTTAGATTTTTGGTGGGAGGGGGTTGCGTACATTTTTCATAAAAAACAACAAACAGATTTAATCTTTAAAATGCTAAAGGCTTTTAATATTTAGAGAATATTTTATTAGCATCAAACGCCCACTTGGGGCCAAAGCTTTTATAAAACGGAATGGCTACCAGCTACATCATGATGTCGCCCTCTTGTGGCCATTTATATATACAGTAAAAAAACTTTTGTCTTCATTTTAACCTTTGTTTTAATACTTATAATTGTTACTTTAAGAACCTTAATGACTCAACTAGACCTTGTTTTGTTGACTGGCAATTACAGTTTCAAAACTATGCAATTTATTCTTTTGATATCAAGAAATGGTCACAAGAATTCAAACAAGAACAAGGTGTTTATGGTATCTTTTGCAATCAAATAAATTGAACACTGCTACAGCCTACAGGTTTTAGGACCTAAATTCTGGATACTTATTGGAAAATCATGATGTTTAGTTGGAATGCTCATATAAATTGATATATATATATACATATATATATATATATATATATATGTATATGTATGTATATATATGTGTGTGTGTGTGTATATATATATATATATATATATATATATATATATATATATATATATATATATACACGCTGTGACTGTTACCATGTTTTATGCTATGTTCCTGATGAAACATTGTCCAGAACTTTCCTGTTATGTTACCCCCCCCCCCCAGCCATTGTATAAAATAATGATGAACCCTCTTCATTCATCAGAAGCAGTTAATTTTGAAAAGTGTTGAAAAATATCGAAATTTTTAATAAAACCCCCATATTCTACAATTGGAATGAATACAGTATAATTCTCCTGACTGATTTTTCCAATTTGTTATAATCTGTTAAAAAATCAGAAAATGACAGGACCACCATATACTAGCAGTGAATCGTGGAGATCAAGTCCACGTATATTCTCAATAAGTCTTAGGAGGATTAAACCTAAGATTTGGGACAAAAAGTCAGGAAAGTAAAACCCACAAAAATTCTTTTCAGGTGAAAAATAATTGCAGCACCCTCTGTCGAACAAATTAAGGTCGACAGATCCCTAGAAGTGTCCCAAAGCAATTAGCTTGGTAGTTTTGGAAAAGATTTTCAAAGACTTTAAAAAAAAAAAACAAGAGTCCTGTGCTCAGCTGCAGGACCTTACAGGCTCAGCCTGAAGTGGTCCTGTGAACTCCAGAATGATATCAAGGCCACTTTTTTAAAAAAAAACATTATCATTGTTGCTAGTGAACAAATTTGGTGGTGATCATTTCATGGAGAGTACATCCCCTACCTACTTACCTTTTAAAGATTAACTTAAATATGAGGATTAACTCTCTTATGTTAAAAACAGGGAAGACAGAAAGGCTTTGACCAGATTAAGATGCGGTTGTCACGATCTTAGGGTAGAAAGTGGCAGGTACACTCACGCTGCCACTCCAAGAGACAGCAGGCTACCGGTATGTGTTCTGTGTAATGAAAATTCATGCGAGACAGAAACTCAGAGAGAGAAAAATCTTTAAATAAGATCAATTGTCTGTGCCACAACTTCAAGCCCCTCATTGTAAATGACCAGCTCCACTACCTTATGTCACCAGATGACATTTCAATGGAAACTGCAAAATTCTGCAGACTTGCTTTTACTAAGAGATCTCCGACATCAAGTGTGTCTTCCACCTGAATAAGGTTTATTATATACCACCTTTGATGTATTTTACATGTGAAATGGTCAACTGACATGAAATGGACGATTTATTACCTCTCTTACATTATATAGACATTCTCAGTGAAATGCACATTTCTGTTTTTTTATTTTTTTACTTGAATGATTATGGACTCTCACAAATGAACCCTGTACTTGAATGAATATGGACTGTCACAAATGAGCAATTTGTAATATTTGTAACTTGGAGTGATACTTTTTATGTGTATGTTTTTTTGTTTTCCTCTGGTCAATTTTTAGTTTTTAGCCTTTCTAGTCAAGTATCTATACTATTCATAGTCTAACTTGTACGGGTGCTACTGCTTCTGTAAATGTCAATGCATTATACACTGTATGGCGCACCTTGATGGACTCCTGGGCTTGCTTACAGATTGTACCCCT
Source organism: Hermodice carunculata (assembly GCA_964020975.1). Taxonomy (NCBI): domain Eukaryota; kingdom Metazoa; phylum Annelida; class Polychaeta; order Eunicida; family Amphinomidae; genus Hermodice; species Hermodice carunculata. The sequence goes on from OZ026613.1 coordinate 1,079,337, forward strand.
GTCATAATGTTTATTTATACTGTACGATCATTTGCCACATAGAGGGCGCTATTTGTATGCATCAACCCACATCAGGTGTTTACGGCAATAGTGATTTCTATTATTTCCCTAATAAGTATTGAGAGGATCCAACTTACAATTTATGAGAAAAAGTCAAGAAAAGTGAAAAGGCACAAACATTCTTTAAAAAAAAAAAAATAATAATTGCAACACCACCTGTTTGACAATCAAGCTCTGGGGGTACCCAGAAATACCTCAATGCACGGTCAGCAGAGTTAAAAAATAGAAAATTTCAGCAGCACTTGTCAAAAAAACTATGTCTAACAGGAGTACCAATTGTCTCTTTGCAAGGTTAAAGCAATTACCCAAGTGATTATGGAGAACGTTTTTTAAGATTTTACCAAAAATAAACAAATAAAATGAAAACCCCCCAAAATCGCTGGAGCAGGATCATTTTGGCAACTTTGTTGCAGACCAATCCAAGTCTGATCCCCACAATATTTGAAGTTCTTCTGGTCAACTTTTTACGAGAAGTAAAAAATGCAATTGTGGAGAGATTACAGACAAAGGATGGACACAGACCCATGCTATTACCTTAGCTGCCTTGAAGTCAATTGAGCCATGAAAAGTATGAATTTATTGGATCTTCATCTCCTTTGCAACTTGGTATAGATCTACCTGGGGAACATCCATATGTAAAGTCTAAAAGTTTTACATAACTGCTTTTTCAGAAGTCAAAAATAAAAGTTAATAAGACATACAGATGAAAACAGATCGTATAAGCCCAGATGACTTGTCGGTACTCCCACCTGGTCAACACAAATGGTAGAGATTGAGTCATGCTACATTTTGAAAGGGATTGAAGAGAACAGAGCGTTTGATTCCAGAGAAGTCACAAACTAGAAAAAAAATTTGCTTCACAGCGAATCTGGGTGCCTTCAAAATGAGAACAGTTTGAAATGCTACACTTGGCCTCTGTTCAACATAATATAAATTTCAAGTATCAGCCTAATTTTCATATATTAAAATGCTACAACTTAGGTTCTTGGTTCATTGGATGTGGCCATGTCACAAACTTATAAACTGAAGATTGAATAACACCACTATACATGATAGTTGTGAAGGTATTCAAGATCTTAATTTTGTATTGTTGTATAAATTAAAAGCCTACAACTTTGGTTCATGGTTCATGGGATGCAGTTATGACACAAACCTATGAACTGAAGCTGGAGCGGTACCAGTATGTTTAATTGTTTTGATGTAATCAAAGATTTAGATTTCGTGTATTTGCCTTATTTGCATAAATTAAAATCCTACAACTTTGGTTTATGGTTCATTGGATACACCTATGTCACAAATGTACAAATTGAACTTGAAATGGCACCTCTTTCCATAATAGTTTTAAAATAATTCAAGATTTGGTTCTGTGTATTTGCTTTATTTGCATAAGTTAAAATCCTACAAATTTGGTTTGTAGTTCATTGGAGATGCCTATGTCACAAACCTACCACTTGAAATTGAAATGGCACTTCTATCTATAATAGTTTTGACACTATTTAAAGATTTAAATTTTGTGCATTCACCTAATTTGCATAAATAAATATTCTACGATTTTGGTTCATGGTTCATTAGATGTTGCTATGTCACAAACATCCAAATTGAAGTTGGAATGGCAACTTTATCCTTAACAGTTTTGACGTTGTTCCAGATTTTTGTGAATTCACCTAATTTCAAAACATTAAAATTTTACAATTTTGGATCATGGTTCATCAGATGTGGCTAGGTCATAAACCTTGAAATTAAAGTTGGAGTGGCACCTCTATCTACAATAGTTTTGAAGCTATTCATGATTTAAATTTTTATACTCACCTAATTTGCATAAATTCAAATCCTACAACTTTGGTTCATGGTTCATTGGATGCGGCTTTGCCACAAAGCTATATAATAAAGTTGGAATGGCACCTCTGTCTATAATAGGTCTAAAGCTATTTAAGATTTAAATTATGTGTATTCCCCTAACTTGCACAAATTAAAATTCTACACGTTTGGTTCAATGGATGCGGCTATGTCACAAACCACTAAATTGAAGTTGGAATGGCATCACCATGTATAATAGTTTTGAAAATATTCAAGATTTCAATTTTGTGTATTCACCTAATTATTATAAATTAAAATTTTACAATTTTGTATCATGGTTCATTGGATGTGGCTTTGTCACAAACCCATAAATTGAAGTTGGAATCATACCTCTATCTATAATAGTTTTGAAGCTATACAAGATTTAAAGTTTGGATATTCACCTAATTTGCATAAATTACAGTCCAACAACATTGGTTCATGCTTCATTGGCTGCGACTTTGCCACAATCCTACAAAGTGAAGTTGGAATGGCATCTCTATCTATACTAGCTTTGGAGATGTTTAACTTTTAAGTTTTTCAATACCCCTAACTGGCATAACTAAAAATTCTACAACTTTCATTTGCTGTCCATTGTATTGGCAGGTGTGACAAACATAAACATGCACATTGAAATTTTGTGTCTATCTGCAATAGTTTGAAACATATGGAGCTTTTCGGTTTTAATTGTCCCTAATTTGCATAATTTTAAACATCATAACTATTCCAAATGATATGCACAATTTCACTGGTAGGTCAGTCACCATGGCAACTTTGGTGGTTTTCAGAATAATAGTGTCAGAGAAAAACTCTGTAAAATTTGGTCATAAGGAAAGAGAGAAAAAAAGAATTCTTGGAAAAATAAAATGTCTGGGTGCAATTCCAGACATAATTATAAACATTATAATTATATAATTATACCCTCTTCCAGTCGTCTAGGTACTTCTCAATGTAGTGCGAAGGCTTGCCACAGTTGGGTGTCCTACTGCTTGCAAAGTAACAGGGTCTTGCTTCCCACAATCCTGGTGTTAACAATGGGCACTAAATATACAGCACCAGTGGTACAGTTTGGATGATATAGAGCTTTTAAAAAGTTTAATTGGCCCTAATTTGCATAATTATAAACATCATGACTATTCCAAGCATTATGCACAATTTCACTGGTAGGCAAGTCACCATGGCAAGTTTGGTGATTTTCAGAATAATAGTGTCTGAGGAAAACTCAAGACTAATTTGGGTGCAAAGAAGGAAAAAAAGAAAGAAAGAAAGAAAGAAAGAAAGAAAGAAAGAAAGAAAGAAAGAAAGAAAGAAAGAAAGAAAGAAAGAAAGACAAGAGGATCATGATGATCCTGTGCTCTGCCGACTGGATCTGCATTTATTCACGAAACAAAATTGAATAGGGCAACCTGACTTGTCCATGGTAATACATGTATTATCAATTGACTTACCTTGCTGCTTCAATGGCTGCCGATGTACAGTGGCAGCACTCACTTGCAGTCACAAAGTCTGATATCGTTTAACTTTGTCAAAAATGAACATATCCACATTATTTTCGCAAACTTTCATTGTCTAATGTCCAACTATATTTTGATAAAATCTTAAGCAATTCTATCATGCTGTTCTGGAGAAGAAGTCGAAAATAGCCTTAACACGCAAAAATTCATAAAAAAATAGGGAAAAAGTCGCAGCACCACCTGGTGGCCAAAATGAGAACTAGTTGAGCCCAGGTGACCCTATGTGCAATATCAAAGCAATTGGCCAGGTAGTTCTTGAGATGAAGAATTTTTTTTTTTTTTTTAAATAAATTAAAAAATTCATTTAAAATAGAAAAATTATTGCATCATCATCTCCTTCGCAAACTTGGTAGAGGTTCATCTGAGCAACATCCATGTGCAAAATTAAAACATTCCATACATTGTTTTTGGAGAAGAAGTCAAAAGGGTAAATACAATAGTGTAATATATGCACTGTTATATATATATATATATATATATATACAGCTGCAGCACTTCCTTACAGTTGCGAAGTTTGATATCCCATAACTTTGCCTAAAATTAACATATCCATATTATTTTCGCAAACTTTCATTGTCTAATGTCCAACTATATTCTGATAAAATTTTAAGCAATTCTGTTCAGCCGTTCTGGAGAAGAAGTCGAAAATAGCCTTAACAGGCAATAATTCATAAAAAAAAGCGAAAAAATCACCGCGCCACCTGGTGGCCAAAATAAGAACTAGTTGACCCCAGATGACTCTATGTGCAATATCAAAGCAATTGGCTTCGTAGTTCTTAAGATGAAGAAATCTTAATTTTTTTCAAAAAATAAATTAAAAAATTCATAAAAAATAGGAAAATTATTGCATCATCATCTCCTTCGCAAACTTGGTAGAGGTCCACCTGGGGATCATCCATGTGCAAAATCAAAACATTCTATGTAGCGGTTTTTGAGAAGAAGTCGAAAATATAAAAAGTGTAACGACAGACAGACAGACGGAAGGACTGACGGACAGACGGACGACAGCCCCAAAGGATTCCATAAGCTCTGCTGACTGACAAGTCAGCAGAACTAAAAAACAGCAGGTTACCAAAGAACTATATCAAGAACCATACTAATAATATTATGGTTCCCGTGTTTTGTAGGCTTGTTATCAGTGTTTGTCACCAGGGATGGCTTCTGTGAACAGCAGTGGTATTCTTGTATCATTGAACATTGACCAGTGTTGACTATTTTGTTACGATCAAACTTTACATTTTTGGTGAGATATGCATGCATTTTCTTCCCTAAAAGTCTTCACTCTTTAGTTTGTAAATGTACAGAAAACCCTGATATCATACTCCAGCCATTAAAGCTTGGTGATGCTGTTGCAGCCAACCAGCATGGGGTGAATACCACCGATATGATCTTTGTTTCTGGCGGGGTGATCCATGAACCACATTATAAATTAACCTCTTCCATTGCAATTGCCAACAAAAGTCATTGTTCCGTGAACTGACATTATAACAATACTAGATTCCCATTGTTTGTCAACTGATCTTTCATTGAAGTGTACCAGCATCCATACAGTTATTATTACAGAGCAGAGACTATAAGAATGGTCAGGACCAACAGCTATACCTGACGCGTTTCGTGGAGGCACATAGAGTTCCTTTGAATAGGCAAAGTTGTCTTGTTTCATGATATCCAGCATTTTATACCCATCAACTTCAATGCTTTTATGAGGGACCAGTGATCTGTGTCGGCATCTGACGTCTTGCTTTTTGTGTACATACAGGGTGCGTGGCTACCTTATCTGTCAACTGATGTCTTGGAACAGCACCAGGTCAACTTTTAAAAGAGTTCACACTACTACTATGGATGTTGTCTTGGCAAAAGTACAGATAGCTTTACTGTGCATAGAAAACAATATCAAGTACATGTATGGTGGGTGGCGGCATCAGTAAGCCTGGCGTCATATTTACCAAGGAAGTGTCAGTCACTGAATTTGCAATTTTACAAATTGTAAAAACTGGATAAATTTTCAAAATTGTAAAGTACTGACCTAGCACTGATAAACTGTCCCTGACTATAGAACTGTTTTCACTCTTTGAAAGCCACATTATTTTTCATGACATGCATTCTCTCTGCCAAATTAGCTTTCTATCAACACTACAGTGTACTTTCGTAATGTTTGCCATTACAAGCATAACAGTATGCCATAACAAACAGGGTACAATTTGGGCCTACCTGATTGACAAAATGCAGTGGAATTTTTTGGTCTATGTCTAAGTGTCACATAAAAATATTAAACTTAGTTAATGTGAGGTGGAATATACCTTGCCAGATGTATTTAAGCACTTTACAGCTGGTAGTTGGTGACAACAATGAAACAACAGTGGTAAAATTGCACCAATTTGCACCCCACATATGACTTAATCACTTCCAGCACAACAAGTTGCATGTTTGGCATCATTGGAAAGTTCAATACTTCATCTATATCAGTAAGAAAACTTTCCATTGGTTAAATTTAACTCCCATATATTTAATCTATATAAAACATCATTGTTTCAAAGTTGAGATGTTCAGACAATTCTGATGTAATTGGATCAATATATGACCTATTTGAACAATTATCGATGATGATTAGTCATATGGACCTATAGGAGTGAGGAATCTTTTGGAGCCTCCCTTCCCTCCCAAGACTTCCACTCAGGTCTCAACAATGGGTTGTTTGTGATAGCATAGATGCTGCCCACAATATCTGGTTCTTTTGATGCTGGTGAAATCTAAAAACTTTGATTTTTTCATTGGATTAAGACTCAGAAAGTTCTTACGAAGCATTCTCTTTTGATTGCAAGAGGTATGGAAGGAAATTCACCGCATATGGGGGTACCAATGACCACAATGCCTTGCTCCCAGGCTGCATGTTCACATAACAGAAGAATTGTTTTAGGCAAACATATCAATTTTACCTGCAATAAATCTTAACTGTTCATTGTAAATGGCAAGATATTAAGATTTGACGCTGTGGAAATATTTGACATGTGGTAACAGTCATTTCAAACATATTACTGCAGAATTAATCTATGCCATTTGAATATGTATCAAGCCATAACTGGCAATATGCCATCCCAAATGGTCAGTGGGACATCTACCATGACTGGCTTAGGAAGAGATACATATTGTTTTAAAGACATGTACATGAGTAAAGTAGTCAGTGTGTATTCATGAACAAAATTAAATGTACATCATATCTGCACACAGGATCATCTGATGCTTGTTGCAGTCAAAATAAACTGCCCCTAATCTGGGTGGGCTCTCCACTGCTCTTGTTAACGTTATGCACCTGTGTCTCCTGTAGGAAAGAAAAATAAAGACATGAACACAGAATGTACGAACGCACAGATCAACAAAATTACCGTTCTACTTTGGGGCCTTGGGGTAACACATGAAGCTGGTGAATTACAAAATGCACATGGCGTTGCTCACCCATGTATTCTGCTTCTGTTGTAGACCACAGGGACCACAACATGACCTAACTTTACGTAATCAGGAATACTGTGGTTGGAACATTTGTAGCAAGTCATTTTTAACAATTCTAACAGATATATTTGACTTCATTTGTGGCAGCAGTGTAACGAAAATGCCCAATATACACCAAAGTTCAGCCTAGTTAAAATGCTTGCTTCTGGCTATCTGACCATCGCACATAGTTTGAAAGATAAGATGGCCAAAGATCTGTCTGAACTCGACCAATCCACACTGTGGGGAAAACAAGATGACAGCAGTGCCACCTGGTTTAAAACTTTAGACAATACATTTTACCACCAAAGGATGATAAAGTGCAGGTAAATTGTGAATTCTTGTCACAATTACCAGGCAGGTACCAGCTATTTTTGTTGCTAGATTGGATTTCTCATAATGATCATTTAGTGTGCAAGGAAGGTACAAATACATATCAAGTGACAAAAAAAAAAAGTCAAAATACATACTGCATGTATTCATTTGGTAACTGCTGCATATACAACTCAAATTCCATTAACAGATACAAATACAAGCCAATGGTCATTTTGAAAGATGGATAAATTTTTTATTGGGTAAAGAAATGCCATCTTGGGATAATGCATAATTGGCACCCAGTACCATTGTCTGCATTTTTTACCATTGGCAAATACTCATTCATATATATATATATATATATATATATATATATATATATAATTTTGTGCCAGAGGCATAAAAGACTTTATGCAACATCACACTTGTCCCATGACATGGGTGACGTAATGATTGAGATAACAGTCCAATAACGAGCGGGCTCTGAGCCAGTCATGCGCAGTCAGTGCATAAGGGTCACATGGTCATGACTGGCCAATCGCGGCCGATCTTCCTTTTACGTTTTGGCGCGTTTTCAGGACAAAATAGCATCTCTCCATTCATTCTGGTCAAAGACACGGAGCAGTTAACATTGGGTTTAAAAAGAGTCATTAAGTTAGTTTAATTGGAGACAAATAGTTTTTGAAATTTATTCTGTTGTTACACTGGTAGTCAGTGCAGTGCAACGTTTGGCTACAGTTATTTCAGCCGCTTTGTATTTTGAATGGTGTGACCAGTCAGTCTCCGTTTTTTTCGACGGGAAGAATCACTGCGAAGACCAGCCTGCACCATGATAGGAAAATTTCGAATGGAGCCGGTCAGTTAAGTAACGGACGATCAAACGGTGAGTTCAGTACAAGGTAGCGTTTGAAAATACACGCTCGCACAGGCTGAGCAGGGTATAGCTGGTGAGTGTAAACATTCGAAGAATCGTACTTGTGTTTTGTTGCATCATGAAAAAGGTTTGAAAAATCTAGGTCAAAGATGGCAGCCTCCTTTGCCCCACCGGTTCTGATACTAGGGCACAGTTATGTAAGGTGACTGGAAGACTTCACGTACCAGTGTAAACAGCCGAATGTGACTCCCAATTTCAATCTGCCCGAGAGGCAGGTTGAGGTAGAATTTTTCGGTTTGGGAGGCTCAACGATCAATAGGATCACCGGACATTTGGCCGTCGCAGGCAGTAAGCAGTTTGTGGGAGCAGTTTTGCAACTTGGAGGGAATGACCTTTGTAACGACAGGGATCGCGACCACATTGCATTACAGTTAGTTTCAGTTGCGCAATACATCCAATACACCTACAATTTACCCAGAGTAGCAATTTGCCAGCTGTTACGTAGGACTCGGCTCCCTTATCCCGATTACAATGATAAAGTAGTGAAGGTGAATAAGGCTCTCAAGAAGAAGGTGAAAGACTGTGCGGGCCTATCGTTGTGGAAGCATTGGGGCTTTTGGAACAGTGAGGTGTGCCTCCAACATGACGATGGAGACCCCCATTCCCAGAAAATGTAAAATAATAATAGATATTAGTTAGTCTTCATTTAGTCAGGTTGTAACTTAGGTTTAATAAATGTCGTGGGGGCTGGGCGCTCCAGTCTCCACTGACCATTTTTATCCCACATCTTGTTGGTTTGTTGAGTGAGTGCGGTGTGAATGCATAAATAAATAAATTATATATATATATATATATGAAAGAATGGAGTAATCTGGTTGTACATTAAATCTTTTGCTCACTTAACTGTATAACCATTGTCTTTGTTCTTCCCATGATCTGCCCTATGTTAAAGGGTTCTGTGTTATAACAAGAGTAAGTTCAATATCAGTACAGTGGCAACAGTCTCACAGCTGTGACCTTAAAGGCAATGACGAGTTGAGAAAGGTTTTCTCTATTGCTTGGACCCTCAGTGCACTAGACAGGTGAGCCCTTTAGACAGGTAAAACTCAGCAAATTCTCAGTCTTTCTCATCTTCCTGTCTCCAGGCTGTTCAATTGTGAGAATAATGCGGAGTTCAAAGACACCTGGTGGCTATATTTTTGACTAATACATGTATTAAGGTAATGTACAGCTAGTTTTGGATAATTTTGTTCATGTTGAGATTTTGGGACATTTCAGTAGACATATTATTTATCAGTAGTCCAAATTTGTTAGTTCTACATGTACATAGTAGTCCCAACACAATTTGAGAAACTTCAGAAAATACTTTTAATGCTAACATGGAAGTCTATAGACCATGTTCACCTTTGTATCTTGATTACAGACAATAGGCATTTGCACCAAAATGTCTAGTTCATATGGATAGTGGTCCCCATCTTGTAAGGCCCCTCTCAAGACAGGCCACACCCTCTACAAAGGTCACTTTCCCATGCAGCAAGAATGGTATTTTCATTATATTTTACCCCTCAAGAGAGGCCACCTCTCTTATAAGACCACATTTTTGGTGCATTTGGGGTGGCTTTATAAGAGGGGGACTACTGTATTTCTGTAAAACTAATCTGATCATGATCACACAAAAACTCATTTACTCTAAAATTCTTTAGAGCAAAAACATATTAAGGATTTTCTAAGAAATGAACAGTTCTTTTTTTTTAAATGTGTGCCAAAAATGAAGAGTCCACCAACTTTATCCTTTTTGACAAAATCAGCCATTTTGTAATTACTGTATCACCATTGCAAAAATAGATACAGTTATGAAAAATCTCTGATACCATTTGTAGATACATGTATTAAGATCAAAATAGCACAAACTTGATCATTTTATCTTGAATATTTTTCAAGAAATATCAAAATTTCACAAAAACACATTTTATCCAAATGCTTGTGTTTATACAGCAACTTTGAATGTAGATTTCCATCTTAAATGCATACAGATTCTGCAAAGCTGTGTGATCAATTAAGTATATAGGTTTATTATATAGAAACGCATATTTCTGTGATATTTGGCCCAGAAGTGAAGTCCCTTTGCCAGGTTGGACATTACCTTAAGTTCAAAATGAAAGCTGTATAAGCTAAGATTACATGTTTAGATTTTTTGTTGTAGAAAAGATACATTTATCCAAACTTGTCTTCAATATTTTTATGAAACATGCTGTTATGCATATTGAATGGTTTGTCCCTATTTTATGCTTGTACACGTATACCTGTATGCAAAAGTACCTTTGACATGAAATTCTTGACAATTGTAAAAGTAGTCACATAAAGTATGTGGTCTAGTAATGGGCATCTAACATTCAAAAGATTAATCAGCAGGGCAGGCCACTCCCTTTTCTCATTAAAAAGATTTATTCACTTGTTATTTATTATTTATCATGCTTAGATTGCTAGGCGTTGTTTGTTCCATTGAACATAATTGATATTAGGCCAGTCCCATCGGTGCGAACCTTGCTTCTTTGAAAGATCCACCTGGCCATCTATTTAACCCTTTCTATTTCAGGCTAGTGTGTTGTCCGACTATTTTAACATGTTCAAAATATTGTGTATAGAGACTGAGAGGGTTGTAGCCAACAAGGAACATCTTGCAATTGAAAATATGAAGGTGTATCTAAAATTCCCACCTGGATGTACATGTGCACATCATTTATAGTTGATACTGTGCCAAGTTTTGAGAGAAATATAGTAGTCCCTGCTTTGAGAGACCACCCCTAGTGTTATCCAACAAGTGATCACATAAAGCAGGTGGTCTCCCAAAGGAGGGTTGACTCTTGTCAGTCTTGTGCCACTAGCACTACTTTGAATTTCTATCTATAATTCTTTCTCTCTCTCTCCATAGCTAGAGATGATAGAAATCACTTATACCACAAGTCAGCCTGCAGATTGACGCCTTAAATATAAACAACCAGTTAACTTAATGGTTATAATGTCACAGGGTTTTCCCCATATAATCCAAGCAGTGTAGTGGCATTTCCATATTTGAACTTATTTTAGCAAATTTCAAGAATTACAGCCTTAACCTCATATACCTTATGACAGGACACCTAAGTTACAGCCCTAATTTCAGGATCAAAGCCCTACAATTTGTAGGACTCTGGGGAGGAGCCTGATATTAGATATCTACTGTGTATGATCATCATGTTTTTAAAATTTTGGGGCGATCCAACTGGCATTATGGGTGTAAATCCCTGAACAGACTCTGTACTCAATGATCCAGCTCTGAAGACTTGCTATATGTCGAAAGGCTCAACAGCGTGCACTGTTCATGGTCTGCCTTTGAACATCATAACCGCCAGGCAACACGCAAGCAAACCCTCTCAGCCACCACTATTCTATGTTGATGGTCGAAAGGAACATTGTAAAGGTCAATAGAGAAGTTTACAATAAAATGTCTGGTGCAAACATGGTGGCGATATTGAATTAACCATTGCCCCTGAATGTAGAGCTGTTAGCATACTCGGTAAGATAGCAACGAATTACCGTACATGGATCCTAATATTATAAACTGATTAATCTACATGGGCATTATCACCTTT
>OZ026613.1:1096050-1145607 GCA_964020975.1 Hermodice carunculata
AGGTATCTTCATGAAGAATTTGAATCTTTTAACCATTATCTGTTCAACGGTAATGAGAAAACGACTCTAGCCATGATTACCACTTCAGGGATAAGCAACAGAAGGTGCATAGATTTTGGAAACATGAAACAAACAAACACTGGGAGGCAACAGAAAAAGAATACATATGAGGCCAGCCTGTACAGCCTGCTGAAACACATAGGCAGCAATCAAACTTCAAGCAGACATCTAAGAACACGCAGCCTCGAAACATGCCAACTCACCTCCCAATCTGTATGTGCCACCTCAGCAGACTGGACAATTTTAAACATCACAGCAAGATCAAACATCCGGGCATGTCAATAGAACCAGTACGATTCAATCCCAGACTAGTAGCCAGCCGACTGGACACATGGAAAAAGCCAAGGGAGGCAACTAATAAACCAAGGCCTACAAAACTATTAACCACAAGTAGTACCAAGCCACTTTCAGAATTTGGTCAAGAATAAAGCAAGCAAAATCTACACTGAAGGTTTGAAATACATTCACAACTATCGCAAAAACAGATTCAAGCCCTAAGGAAGAGCTGTCTTTGACCGATATCAAAGATAACTACCACTAAGGCCATCCTTAAAAATATGTTGGTTTGCTGTAACAACAAACTTTTTTTAAAATTGGGTAGGTAGGTAGGCATTTTTTGTTTTTTTTTTACTCCCAAACAGTGGGAAAAAAATATCGGGCATGTGCTGGCCTGGTCTCAATATATATTTCAATTCATGTACTTTTAATATACATGTGTATGGTATATTTAGATACACCAATAATGTCTTTACCGCTACTTCTAAGTTTAAGTTTTTTTGCATGCATTGTATATAGAATGTGGCTGTGGCTTGAACTGGCTTCAATTAATATCACTGTGTTTGTCTTAGTGGCCCTTGGGTCCTTAATCTCCCTCTGTAGCATGCCTGTGTGGTACTATAACATAGCTGCAAGGTGAGTGGTGGTAGTGGTGCATGTATATAGTAAAATTGTATATAGTACATTCTGAATCACTCTGACATTTCCTAGTTCACTAATTGCTTTGTGCTTTTGCTTTTGCACTGACAGAAAGAAATCCTTGCACTTGGACACATTGACTGCAGTCTGCTTGATACGGTATCTTGCATTTTGCTTGATATGCACTCACCACTGTCTGCACAAATACCACAAGGATCCTTAACCAGGCAACCTCAGTGCAGGAGGACCTGGGCCTGTACAATGCACTTACTTACACATTGTTGTACAGGAGCAAGACCAAACATAGGCTATTAGCATAGGTTTGACCTTGTTGGCCCCACCAGGAGACAATACATGGTCCCTTGGTTTTAAAAATGTGAAACATTTTTGTTGACACTGTTATCGTCAGAGTCGAATCTGAGATCTGTGACATGGCATCGGGACAAACATCTTCAATGACCCGAAGCCATGTCTTGTTTATGTCTATCATCCTAAGTGCGTTTTTCAATCGAATGCATGAACCCCGATTTCCTCTTTTTTCTGTCACTGTGACGGCAAACATTTTTGATGTCATGCACCGTGGTGTATCAGATGTGCTTCCCGCCATGTTGTCGAACAGACTTGGCAACGCTTGTTGCGAGAATCTCCCATCTGATGTGATCCGCTAAATTTAGACATGAATCCATGAAAAGGTGCACGGTTGTTTGATCACAACAGCGAAATCATCATACTTTAGACACCAAATATTGAAATAAGTCTGGCCGTAAATTTTGCTGAGGAAAGCACAAATACATATATTTGGTTTAAAAAAGTATGGGAGGTTGTGGGGGGTGAAAATAAATACTTTACTCGGTCGCAACAGAAAGTTATGGTCCTCAAGTCGGCAAACAAGACCACTTGCAAAAAAAAATAATTGGGTCGGGCGTAATTTTGTTGAGTCGGTCGGGTCACGGCAAACAAGAATAATTTTAAGGATGGCGTAATGACATTAGTTTATCAAATGTAAAAAGCAGCAACTTCTCCTTGAATAGCTCTTATCACAGCATAACTGATCGAGACTATAGTACACCACCAATGATCAAAATCAGAAACGTGTTTTAGAAAAGAAACAGTCGTGCAGGTCAAGCAAAAAATATTAATTATACAAGCTGTGGTTTGATAGAAGCCCAAACCTTAATTTTGGTATTTTTACGCTGATACGAATTAGTTTCTAAACTACTTTCCCCATGGAAAAACACCCCCCCCCCATAAATGAATGAATGAATAAATGAATGAAACAAAGTAAATAAATAAATAAATAAAATAAAACAAAATAAAGAAAGAAAAACTGTATTCCGTGGCATCTTAAACAAGAGGTCCTTCAATAGCAGAACATCCTGACACCCTAAAAAAAAACTAGTTATAGCTTCAACACAAAGGGTTGACTGAAGGGTCCACCCTAACGAGCATGTAATTAGGCTGCCATTTGTCATGGTGACACCAAAATCTAATCAGTTCATCTTGCCAACTTTGTTTAACTTTTTCACAAGTACATTTCCATCAAGTTTCAGAACAATCTCAGTTTTTGGTGGAGAAGTCAAAAATATCATAAACACACAAGAGGACAGTTGCAGTCCTGTGCTCAGCTGACCTCGAATGCACAGACTGAAGTGGTCCCATGAACTTCAAAATGATATCAAGGTCACCTTTGTTTAAGCCCATCATTACTGTTGCTAAAAACAGGAAAAACCGCAGCACCACCTGTTGAACAATTAAGGTCTGGGGGTCCAAAGAAGTGTCCCTATGCAATTTCCACGCAGTTCGCCAAGCTGTTTCATAGAAGACTTTTTTTCAAAATTTTGGACCCCCCCCCCAAATAAATACAATGAAATAAAACAAAAACAAACAAACAAAAAACACTGAGCATGACCATTTGAACAAACTTGACGGAGACCCATTCAAGGTAACCTCCACCAACTTTAAAGTGAATCTAGAGGATAGTTTTGGAGAAGACTCAGAAGTCAAAAATGTGAATTTCCATTGCAATCCCCATGGACTTACATGGAATAATCAACAGAAACGCATGCATTAACCCACAGGTACCCAAAGTGAAAAATTCTTTAAAATCAGAAATCCAGAGTATCACCAACTAATGAACAATTTCATTTAACCCTTTGAGAAGCTATATTTCCATGGAGTTTTAGAGCAATCTGAGTGACCGTTTTGGAGAAGTCAAAAACAATAATGACACAAAAATTTGTAAAACAAAGCCGGCTGTGGGTACAATCCATCCTCAGCTGACTTTGACACTCAACCCATAATAAGTTCAACTCTGGTCAACGGGTACCCAGCAATGCTCCTGTGCAATTTCAAAGCAACTGGCTAAGCTGATTTGTGAAAAAGATTTTGCCAAAAAAATGAATAAATAATTGCAAGAGGACTGTGACAGTCCTGTGCTCAGCTGACCTTAAATGCAAAGACTGAGGTGGTCCTCTGAACTTCAGAATGATATCAAGGTCACCTTGTTTTAAGACCATCGTCACTGTTGCTAATACGAAAATATATTTTACGCTTATTGATTTTTCCAAATTGTGATAATTTGTTACAAATTAGAAAATGATAGCACCACCATGTAGTGAAAACATTTTTTAAAAAAATTATTTAAAGATTTTTTTGTGTTTTCACTTTTCTTTACCTTTTCCCCCCATACAGTCAGATCCAAATGACTGTATGGGAGAAAAAGTAAAGAAAATTAAAAACACAAAAAAAATCTTTAAATAATTGTTAAAAAAAGAGGGAGGGCGGAGAACAAATATTGCAGTGCTACCTGCAGAACAATCAAGGTCTAAAGGTCCTCAGAAGTTTACCTATGCCATTTCAAAGCAATTGTGCAATTGTGGATTGGCAGTTTGGAAGAAAACTTTTTGGCTGAAAAAAAAAAAAAAATTCCAAAAATCACAGGAGCATGACCATTTGAACAAAATTGGTAAAGACCCACACATGGTACATCACCATCACGTGTGAAGTGGCCCTGGCTGATGATTTTGGAGAAGAAGTCAAAAATGTGAATAATCAAATTGCAATCCCCATTGACTTGCATTGTATTCAATGGGAATGTATGCATTGACTTGTAAGTACTCAAATTGATTTTTTTTTTTTAATTCAGAGATGTGGAGCTATCATCACCTACCCTTCCACAAGCTGCACTTCCACCGATTTTCAGAAAAATCTAAGTGATGGCTTTGGAGAAGTCAAAAATAGCTTTAACACACAAAAATTCATAAAAAATAGAAACAAAAGGACTGTGACAGTCTTGTTCTCAACTGGCCCAATATGGTCCAGTGAACTCCAGAATGATATCATGAACATTGATGTTATGAACAAATTTTTGGTGGAGATTCAACTTATGGTTTCTCAGAAAAAGAAAAAAAGTGATAAGACAAAAATTTGCTAAAAATGCAAAACATTATCACAGGGCTGCTTGTTGAACAAATTACAGTCTAGGGGTTCCAAGAAGTGTATCACAATGCAATTTTCAAGCCAGCATGGACAGAAAATTCATAAAAAAAAACCGAAAATCATTAGACTGTAACCAGTTGAATAAACTTGGCAGAGACCCACCCAAGGTACATTCTCACCAAGTTTGAAGTGAATCTGGTCCTGTGGTTTTGGAGAAGTCAAAAATGAGAATCATGGACAGACAGACAGACGACAGACAACTGACAATCCTATAAGTTGATCTGACTGACTAGTCAGCTGAGCTGAAAACTCACAGCACCACCTAGGACACAAATTAAGGTTTGGGGGCCCCCAGAAGTGTCCAAAAAAATGAACAAAATATCATTTGGAAAAAAGGGTGACCAATTGAACACATTTGGTAGAGACCCACCCAAGGTACTTCCCTACCAAGTTTGAAGTAAATCTAGCTGATGGTTTTGGAGAACTAGTCCAAATTGTGAATTGTCAATGGATGGACAGATGAAGGATGACAGACAACTGACCATCCTTTAAGCTCAGCTGACTGACAAGAGAGCTAGGCTAAAAATCCAAAAATCACTGGACCATGACCATGACTATTTAAACAAACTTGGCAGAAACATGCCAAAGGTACATTCCTACCAAATTTGAAGTGATTTTTGAAAAGTAGAAAATGTGAGTTGTGGACAAATGGATGACGGATGACTGAAGATCCTGTAAGCTCAGCTGAGCTAGAAACACAAACGATTATTGAGCCATTAAATTGGTAGCCACTTCCTGGGTACTCATGCAATAATACACTTCAACATTTCAGCCTTACATTCATTGATTATTCCATGACAAATCCATGGAACTTTAAATCGACTCTTTTTCATGTAACCTGTAGTTTATGCCCATGCCAACGGAGAATGCCTCCATCTCACTTTGTAAATTTTTAGATCTGTTGGCCTCTCATGGGCGTAATGGGTTAATAAAGTTCTGTATTCTGTAAAAATTGCAATATTGCCATAGCTCATAGTTTCTGCTCTATTGCTATGTGGCAGATATTAGTGACAATACCAATATATGCGTCTATGATAATGCTACCAATCATTTTGATGATTGTATTTTGGTACATGTGAAAAAGCAAGTATAATCCTGTGTTATCATGTATTTATGAGCAGATGGCCATGGTGCTGTGTTGGACACAGGCAACTCCTCTGGCAATATTGGAACAACCCTCCCCCCCCCCCCCCCCACTACTTATGTACTAAGTCCCTTCACTAATATCACTGTGATCTCAATACAAAAGACCTTCAAAGAAAACACTTTATCAAAAAGAGAAAAAAAGGCACATGTATTCTCCTAACTTCATTTTCAGAAACACCTATACCCACCATGATCAGTTGATACTGACACATAGAGACATGACATGCTGAGCTTGTATATACAATGTATTTGGGAGAACCTAAACATGAGATTGATACAAGCATTTGACAACCACATCAATGTTCTCTCTGTAAGTGGAAAGAAAATAGGTTGAAACAAAATCACGTATCATATGTTCACAGTATCAAAATGTTCCCAAACTTTTGAACTTTTGGTCCAGAGGAGAGCCCAGAAAGTGAGTGTGGTTGCAGCTGGGAAACATTTCCTAATCCAGGGGAAGGGTCACATTTCCAGAATTCCAGTTTCACCAGAAAGCATTTCCGTTAACCCCCAAATGAGGCCATGTTACCCTTTCAAATTATGAAATACCCCCTCAGCAAAATTCAAAGGGTCCCAACTTCCTATACTTTCTTTGTTAATTTTGCAAAATATAGCTAAAAATTTCACTCTCTTCCAGGTTGGGCCCTCTAAAAAAAATTCTAACGGAAACACTGCAGATATCATTGGTACCAGTGGGGAATAACATAGCCTACCTTTTTTTTTCTCTCTTTTTGCAGAAGATTTAGCTAGTTGTTTTCTGCCTTACTGACCTAAAAATACCATTTTTTATATATAACAGGAAATACATTTTGCTGTTGTTGCTTACATGTTAGCAGCCAGGTCACAATAGCCCATCACTCTGAGAAAAATTGCCCACATTTGCATTTATAATCTATGCATGTCAGAATTAAAGACTCTAAATACATGCGACTGTTTTAGAAGAAAACCAACTTTAGAGCTTGATAAAGAACTATTTACTGATACAAAGACAGCTTAAGTATATATTTTTGGGTTAGAATAATCATGAGCTATAGATACGTGCAAAGATCCAACATTGTCCTTGCCTAATTGTTAAATAAACACAGGGATAATATAATGGTCATGTTTTATGTTGTTTTTGTCTACTTCTTCTATGAAACAAATGATAAAACTGTAAAAATGATTTGTTTGATTCTAACAATATTATCCCAAAAATTTTCCCATATTTTTTTGATATCTTGTTTCGTTTAGGAAATATGGCTTTGTAAAGTTGAAAAAGTGCAATTTTCTTGTGTTTTTCTTTGACAAGGTAGAATTTTTAAGTTTCCAGAGCAATATTTCATAAACTACACAAGATATCCAAAAAATATGACCGGATTTTTTGGACAGTATTGTTAGGAACCAAACCAAACCATTTTCACACTTTTGCCATTTGTTTTGGAAGAGAAAGAAACATAAACAGCATAAAACCCAGCCATTTCATTATCACTTTCTTTGTTTAACAATTAGGCCACGGCAAATGTTGATCTTTGCACCAATCTGTAGTTCATCACCATACCAACCCAAAAATATATACTTTAGCTACCAGGGCATCAATACATGTAAGTAGAGGGCTGTACAGTTGGTTTTCTTCAAAAATGGTCCCATATATTTAGAGTCCTTAAACATTCCATATCTGTCTCCATTCAGGGGGAAGCAAATCTTCTCTACACATTTGTATTAAAGACATAAATTGTTTTGTACCATAGAGACCTGAATATTTTTTCTCACTCAAATGTTATGTAAATTTTCAGATTTTTTTTTTCTATCACACCCTCAAAATTAGTATAGCAGACACACAAACTAAACAGGTGACATCAGTACTTGCGTAGAAAGACACAATGCCTCGTTCAAGCACTGCATCACAAACCCCCCGCACATTGTGGCAAAATCACTCTGGTTCTCAATAAAATACACAGGACTGCATTACAAGCCCTATCCTCGTTTGATACATGACCAGACCCAAAGATTTTGTATATTAATTGCTCTTGGGATCCCAGATCAACAAATTCCAAGTGCATCCATGACCAAAATTACATTTTCACTGAAAATCTAAGACTTTATTTGTTCTATTCATTGTATTAAATCAACCCTTCAATACTCTATGACACACTTCTTGACTACTCTATTGTCCCCCACACAAAACCTGTGAAGAATTTTGCTATGATAATACTGGTGCATTTGGGGTCAAACTTGTGGCATCAAGACAGCATACAGGCCTTTTTTTTTTCTTGACACCTGCATTGAATGTAACATGCATATTTTTTGTAATGGTCAGACCTGCACAATGTTTACACCTAGCACAATATATTGGCTGTTTGATGAGTTTTCTATCACCAAAGGTTGCAATTTTGTCAGCTGACAATGCTCCAACCATCTGAGTAAAAACATGGTTCACAATGCAATTTGCCTATAATTTTGGCCAGCTGTTAATCAAATTTGAAATACACCAGCCTTTAGCTAGAATGAATTTTTCCTTCCACCGCTACTCTCAATACCAAATACATGGAAGTGTTACAAGGCTTTGCACTGCCACAGAAACCAACATTGGAAGCTTTTGAAGCAAAAGTCTGTCTGATGCTGGCAAAAGGAATGCCAATTCTGACAGCCAATCTGGATAGGTCATGTAATGAGACGGTTTAAAAATATATCGGTCGGAACGACCGTAAGACCCCTTTGACCAGGGTAAGAATGTGATGACCCCTGGTGATCCTGAAAATAGGTCAATGTCACTGAACGTCAAACTCTGACAAGCTTCCAATCAGATGCTTCTACATTACAAATCTCATGACAGCAGTTGAAAAGTCACTGCACCTGCAACAGTAAAAATATGACGACTCTGGGGTGGCTTTGAAAATTTGTCAAGGTCACTCACTGTCAAATTCTGCAAGCTTCTGATGAGATGCTTCTGCAGTGCACGTTTCACAATAGTAGCTCACTTTGTTCAAAAGTTATTGTGAAACGGTAATAGACACATGCACACACAGACATGACAACAATAATACTCTATCGGCTGATAAGGCCAAGGGGAGAAAAAAAGCATTTGTTACTAAGGCCATACGTAATTAATTTTATGTATTGTGTCAGGCCCCCTACTATCACTTTAGCTACCAGTCTATGTAAATTTTAATGCACATCCTTGACAATATATTAGGTTTTTCATTATGTCTCTGTGGAGCCAGGGAGACGTAATTAAGCACAAATGTGTGTTGCTCACACCTTACACTGTGAGATTCACATGGCACATGCAGTAACATTTTCTCTCATTACGTGACGCTATGCTCATATGGTGAAGCCCAGCCAAGTCATGTTTACCAAGGTTTGCTATTAAGCACAGCCTAAATTCATAGCACTATGCATAATTTGCCACACTGACTCCAATGTGCATACTGATGTCAAAAATGTTCATACCATGCACACAAGCTGTGCTAGCTTTTTACACCATCAGCTGTTGCCCTGGCTTAACCCTCTCCTGGTCAACATAAGACACACTCAGCAGCTTTTCTTTACCTGGGTTGGGCAGTAGGTGGCATATATGCACCAAGCTGTTAACCTGAGGTATTCTGTCCTTACAGGCTTTATCTAGAATTTACCATTCAAACTATTGTTTTATTACGAGTAATACCAAGGAATTTTTTTTTTTTTTTAACCAGACCACATTTTACATTCAGGCCCTTTTGGGAGGTTTGAGTCAGAAAGGGTTAAAACAGTTAAAAGTAAGGCAGGCATTCACAGTAATGCGATTGTCCTAAGCAACCAGATCAAATTCTCAGACAAAGTTCAAAGGCGCCACCCGATGAGACAACCATATTTTTATCGGGATTGGTAAACATGTTTCTTAATTTCCACAAAATAAAAACACATACTCATACTTCTTTGCCAAGTCTCCTTGTTGGATCCGTCTTCGGCCATTTCTGATTTACCACGTGACTCTATGATGTGGACCCTCTGATGCATATTTTAGCACGAAACCAGGTGAAAGACGGTTGCCATTCTGTGTTTACCGAAATTAGCTGTGCGTTGCTGAAATGTTTCATAAAAATGTGTAGAAGAGGATGACAGTGAAAACAAAAACAAAACAAAAAAACTGGTGGCAGCAGCACAGAAGGAGAATTACGAGAAAAGCATGTGGGAGATTGTTCAAATCTCACTGACTGTCCAAAGGAATTCAAATGGCTGTGCTATGACAGCCAGGAAGACAAGATCTTTTGTGTGCTGTCAATTCCCCAGTGTTGCCAACAGGGGGTTGTTCTCTAAGTCTCTTATTTCACATATAGAAACAAGTGATTAATTGACAAGTGAGATTATACAGCACTGACTGATCAAAGTGGAAGTTTAACTAGTTGCAACTGATCCAGACCGGGGGATAATACAAGCTCTGAGCGACTCAAACACGACTTTATTTTTGCATGCCTATGAAAAAAATCTAATCTAGTAAACAACGATACATGTCCTGTACAGTAGATGTACATTCTTATTGATTTTCTTCCTTTTTAAATATATGTGTAAAGCCAGGAGCAACATATGACCAACAATTTTTTAATGGATTTGCACCATTCAAAATCTGATTTGAATTTAAACTTTATTTCTCTCTCTCTTTTTTTTTCTTAGAAGTGTTGCAGCTTGTTGGTTGGTTGTTATTTGAAACCATAGTTTCGATCATATGGGGCAACCTTGCAATGGAAATATATAGGTGGACACTTGAACACCTTTATGTTATGTCACCATATGCATACATATAATATACATGTATTTCTGTTTACCATAATTAAGTGTTTATTTTGCAGTGAAAGTAAAGAATTATGCCCCACCCCCACTCCCACCCCCAAACCAAGTCTGATTGTAATAATAGCAGTACAAAACATGAATCAGTGTTTTTGAACCCTAGGAATAAAATTTTCCATGAAGTCTGTTGTTCATTGTGCTTCTTTAGATTTTGAATGAGCATGAGGTACATGTATTCAGTGCCAATAAAAAGATGATGATATCAAGGTTGTTGGTAAAAACCTTCAAACTTTGAGAGTCAATATTTATAACTTTATTCTGAAAAATCGGACAGTCAATATATATATAGGAACAACTAACTTTTGTACTGCAGTTGCCTGGGACAACCAACTTTTTGGTGGGGATAACTAATTTTTGTGTTGCAGTTGCCCTGGGACAACCAGTCAAAATCCTTAATGCCAAGCCCTGTGAGGGTTTAAAATATTCCCTGTTGCAATTTCAAGAGCACGAAATTGATGGCCTTAGTGAATATCAGGGCACCCGTTCCATGAGTGGGCTAATCTGTTGACAACAACCAAGAAATTTAACACCTTGTTGTGTGGTCTTGAAATTATCCCGAACAACAGACGCCACAGCTGTCTTTGTCTGCAGTGTTTTGAAGTGGTAGACACTAGCACTTCTCCATATTCACGGGAACGTAGCAAATTTCCATGAAAAATATAACTTGATCTTAGGGCATCCTTGAAACAAAACCAAACACAAAAAGCAAAGAACAAAACAAAAACAAACAAAAACCCCCACAAACTTTCTTGCAGGCAACGTCAGGAAACAAGAGGCCGAGGCTCAATGCTCTGCTGATGACCATCACCAAAAAATAATTTTCTGACATAATTTCCCTCTATGACCTGGAGAAATTAGTCAAAGTCATCCATATTATGGGACATTTGGCATCAGCCACCTCGCTTTTTTTATCAACATGTTGAATTTTGTGCCCTTTTCCAAAGTGCTTAATGACCTTAAAATAGGTCAAGCTCACACAACATATTACATAATTTGAGCATTAGCCTAATACATACATTTGCAGTAGATTTTGCAGTTTTATCTCAATTTATTAGCACAATAATCAATTTAATGTCTTGTGATACCTATGATGTTTGACCACCAGTGGTGCCACCATGACTCTTTATGTCATAATAAATAGGCCTATTTTTATGGATGAAATGGAACAACGTAGATCTGACCAGTTTTCAGGTGTGACGCAATTAATAGCATGACTCTTTAGCGTCACGTCGTTACATTTGCGTTTTACTTGAAGTTGAAGAGCTGGTTTGATTTGTTTGATCTGATCAGTCCGTCAGGTAGGCCTCATCGGGTCTGTTGTAAGACCAGGCGCTGTAGGTAAGTGTGGTATGGTTTATTATTTTATTATTCAATTTTGCTAGGCCTAATCATGAGTGTTAGGTGTAGTTTCATTATATTTATGTCATGTGGGCTACGTTTTTAAGTAGGCCTATTAACAAAGGAACATCATATTCGCTTTATTCCGTAATACATCAGCTCGGGATGTTTATATTGGAAATGCAAACATGGTGCCGCCAGTGAGCAGAATGACTTGTCCGGGGATTAATGGCACCGAAACAAGTCTTGCACTGGTTCCCCGCTGATGACCCGATTTTTTAAAGGCTAATAATGCCTAAAACTTTCTTCTAACTTTCAAATTTTATGTTTGACAGGGGTTCTTCTTTCATAACGAAGCTCTGCATTTATAAGCAAAACTTCACGTATTTAGCTAATTCATCATTTGCCACGTTCTTATTTATTCTTTATTATGTGGGTTGTCTTTGCTGAATATTTAGCTTAGACAAGGAGCCGCTACTCAGAGAGACATGTGTGGGTAAAAGGCTCCGAAACAAGTTGAGTAGTTACCCGCTGAAGACCCTTTAATTTATTTGGGCTGATACAGCCTATGTCAAAATTTTACAGAGGAACGTGTGCAATATAGACAACAGTAATTCCATATGTATACAGGTTAGACAGGGACAGGTTAGCTTATGGAGAGTAAAGAGTTCGAACTGCGGAATAGGATATTGACTACTAGGAAGTGGTTCTGGGCAAAAAGACACAAATACAATTAATATGATTTGTTCCTTTTACAAATTAATTTGGAATTATGATTTAGAACAATACAGTTTTTCAGTGAATGGTACGGAATAGGACTTTGCTCTTAGAATATCGGACTTGATAGTGTTCAAATGGTACATGGGCTTACAGAACTAGGTTTGTTAAATTTCTCTTTGTATTAAATAAACTTTTGCCTGTATTATGTACCTGTAAATGGTACAGTGGTATCTGCTGTATGCAGCCACCCCTTCTGCCAAGAAAAAGTGGCCACATACAGCAGGTGATCTGTCACCACAGGTACATTTTACAAAGAAACTGACTCCTATGTCTGAGCCTGGTGACCACAAAAAGCAATTTGCAGCTGCTCACCGCAGTGGTTGCATACAGCAGGTACCACTGTATATGGATGTGTAAACACAAATTGAGACGTAATAACTATCACGAAAAAATTCATTTCATGAAATGCGTGCCTTCCATGGCTTGAGAAAGTATATCAAGGTCATATATATTGCATGCAATACCAAAATGTCACCTGTTGCACATTTTGTGAAATTAGACTAATACTTTCTTAAGATAATGAGTTTCATAGATTTTACCATATGACGATTAGTAATATTTCCCATCCACCTATAGGTGGCACCACTAGCATTCTTCAGATTACACATAATTGCATCCAGAATATTTCCACCATTCCATTAAAAATTAAACACACCAGGGCATTTTAATTTTCCCCCCCACTTTTTGGCCCTTGCACTACATAATTCACCACATGGGGCCACCAATAACAATTTAAGAACCTTGATTTTTATTCATACAATATGTCCAAAACATTTCAAGACGCTAACTTAGAAACTGCAGACACTATTGTGTTAACAAGCAAATGTTTACTGCCGGATTAATGGACACACTAACAGAGTGAATAAGCTCTGCAACCTATGGTCAGCAGACCTTAAAATTACATTTGTGAGGTGAGCAAAGTTGACAGGGGGGCTGGTGTAGCCCTACATTCTAATTATAAAAGCAAAAGATAATGGCTATCGCCTTAAAACCCATCGGCTGCCCACAAAAGGGATCTGGTTGTCCATATACTGTGCACAAGAATTTCAAAGTAAATGGACCTGGGTGACCTTAAAATTGAGTTAACGTCATTCTCCTTCAAACTTAAATTCACCTTTCGAAAGGGAGATCAACTGTAACAGTTTTGTGATCCCAGCTTATCTGGTTCTTTTTATAATCCTTGCCTTTTTTTATAAGTGGGTTGACCCTGGCGACCTTGAAATCAGGTCAAGGTTACTGTCCTTCAAACCTGAGCTACACTCTTACAAGGGTGATTAACTGTAACAGTCTCATGACCCTATCTTATCTAGAGAATTGACCTAGATGACCTTAATATTGCCTCTGGTGACCTTCAAATTAGGTCAAGGTCACTGTCCTTCAAACTTGACAAAGACCCTTACAAGGTGATTATCTGTAAATGTTTCACGATCCTAGCAACTCTGGTTCTCCTGAAATTGCACGCAAGAAATTCATAGAGAATTGACCTAGGTGACCTTAAAATTGGGTGCAGGTCACTGTCCTTCGAAGTTGACGTAAACTTCAAAAAGGGCAGTCAACCAAAAACAGTTTCATGATCCCAGCTTATCTGGTTCTTCTGAAATCGCATGCAAGAAAAAGGGACACACAGAAGCACAGATTCACACACAGACGCAGGCAATAGCAATACCCCCAGGCCTATATGGGCTGAGGGGTAACAATTCAAGACACCGATCATCAAAAGAAATGCACCACAGAGTGACCTTAAGATCCCCTACTTTCAAGGTTGCTAAATTTATGTCAAACTTAACCACGCTTTGAATGAGATGCTTCTATGAGTTTCATGATAGTAGCTCACTTTGTTCAAAACTCATTAGTTACATTCACCAGACACACTACTGCCACCCACCCCCAACCCCCCAAGAAAAAAATAATTCTCTTGCACTGTCTCCACCTGTCCACAGATCTCTGCAGATGTCATCTCAACTGTTGATGATGAAACACTCCTTGTGTAAAATTCAAATTCAAAAGTTTTCACCTTGCCATCAAATTCAACATTTTATCAATTAGGTAGATTCTTAAAAACACTTTCTTTATATTTTTTTTTTTTTTTTGCCTGGAAAAATAGAACAATGTCTGTGTTTTCTGCACTCCACTTATAGTGGAGATAATACAGAGCTTGCTGTGCTTTAGAGACATACCGTTTTTGGGAAAGAGACCAGCCCAGGACATTTTCAGAACTCCTAGTTGCAACACTGAACACCCGTGTCCTGTGATAATCATATGCAAATACAATGTGAAGTCACTATTCATTAAGCAATTTCAAAGTAGCCAGTGTAACAACTGCTACATATTTTGGTCAAGCTAGGGTAGAACTAAACATGAAGTAACATATAATTATTCACATGTGTCAAACTTAAAAATGTCAGTTTTTGTTTCTTTGTTTTGTTTGTTTTTTTGATTTTTGTTTTGTTTTGTTTTTTTATTGTTTTTTGTTTTTGTTTTGTTTTGTTTTTTTTTTTTTTTTTTGCAACTTGCTGTTTTAGCAAGAATCATGTTACTAGGCAAGAGTTCCACTTTGTACATGTGTCGCATTTAATATAAGTACATACATAAAACTATGTATGATAAAATACCTTGGTTGCCACCGGCAGGTGTGAATGTGTGTGTATATATTTACATGTAGATGTCTTTTACTTACAGTAATTTTTTTTTTCAATTTCATATTGCTTGCATGGTGGTACCATGCTGATATATGTTGCTTAAAGTACAATAATAGTTACTTTTATGACAACACTTGTCACACAGTTCTCGCTTCCATGAAATGCATGCCATGCACTAAAGCTATAATGTAACTGGAAATTCAAATGCCATTTCTTGTTGTCAACATTATGGACTGAACCAAAATCTTAAATGTTCCAACATTCTCAACTAAATGAACTTCATTTTTGTGTGACAAAATACATGATCAATTCCTCAAGTCAAATTAGAAATGTTACATGTACCCTCTTTTTTAAGTAACCAGTTGAATATATAACCAATTCAAAATCATAATTAGCACATATGGATGAGCAAGAATAGATAGATCTGGCTACCATCTTGCCTGTGAAACAGACTCTGTTTTTTCTGTTTTAATGTACATGTACTTGGTATAGCCTTTTACTTTGATCAAAGATGCACATTATTACTACAAGGTACAGTATGTTGGATTTGTTTTTCTCCACAGATTTGCTTGAAGTTTCAATGTTTAAAAAGACATTTCAGTGAGCTACTACCATTTACATGTGTAGATGCATGCAAGTATTTGTTCCCTGAAATGTTCCCATCCTTCAGCTTTCCACCTATTCACCAAATCAGCCTGACCCAGCTTTATGTCCATTTGGAGACAAAACCCCAGAAGACTCCACAGATATATATTAAAATCTTGCCCCCCCCCCTCCATAAATAAATAAATAGATAGATAGATAGATAGATAGATAGATAGATAGATAGATAGATAGATAGATAGATAGATAGATAGACAGACAGACAGACATAGACAGATAGACAGATAGATAGATAGAT
Source organism: Hermodice carunculata (assembly GCA_964020975.1). NCBI lineage: Eukaryota > Metazoa > Annelida > Polychaeta > Eunicida > Amphinomidae > Hermodice > Hermodice carunculata. The sequence goes on from OZ026613.1 coordinate 1,112,131, forward strand.
AGATAGATAGATAGATAGATAGATAGATAGATAGATAGATAGATAGATAGATAGATAGATAAAATCAGCTTTTACAAGGGCATAAATTTTGACAAAGACATTTAATGGAACCAAACAGGACAGGTCACAATTAGCCATTTTATGTGAACATGTATTTGGCTGATTACACAAGCCAATACACAAAATTCCATAATATATCACTGACATGTTAACATATGTTAAAGAAATGCATTCTGTTAACTTAAGATCAGCCACTAATGAATGTTTGTATTTAAAAAAAGCTAAAACCTGGTTTTATAAAAAAAACTTTCAGTTATGGTAGAGCTGTTATTTGGAACCAGCTGCCAAGTGAAACCAAAGCATATACTTCATTGTCCGTGTGCAAGAGAAAATGTACAGAATATTTATTTTCATCCTATCACACATATATATGAACTCTTCCTTACTGTCTTTACTTCCCCAACGTACACATTACAGAGAGGTTTTAAAGTAAATAACTCTGGACTTGAGTTTAATATACTTTTCTTCACTACCATCCTAAAATTTCCTGCAGTGTGTTTGTGACATCATATATTCTGTTAAATACACAACCCAATACTCAAAGCTTATGGCGGGCTACAGTAAAACCTCCCTATACCGAACACCCTTGGGACTGGAAAAAAGTGTTGGGGATAGTGAGGTGTTCGGTATAGGGATGTTTGCTTACATTGGAAGTATATATTTGGAACCGAGAAATGGTGTTCAGTATAGAGAGGTGTTTGGCTTATGGAGGTGTTCGGTTAGAAAGGTTTTACTGTAATACTATTGGATTTGTGCTTTAAGTTAAATTAAAGACGTTCGGTACACTGGTCAAAAGAATTTAGAAATCTCTGGTTTTTGGTGTGAACAAAGATATTGGCATTTGAAACAAAATGCAAGCAAAAAATTGGCATGTCACGGTGCTACTTTTGTCGCTAGGTGGCGATACATGTGAGGACTACAGAAATTTGATAGCAGCCATTATATATGTGGGTAAAAGCAAAAAACAAATTAAGGATGCATAACTATGCATAAATTACCTCGATATGAGTGTTTGCAATGTATATCAAGCCTTTTAATAACAAATATGTAGACAAAACATGCTGGAATGTGACTTTAAATTCATCTGGTCTTGCAAAAATGTATAAGTGCTCACAGTATTTTGTAAATTTGAAATAGAAAAAATATTTACAAATCCCCGAAAAATTGTAGGGGGTTTCCAAAATATGTACTGATTTCATTGATTAACAAAAACAGGTATCATACGGTGCTATTTTTTCTGCAATTGTACAAAGAATTCATGCATGTTGACTTAATTTGTTCTAAGTTCATAGGTAAAGGTATCCATTCATTGTCTCCCTTCGATACCATATCAATATACATGTATGTAGCTCAAATGAACGGCAGTACGTCGTTAATTTTATATTCCAGTCATAATATATACCTTCATAGTTTTACTTAGAAGAGGCAAACATTTTAAGATTCTCTCCATAGTGCAATACAGCAATGTGGAAAAAAGAGGTAAACATAAGAATATCAAAATTATAGTTGCCTTAATACAGTGTCGAATGGTAGCACAGGTAGCACATTATCAAATATGCCTGTGCCACCTTTTGACGCTGGGGTATTACTCTGTTGTTGTTTTTTTCCAGTTGGGACAGTGTTTATCGTACCACATTCACAAGAAATGGACAGAACACTGACCAAGCCATATCGTTTTTCTGATTCTGTGTTTTTTAGGGACAATGTTTTTTTTTTATATTCCTCGCATACAAGATTATCGGCTAGTACACTTAGTTCCATTATTTTGCGACCTTTGTCCCTGTCAGTGTGTACATGTACATGTGGCATTTGGGGGGTGGGCGTGGCACTTTCGACGGTGGCTTGGTCAGCGTTCGCTGATTGTGTACATGCGTTTTGGTCTACCACTGTCGTGTTTCGACGTATTCTGCCTTGTTTTAAAGTATTTAGTCCTTTGTTTTGGCATTTGTTAACAAACCGCCCATTCTTTTTCCTTTTCACTCTTCGTAAACAATCCATGTTTCTCAAACGGAACTGTGCAAAATAGGAAAAGCGAACAGCAGCAAGTGCAGGTATCGACAAATACCAGCTCTAACTGCATAGAGGCATTGGACCATAAATGGTTGCGCATAACGCGGTGTACCGAACGTCTTTAATGAACTGGTTCCTTTCACAGTCTAGCCGCTGCCAGCATACTAAAAACCATAAACCTCGCTGATATAACATAAGCACGCCTCTCTCAAAAAAAGCTTCTGATTCCTTATTTATCTTTTGTGTGAAATTGCAAAAGCCCATGCAATTAACAAACATTTTCTGTTGGTCCTGATGCATTGATGTTTTGAACAACTGATGACCAAAGACTTTTGAGACTATTCACCCATAGTCTGGCCAAGTGAAAGGTTAGTTCAAAGCTCTGCACAAAAGAAATTTTCAAAATTATTGAGTTTAAAAGTTCTACACCTAACGGAAATAAACACCCATGTCCACACTCATAATGTGACCACTGTTGACACATGAACCACGTAACTTTATACTCCTCCCTGCCTAAGCTGTCATGACTTCTTGGCATATTTACTCTACCAATAATACACAGAAGCCTTGGCAGGAGTTATGTATTTCCATTACATGTACTTTCCATTGTAATTTGCAACTTAATAATTTAAAACCACCACATATGAAACAGGGCCATGTTTCACGATAAATCTAAGTGTATTAACTAACCCTTTCCCTTGAACTAAGACTGAGTCAACAGCTTTCTTTGGAATGAGTTGGGCACACAATGCCCAATCCATGCGAAGGAAAGCTGTTGACGTGGGTCATGTTATGTTGATAGGTCTCACCTACAATTCACAGTCAAATTGTTTTTCATTGTTGTTAAAATTAGCTGAAAACATTGATGCAGACGACATTTGACCACCAGCCAGTTTAAAGGGGAAAGGGTTAAACAATGCAGAAAAATTTATTTTGCCACCCTCAAAAGTTACTTGTTGATGATCGTTCAATTTTACAGCTTTTGTCATTCAGACTTGCATGATTAGCCTCCATGTAGCACCAAGAACAGCACTATTATCTTCCAGGGGCACCACCTTTGAGTTTATGAACCCATGTTTTTTTTTTTTTTTCTTTTTGAATGTCAATCAGGATTTCCAAAGCGTACCCTGCAGGACCACAGAATACTTATCCCAGACAGTTGTCTCCACAGCTCAGTGTACAGTGGTTCCCCTCTTGTAAGGCCCCTCTCAAAAAAGGCCACACCCTCTACAAAGGTCACTTTCCCATGCAGCAAGAATGGTACTTTCATTATATTTTACCCCTCAAGAGAGGCCACCTTTCCTATAAGGCAACATTTTTCAGTGCATTTGGGGTGGCCTTATAAGAGGGGCTACTGTATACTCTGTCAGGGGAACTGACACTGCACTATCTCACACTGGTCAACAGCCTGAATTGATCCAAAACATTGATTCTACTTCTGCAAGCTTCTGGCGAAATTGCGACAACCCCGGCAGCAAACTGAAGTACCTATGTAGGTAAGTGCCAAAACAGTTCAGAAATATCAAATGGGGATCAGATGCAATGGTTGCGACACCTGGTATATCAATATGGATTTATCTGCATATCACAACTTTGCAAACCAAAACAGTGACTGGTATTGCCAATTCTGTACACTTCCCATCTTTTCAGACTCATTTTTCAATGACAGTTCCAATTCCTAGATTTTTTTTGTGTCAATGACTTTTTACCTGAGGCTGATGCACCCACTCATCATGACAATGAGTGCTCAAACATTTTGCACGGATGTGATATGATTGTTTCTACCAAAGGGCTGAAAATTGGGCACATGAACTCTGGCCAAGATGGCCTACTGTGCCACCTCGGTGAAAATCATGTATTGATGAACAAGCTCACGCCAGACATTCTTGCAGTTATGGAAACATGCTTCAGGGATGACATGTAGACCTGCATAGGTAGTAACCATTTCTAGTTAATCTTTCTGTAGGTGTGTCAAATCCCTGAATCACATTGTAGTGCACAGTGTGGACATTGATATCAGATGACATTACCGTAAATTCTCTATTAGAAGACGCAACCCGACTTTGGGACATCTACAATGTTGTGATCTCTGTTAAACCCAAATAGAAGACGCATCCCGACTTTAGGCTGCTAAGTTAAAGTAATCAAAAAGAAAAATTCACAATCAAGTTTCATGTGTACCACTCACACCAAAATTTTTTCACTCTATTTGACCATTCTATGTTTTCCTTTTCCTTCATTGTCACATGTTTTTTACATCATTTTTATCAATATCACAGAAGCATGTTATTACCTTTCTTTCTGTCTGTGGTATTTTATCAATAAAACGTATGTATGTTAAAAATGCAACCCTTCTATTATTACTTGACCATATGATATTATGTGTTCTTGGTATGTCTACTCATGAAGCTACCATAATAGCTCATCAGGTCATGATGCAGGGAAAACTCTCTATTAGAAGACGCACCATGACTTCACGATCTTCAACTTGGAAAATTAAAAAATGTATTCTAATACAAGCCGTGGCTTCAATTCGAGAATTTACAGTATATTTCAAGAAATACCTGATCTTGATCAACCCAGTCTGGTGAATTAGAATGTTTAAAATCACATGTAATAAACATAAACAGTACCAGCTTTCTAGAGACATCCATGCTCTATAGAATTGAAAATGTGTAATTGGACGACAACACGATCAGGTGACTATCCATCCTGTAAGCTCAGCTGACACACGAAATTTTCGATTTTTTCAAAAAATAAATCAGAAAATTCATTATAAAAAGAAAATTTATTGCATCATCATCATTTTCAACAAAGTTGGTAAATGGTCACCTGGGGAACAGCCCTATGCAAAATCAAAACATTCCATGTAATGGTTTTTGAGGAGATGTTGAAAATATAAACAGTTTAATGGATATATGGACAAGGAAATCAATCAGATTTTACGAAAGCTGCAGACTGCTTTAAGTCAGCAGAGCTAAAAATTCATTAAAAACAAAAACAAAAGAATGAAACATCACAATTGGAAACAAAATGGTAAAGATTCGCCAGAGGTACTTCCCCACTATGTTTGAAGTGAATTTAGACCTGTCCAACAATTTTTGAGATGCACCATCACCTGCAGAACAAAGTTTGGGAGTCCCCAGAAGTGTCCCTATGAAACTTCAAAACAATTGGTTTTGAGGTTTCGGAGAGGACTTTTCAACATTTCACCAAAAAATTAACAAAAAACAATAAAAATCCTACAATCACCAGAGTACAACCATTTAAAGTTAGTTGGCAGAGACCCATCCACGGTACTCTCCATCAAGTTTGAAGTGAATTTGGTTGATGGTTTCGGAGAAGTCAAATATGAAAATTTCTATTGAAATTTCAATCGACTTACAGAGTAATAAATTGGAATGCATTCATTAACCAACAGGTACCTGAAATGACACTTTTTTTTAAAAATCAGGGACCCAGAGTATCACCACCTAGTGAATAACTTTGTTTAACCCTCCCACAAGCTACATTTCCACAAAGTTTCCGAACAATATGAGAGATGGTTTTGGAGCCGAAGTCAAACATAGCTTTAACACACAAAAATTCATTAAACAACATGGTTGTGTGAACAGCCCATGCTCAGCTGACCTAGAGATTCATCACACTAGTAGCTCTGTGAGCTTGGGATAGGATCAAGGTCACCCATGCACTGAGTAAGTCTGACCTTCATAGAAGAACACTGACATGTGCAACATCAAGGTCCCAGTTCAAGAAGTTCTCAAGTTATAGTGAAGCGTAAAATTCATGGAAGTTGCACTTTGATCCCAGAAATGAGGTCAAGGTCAAGCATGTACTATTAGCATGACCTTCATAGAGAAACATTAACATGTGCAACATCAAAGTCCTAACTCAAAAGAGATATCAAATTATCAAGTGAACAGAAAATTTCATGTCAGTTGTTCTGTGTACTTGGGAATGGGGTTAAGGTCCAAACATCACTGGAGCATGACCACTTGCACAAAATAGGAAGACACTTATTTAAGGTACAACCCTACCAAATTTGACACAAATCTGGCCCAAATTGTTTTAGTTATAACCATTACAAGAAAATCCCATGTTAAACTTTCCTATTAAAGCTTTAAAGATTTGAAAAAAAAAAAAAAAAAATTGAAAATCATTGGAGCATGATTATTTAAACAAACTTGGTAGAGACCCATCAAAGGTACATTGCCACCAAGTTTGAAGTCAATCTGACTGACAGTTTCTTCAGGAGTCCAAAATGTGAATTAGCATAAGAAGGCCCATTGACTTACACAGTAATCAATAGAAAAGGTGCATTTACTGATAAGAACCCAAATTTAAAAAAAAAAATGCTAAAAATCAGGAAATCCCAGCAGACCCACCCATAACACAAGATTTCTTGTTTAACCTTTCAACAAGGAACATATCCACCAAGTTTCAGCTTAATCTTGAGTGACAGTTCTAGAGAAGAAGTCAAAAATAGTAAAAACGCACAAAAAATTGTGAAAAAAATAGAAAAAAATTCAGTGCCACCTGGTGAAAAAATTAAGAACTAAAAGTCCCTAAGAGTGGTCCTGTGTCATATCAAAGCATTGCATTAGCCGTTTTGGAGAAGATTTTTTAAGATTTGCTCCCAAAAATATCCCCAAAAAGTCATTAAAAATCGTTAGAGCCCGACCATTTGAATATAGATGGTAGATCACCTACCTGATATACAGCCCAACAAGTTTGAAGTTAATCTGGCCAATAGTTTTGGAGAAAAAGTTGAAAATGTGAATTTGCATTGTAATCCCCACTGACTTAAATAGTAATCAACAGAAATGTATGCAGTTTGACCTTTCAAGGTCACTGAGGTTTGAAATAAACCATACAAATGGAAAGCCCACAGGTACTTTGTCTTTCTTAAAACCCTTTCTTAGTTAATTCCTTGTAAAACGAAATAGCTAATGAATATTATAAAAATAAATGAGGGGGGCGGTCACAGCATTGAGCTAGAGCAAGCCAGACCGTGAAGTGGTCCTGGAGAGGAGTGAAGAAAGGGTCTTTTAAATTCTGCAGGTTTTCAGATGCATCCGCTTGGCGGCACTGCGATGCCAGTCAAAAAACACACCATATGGGCAACAGCCACCCGAAACATGCAGGTAGACTTTGATAACACATGTTGCAGCAGGTCTACGGCCAGGCAACAGTGTCAGAGGACCATGAACTGCGCTGGTGGTAGCTGTGGTACAGAAGTCTGGACAACATCCAACTAAGGAGCAAAGTCAAAATTCACGTTGCATTATACATTTCATGAACATGGTCAGGCGACAGTATATCAGGGAATGTGCTCTCTTTGATGACACAGGTTTCAGCATGATACGGTTAAGGCCAAGCAAGGTAGGCCTACTGTCAGAACCGTGCTGTGAACAGTAACAAAGAAGCTTTGGCAATATGCAACCGAGTAACAAATTTAACTTGCCCAGTAGGCCCACAATAAAAAAGTGTGTCCACTGGCATTTGAATTGGAATAGCTTCTGCTAAGTAGATCATAGAAGATGCAGTAAACTTTATGTGTTAAGAGTATAAATACAATAAACATGAAAAGAACATAATCATCTATTTTAGACTCCTGTATTTTACATAGTGCGTGATGCAATGGATCCATCATGTAGTCCCAGCGGGTAAGATTGAAAATTCACTGTCGTTGCTAACATTTGGCTGTATGATGCAACTCAAACAGATGCGACTGGAACCCTGCGTAATTTAAAAGATCTTTTCTTCACTCCTCTCCAGGACCACTTTGCGGCCTGGCTTGTTCTAGCTCGACGCTGTGACCGCCCCCTCATTTTTTTTAATAATATTCATTAATTATTTTGTTTTATAACGAACTAACTAAGAAAGGGTTTTAAGAAAGACTAATAGGTCTTTTTCCTATTGAAGTTTTGATAGTAACCTTGGGCCTAAGATGCACCATTAAGAAGGTATAAGCCAGTATGTGAAAACTGCTGAGTCAGCAGAAAAATGCAACAAAGATTTGACCTTGACCTTTGACCTCAAGGTTATATGTTATTATATGGGAAAATTTCCCTAGACCCATAGATTATCTGTACAAAATTAGGAGGCAACAGGTTAAGAGAGGGCAGAAACATAAGGAAAATAAGATAAACGGCGGTGGTTGTGGCAGAGATGACGGACTACGGGACTTAACACTATATGCATCTGCCCCATACGGGGTAGGCATAATAAAAAAATCACTGGAGCATGACCACTTGCCTGATCATTTTGGTAGAAAGCTCTCAAGGGTACATCCCCATCAAGTTTGCGGAGAATCGGGCCAATGGTTATTGAGAAGTCAAAAATGTCATGTTGTTTACAGACTGAGGCTGGATGGATAGACCACAAGATAAGCTCTGCTGACTGCCGAGTCAGCTGAGCTGAAATTAATAAAAATTGAAAAATCCCTGGAGCATGACCATTTGAAGAGATTGGTAGAGACCAACCCAAGATAGATCCCACTAAGTCCGAAGAGAATTCAGTTACCAATTTCAGAGTAGAACTGACGACGCCAACAATGGCTGGATGGATGACTGACCCCCATTCAAGCTCTGCTGACTGAAAAGTCATCTGAGCTAAACGGTGCACTGAATCATATATTTGGTACATGTAATGTCAATTTCTTTAAGGTACTGTGGCAGGTCCTTGTTTTCAAAATGTCTTGCCCCAGTAACTAGAGGTATCATATGTCTTATGGCATCAGGTTCAGTTTTTACACATGCCATGTTGAATTTTGGAGATACAAGTATCTTAATTTTTCAAGCTATGGCTGTAAATGTAATTTTTGATAATTTCACAGATTTTACATTATTTTACAGTTGTGAAGAGAGAGTATTTCTGAATATGGACTGCTAGCAAACTTGTAGACCTCCCCTGTTACCAATTTTATAGTATATGTATTCTGCCAAAATACACAACCCAATACACAAATATTAATGGACTAAAGCAGTGTATTCACATGGATTGTATGCTTACCCTTTGTTGCTTAGAATAAGACTCAGCCAACAACTTTCTGTGCCAATAAAATTGTTGACTTGGGGCATATTCATCTACAAAGCACCCAAAATGTTTGCCCTTAGTGATAAATTTTAGTAAAACATTGTAGCAGACAACAATCTACATCTAATGATTGAAAAGTGAGAACAGACCAGCAAACTCGAAGAGGATACTGAAAAATATATAAAGGAGCCTCCACCCAACATGTTTCGGCCCCCTTGGGGCCTTCATCAGGGGAAAGGAGGCTCGTTATGTGCTTTTATTTCTTTACATCTAGGCGCTTATAGGCAATCTGAACAAGAACTGCTTAAAGTGCACCATTAAAATAGCCTTTAATTGACAGGGGATTTTTGGGTTTTTGGAGGTTGTTTTTTTTTTTTTTTTTTTCGTTGTTGGTGGTGTTTTTTTTTTTTTCTAGCTGAAGCTGTAAAATAAATGTGAACAGTGTAGCTTTGCTCATAAATCTAGTGACAAATTTGGTGTTTGACTGTTACAAACTATGATGGTCAGTGATGGCCATGCACACCCCTAGCCCTCCTGACAGCAGTACTTTCTACAAGATGGCTACAAGAGTGATTTACGCTTTTTTATTTCCATTGATATGATGTATCATGCATTTGCCATTACACAAGACCCTGTACAAATGGACAAGGGTTCATAGTGATCATTTCTTTCGATTCCTATCACATATTTCTCCCTTCAAAACCATCCACTCTTCTGGCAACTGGTTCTTCCAAAATCTAAATTTTGTATCTCATTGGCATTGGATTATTTTCACTGCTTATACATCTTTTTTGGTTTTTTGTTTTTAAAGTATAGATGCATCATGATTGAATGACATCAGATGATCTGTCAATATGTTTGAAATCACTTCTGGAGCTCAGGTCTCCTAACGTTCACACGACACTATGGGCCAAACTGCCCACATTCTACAATGCATGCAGCTGCCCTATCCAGTCTCCTTTAACACTGGTTAAGCAATTTACATACAGGTTTTGTAACCAATCACAATGTTTACATCTGTCAGAACTCATTGACCATATGCATCAGTTTACACCCCATCTGTCAAATTAAATAGCTCAGCAGTCAAATGTCCCCCATTGACTTTACTTACCATTGAATATGCTCTGCACCAAGTGCTCAAGTTAACCATATTTTATGACTCTGAAAATAATACATGTCTGCACAGTTTGTGTATTCGCCAGTGCTACAAATATGACCACTCCCCCTCCTGTCAGACATCGGACGAATAAACTGCAAGTTCTGAATATTGTTATGATTTTTTTCGCCTCATCATTTTAGATGTTCCGCTCTGATGAGAAGTTTGATTACGGACACATATGACTGAAAGTCACCGAGCCGAAACTACATAAAATGGGTAATAATGACCCAGGATCCGACCTGGATGCCAATCACCAATTCACAACATCAGCTCGGAAGTGGCTGTTGGTCGGCTGATCATGGGTCAAAATATTTCTACTTACACGGCGAGGCAGTGGGGTCTAATCCGAGAAGGCTGTAGCTATCATCCTTCTCATTAGAAGCCATGACGCGGACACTTCAACTACTTCATTGGCGATTTCTTGTCGTACTTCGCACAACACTGTGACTTGAGAGTTTTTTTCTGTCGATGGAGAATCAAAATGGCGACCGATTTACCTGGTACCTACAATTTGTGTCAGACTACACATTTTCCCAGCAGCCTAGCGGATACAAGTTATTGCGGCTGCGTGGCAAACACCAGCGGACAAACCGAGGTAGATATCCGGGCACCTGCTGACCTGAGGGGTCAGGAGGGCGGACGACACATTTTGTCACAACGTCAACGACAACGGGTCACAGAATGCATTGTCAATCCGAGCTCATTCAGAGGCAGCGAAACTGATAAAATTAGTAAAAGGACGGGAAAAAATGCAAAGTTGCGTCCAGACACGTTAATGTAACATCTAAAATCACATGTAACATTTAGACCTTAGTGCAGTACAAAATACTTGACAAGAAAATGTTTATAGGCTGCCCCAAATTCAGGGAGCAATCGTTTAGGTTTTGCAAGTCTGAAGTTGGTTTAAACGTGGAGGAATCCATCTCGATTCATCCACAGCTTGAACATAACAGAGGTGAACCTTTTTTAAAAAAAAAATAATAATAAAACAATTGGATTAGATTTCAAGATTTTCAACAGGAAGAAAAAAAATATTGATGGGTCATTTTTTGCATTGGGCAAAAGAGGCCCAGGACTTGTGGGGGTTGTGGAATTCCACAGGGATCAGTTTTGGGACCTATTTTTTCTGTAATGATTAAAAATGATAACCCGTGGAGTATCGCTGATGTATGTTTATTGTTTCCTGAAAAAATGGAACCCTCGCCCTCCCCTTGTTCGACGTTGTGCACTTGTTACATGAGGACGTGTGTGGGGACTTTGTTTACTTTATTATACCATTGCTTTTCTGTTTTCACATCTCTTTGGGGGGAGGAAATGGTGATCCTTAAAAGGATCTTTGTTGTTGTTGTTGTTGTTGTTGTTGTTGTTGTTGTTGTTGTTGTTATTGTTGTTGTTGGGAAGCTGCGTCCATCAATACGAGGCATGCATATTAATTTCCCGCCACAAGTTACACAATTCCATAATTAGTTGCATACTTGCGCAACATTTCAGAAATGAAAAGAGGTTGTGTTCCTGCGGGGGAGCTTGCCACCGAGCGGGGGGGGGGGGGTGCCCTCCCTCCCAAGGTAAAAATCTTGAAAGCCAAGACTTCAAATGGTGCAATCTGGTCCCACTTTGTACCAAAATTTTCAAAGGATGTGCAACACTTTTCCATGGATTTATTTATCGAGAATAGTGAAAGTTGTGGCATTTCATGTATCTTTGCAGAAATGTTTCATTTCCAGATGGATTCTTGAGGACAGATTTCACTGTTGAGGCAATTTCATCCACGCTCTAGATTTGAAGTTCATTTGTTTATTAATTCTGTGAACAGGTTTATGGATTTGTCAAAGATCAGCATGCCACTGCGTATCACAGAAAAAGGCTTCATCATTATATCTGCACAATATTAAAAGATTTTAATGAAAATAATGTCAAAACGATTTACCTGTTAAAACTAATAAAACCTATAACGAAATCTAGTAAGTCGTGTATCACAACTATATCAATAAAATCTGAGAAGATGGTTTGTATCCATCTTCCATTTTCATGTCAGTGATGCGGTCAGTCTAAATCAACACCTGAGAAAATTCTTGCAAAGTTTACCAGGTCAGGTGACCGTCACTGACGAGCAAACGTGTCAAATTAACTTTTTTTTTGGGGGGGGGGGGGCTGCATTTTTGTTAATGCGGTAGGAAAGCTTTTAAAAGCGGCAGACAGTAAAGCGGTGCAGAAATCGGTAACCTATCGCGTGAATCGGTAGGGTTGGCAAGTATGTATAGTTGTCTTACTCTTAGTAACCTTAGTCCATAGTCTCACCTGGCGACATGGGCGCCGCTGCCTGTGCCCGGAAGCGGGGTATTAATTGCTATTATTTCGGAAATAATGCATATGTATACTTACTACAGGCAAATGGAATTTTATTCTTGTGATCAATTTAGGAAGCACTATATGAATATGACTTAAGTATTTGTAAACTTAATTTTCTCAAAAAGACAATCACACTAATTTTGTGAGAAAGGTGAATTTAGCCCTGCCTGCGACAGTGATAGGCCTATGTCTACGTGTCCTCCGTGATTGACCGACGTAAGCCCCCCTCGGACATTTTCATACAATACCCTATCTTAATCCTACACCAGATGTAAAAAGGTACCCTTTCTTAATCCAGCAATATGTTGAAAGGAGTGCTGCATTGTGGCATCCTAATTGTTACCCCATCCTAATCCAGGTGTGTACATTTTGGGGGCCTTTTCTAATCCTGCAGGAGTAATGAAAACAAGGCCTTTCTCGCCCCCCTCCCCCCCCCCCCCCACACACACATCAAGCAACGGGTAAAAGGCATGTTCAGGTAAGTCTATCAGGTGGAGAAGATCAAATAGAAGGTGAACCGTACGAAGGAAATGATAAAAGCTACCGTACTAAACAATTTCAACAGAGCATACACAGCAAAGGTATTATGCTATAGAGTTGCAATACCGGGGATGATAGATGGCTTAGATGCGATTTTAGTAAATGGGCGAGATGGGAAATTGAAACTGGGAGCATCACCATGTACAGCAACAGAAGCAGTCCTAACAGAGTTAGGATGGAATAAAATCACAGACAGGATTGTCAAAGCAAAGTTGAAGTACTAGGGATATCTACAAGCAATAAGGCAAAACAGGTGGTGCAGGAAAGTTAAAAATGAGGCAGTCAAGGAACAAACAAGATGGGTCACAGACATAGATAAGTTAACAGAGAGATCTATATGAATTGAAAGGATATGATGAGGTCGATGATTGGAAAGTGTATATTGAGGTTACTGTTACAGAGGGCTGGGAAAAGAGAAGTCAGTGAAAGGAGTACTTTAAAAGCGTATAAGTTACCAGAAAAGCCAAAGAAAAGTGTGTGTTGGGATGGAGGAAAGAGATCCAGGCTTTTTTCAAAGTAGGGCAGGAGTGACCAATTTGGAAATAAGAAAACAGAAGTTGACAACAGGTAATAATGAAAAATGTAATGTATGTAGACAAGAGGCAGATGAGACAGTGGATCATTGGCTGTTGTGATGTGATGCATACAAAGAGATTAGAGAATAATTTTTCAGAAAGTGGCACAGACAAGACTATGATAACAAGGGTCTAGAAGAAGTTCGGTGTTTAGAGGAAGAGGAGCGTGTAGCATTGGTTTTAGGTTTGAAGGATGGCTCTCTGGAAGACAGGAAAGGCACTAAAAGTATACAAAACTACCTGGTAGGATGCTTGTAGAATAGAAATGAAATGATAAAGTTAGACAGCAACAGGGTAAATTATAATTTCAGAGTACAGGGAGGAAATTAAGAGAACGGTGGTAGCCGGTATAAGGGCTCCCATGGGGTGTCCCATGGGTAATGCCTGAGCTTTAGAGGTGGGGAAATAGGGGTGTGTGACGGAAAGGGATTTTCCTTCTTTTCTGGGGGGGGGGGGGGGGTCGGGGGGCTACAAGCAATAAGTGCAGGTGGATATATCCAGGACCAGGGGCCCACCACAACTGTGAGAGAGTTTGTGGTGGACCCTTTGCCTCGGCTCTGGTCCTGTATCCGTCCTATCCTATGTGCAGGACTAAGAGGAATGTGAATGGCATGGCATTATGCTCTCAGTTTGGCTGACACTAGTCTCTTGTTAATGGTAGACTGTGATGCTCTGATGTTGCAGGCCTGGCGCCACTGCTGATGATACCTTTCACTTTTTCATTTCAATGAAACCTGTGCCTCTCCACATACTGGATCAAGTAACGGTCATCCATCACATCTGACAGTCTTGGTTGCCCAGACCCAACCTCTTGCATCCTTTGGTTTTCCGGAAACGGTTCCACCACCTTTTTACCGATGGTCTGGAGCACCCCATTATCCTGGCAACCTCCCGCTGGGGAAGGCAATTTAAGCTTCCAACATCCCAAGGATTCTGCACCTGTCAAATTCAGACGTGCAGTTGTGAGTGACCCGCACGCCGTGGCATGTGGACTCACAATGATCCCAGAAGTGCCATGGCCCCCTCGTAAAGACCCTTAGGCACCCCGGCACTCCAACGCCAGACACACTTTTCGCACCCCCTGGCTGTCGCCTTGTTCTCAAGACATTTCATGTGTGTGTGTGTGTGTGTGTGTGTGTGTGTGTGTGTGTGTGTGTGTGTGTGACTGCTCAGGCATACCTCAAGCTACCCTGTTGATGTTACATATTATTCCATGCAACACCCACATTTTCTATACTATACTAAGGCATATTGATTTTAGAGCAGCCCATGTTAAATCAATGGAGGGGTCACCTTTTTCCTCCCAGCAGCATCAATAAATATTAAAAAAAAAAAAAATAAATAAAAAAAAAAAAACAGCAACAAGTTATTGTACTGTAGTCATTATGGATTCCATAAGGGTCACTGAACAGCGTTAGCTACTGTAGAACTGACTGATAAACTATTACGACAAATCTTATTGGTAATTTACCTATTTATATCTTTCTCTACCTATCAAAAGCCTTTGGTACCATTGATCATAAGATACCACTTTAAAAGTTGTCTTTTTATGGATTGAAAAATTCTCCTGCATGGCAAATAACTCGAAAGCTACTTGACGGAACGTCAGCAGTATCTTGAATTTGACGGTACACTGTACTTAATCCGACATGCAACTTATAAAATCTGGAGTTCCTCAAGGATCCATTTTGGGACCTCTACTGTTCATTATTTGTATAAATGACAAAATATATGCTACTGATGTATTTGAACTTATTTTGTATGCGGATGACTCGACTCGATCAACTTCATTAAATCCATTCCTAGGAAATAAACAAACAGATATTAATGATGAAATAAACAGATAATTAGAAAAAAAAAATAACCGACTGGTTTAATGCTAACAAACTATGACTAAATGTCACCAAAACAAAATTCATGGTATTTCATTAACCAAATAAAAAAGTTATCATGCCTAAAATTAAAATAAATCAAACTCAAGTAGAAAAATGTTGACACCTTTAATTTTCTTCGAATTACTCTCGATGAACACCTCAGCTGGAATGCTCATGTTGTCAAAGTCTGCAATGAAATATCTAGGAATCCTAGGTAAACTGGAAAGTATTCTTCCTTTAACTGCTAAAATGACAATATACAATTCCTTATTATTATTCCATTTTAACTATGGTATTCACGTATGACGGTTTAAATATTCGAAAATTGTAAAGCCAAGGAAAAAAGTAATCGGATATTGTGTTGTCAAAAATATAATGTACTCACAGACCCACCATTTAAGGCATTGAAACTGTTAAAATACATTACTGGTTCACCATTTTCAAATTAAAAATTTATCACAAGTTCGTTAATAATATACTTCCAGAAAACCCTCAGAAGCTACCTTTTCATTTGAATCAAAACATACACAGATATAATACCAGGACAATCTGGCGATGATCATACAATCAGTTTTGCGAAAAAAAATGCACAAGGAGAGATGCGCCAAATCCTGTCAACACAATGCCAGCCTGTATTCGTGAAAAACTCATACTTGTAGTTTACAACATATGGCAAACTATGCCAACAAATGTTTTATAGAATAATACCACCGCAAACTGGTTACTGTGCGTGATGAAAACATAAACTAAAAAAAAATGACGTTTTTGAAAGGTTATGGCTAAGTGTTAAACTACGAGTCAAGATAAACCAATTGTGTGTGGAGTTGTGTATTTTCCAAATGGTGGCATCGATCGTGAAAAAGGTGAATATCTCGTTCAAGAATTAGTAACGAACATCTGCACTTGAAAGCAAAAGGGTATGAATGTATACTACTTGGAGACTTTAACGGTAACCTCGATTGTTTCAGACCGCTTGATAAACATAGCTTCAATGGTCAGTTGGTACAATCATTGTTAGAAGTTACTAACACTGTTCTTTTAAACTGCCTAGATTTATGTCAAGGGGTGTATACATGGGAACGAGGGCCTTCAAAGTCCACAATAGACAATGCCATTGCGACACAAGGGCTTTTACCGTTGATGTCAAGAGTCATTATTGACGAGAATGGGCTTTTTTTGTGTTGGAAGTGACCACAATTCTATAGTTATTTTCTTTTATGCTAACCGTGACACCAACCCAGATAAAAGTTGTCAATCTGTCCAGTGCACTCGATGGAAAATAAATAAAAACTCAAACTGGGCGTCTTTTGAAAATGAAATATCGACCCGCCAAAAAAAATTGGGACCACATCCGGTTCAATACAGTCAATGAGGCGTGGTCTTACAAAAGCCACCAAAAGCAAAAATAAAGAATTATGGGATTTTCAGATTGGTAAATTGATTAAATGTAGGAAAACTGCAAATAAATTTTATAGGTATTGGTCCAAAAGGGGCAATGTTAACTCTGACCTGTTTTAGGCCTTTGGGAGGAATATTTGAATAGGAAACACGTTATTCAAGACCGAATTAAACCCATAACAGTACGTAATAAAATTGGCGTTATTTCTCTGAATTCACAAAAAGAAGAGAAAAATACCAGAGCGTATTGGCGGATGTTAAGAAGGTTGATGAGAACCCTATCAAAATTTTAGATCCACTGGACAACTCACGAATTATTGAAGATCCAAAAGAGATTTATAAAATAATACGGGATTACCGGCATGGGCTGGGAGCAGGTAAATCTAGTGAGGGCGCTTCAGCTAACGATGGCTTAGTACAAAAGGTATCTGAACTAAAACATGGTCGGGCTTTCTCGACATATCTAAAGCGTTTGACACGATTAACACGAACTGTCTGTTCATTCAGCTTTGGGATAAAGGTATACAGGGGAAAGTATAGAGACTCATTACTGAATTATACAGTAAAGTCTCTAACAAAGTAATTTTCGGTCCTTTTGAAAGTTCTTGGTACGAAGTCATGCAAGGAGTTAAACAAAGCTGTATCCTCTCCCCGACGCCCTTTTCCTTGGCTATGTCTGACTTAGTTGACATGCTTAGTAACCAAAATTTAGGAATTCCTTTCAGAGACTCACGCATTCCATGCCTCTTGTATGCGGATGACATATGTCTCATGGCTTCATGCGAGGAGTCTCTGAACAAAATGCTAAATATGTCTTTTCAATTTGCCACTAAGTGGGGAATGACCTTTAATATTAACAAATCGAAGGTAATGATGATCGGTAAGCGAATCAATTACGAGAAAAGACGGAAATTAGGGTGTTCTTTCCTTAATGAGTGCTCCTCTTATAAATATTTTGGTATTCTCTTTACTCTTTCTTTGGCTGCCAATTGACCTGACCCTTAACCGATTTCGCATAAAATACTTTCAGTGATTGAAATATGATCTGTCAGGTACTCGCCTATGTAAACATGTTTTTGTCAACTTGGTCGCTGATTACAGGGAAGAAACCAACTCTTTTTTGGCCTTACTGCTCAGAAATACATGGTGAACTTAAAAACACCGGTTTAGATCGCGCATTTGCTGGTAATAATGATCTCTGGTTAGAACGGTACATGAAATTAGGCATTGAAGGTTATAAATTGTCCTTTTTTCAGGAAATTGATGACAGATCCTCACTTAACAGGTATCATGCTGTAAAAAGATCCACTTTTGGAGAAGAATACATGTGTAATTTGAATTATTTTTATGCCACTCGATTAAATATCAAAGCTCGATGCCTGGGTATCAAAGAGAATTTGGTACGATGGGGTTTATCAGACTCAAAATGTGAAATGTATAAAGACGGCAACGAGGATCTACTTCATTTTTTGTTTCTTTCTTTCCGGCTCTGAACAACATTAGAAATTAAACTCAAGACCGAGTTAAAGTTTAATGGAGATGAAGAGGGGTTTCTTTTCATTACAGTAGTTCATCACTTTTAAGTAAACAGTTTATTTTTAGGGGATTATGGTTACATTTTTAATGAAATAGTTGGGGTATGGTTTGACAAAGTCTGTAAAGATTTCTTAGTCCTAGCATGGAGTTTCCGGGCTGAGTCTTCAGACCAGCCGATGCCGACCTAATTTCTATCTTCAGGGACTGTTTTAGGGGACATTGACTCATTTTAAGTTGTTAACAGTGTTTTTAGCAACACCCGCCTTAGATTTTAATTTCACTTTTATCATGTGCATATATTTCAGCTGATTTGTACATGTATGTGACGCACCGGGAGTTATGCTCTTCTCTCGGTGCCCCGTTGTAAAGGGGTAGATTCACGAATAAATCATCATCATCATCATCATCATCATCATCATCATCATCATCATCATCATCATATTATTATTATTATTATTATTATTATTATTATTATTATTATTATTATTATTACCAAGAAAATTGTACAATTCAGAATTATTATGTTTGTTATCTTCATTAATTGGTAGCTAGGTATATTTTATAATTGTACCTTTTTTACTTTATGTATTCCGTCTATATTGATAGTAACTGTTTCTACATATTGTAACCGCCAGTTTAACTATTACTACTACAAGCAACAAGGTGGCTCCTATGATTGCGATAAATTTTTGTCTTAGTAGGAGTCCCCCTGACCATTAAATCTATATCGAGTAAGATTTTCATTTTTATTTTGCTTCTGCTTCCATCTAGATCTGTGTATTTGTTTGGTCAAATAAATTTGTCCTGAGTCCTCATGTTAGGAAGCTGGCCCTTTCAAAACAGATGCATACATGGAAATGGGCCTGACGCAAAGTGACCTAGCTGTATGATTTTGAGCATTCAATTTAATGCATATAAATGCAAGTCTATGCTTTGATTTAAGAACACCAAACCCACACCAGGTATGACCAACGGAAGCGACTTGTCTCGAATAAAAGAGGGAGAGATCTGGGATTATGATGGGTAAATGAGCTATATATAGTTAATTCTATATGTTCATAGAGCCGCAGCAGTAAGACTAAGAAAAGGGTGGACAAAACGAATCACTTTGATTTGTAAGACCAACAATAGAACTGCAATCTGACATGTTCCTGTATGAGTACAAGGGACCGTGCATTCTATTGTTTCTCCCACAGCATGTAGGCCTATACCGGTATGGAGCATATCCAAATTCATTGTTGGTGTCAAACGACGTCTTGTTATCAATAAATGGAAGTTTCGGACATACACGTGGTTTATCGAAAGTCGATTTAAGTATTAGTTTAGTTTAAACATATTTATTTTCACTGGATTACCCAATAGTACATGAAATATAACTAATCTAGGGGTTCTCCACACACGGAGACGCACAAAACGATATATACAAGACGCATAGGACAATACAATGTACAAACATGTGACTATGTACTCCGGTAGACATGCTATAATACAACTAAACAACAAAAACAATATGTAACATTCCAATCCAATTAAGAAAACATGCATATATACACGAATATACTTAGTAGCAAGCTAATGCGTCCTCAGCACAGGGAGCGACTGAAGGGGAGGTTATAGCTTGCTGGGCGCGGGCGAAGCACTCTAGCTGCAAACTCCCACTGCCACCGTGGAGCCGCCAGTGCGCCCAGTAGCTCCGGTGTTCCTTCCCGCTTTGTCATTGTCGACCCACCGGTGGAGACACGATAGAGAACATGGTAGTATTAAAGGTACATAGGCTACGTTGAACATACAAATACACGGCAATGGTATATGCTGGTTTCGGGATACATATATGGGATAAGATACTACCCAGTTACAATATAAATCGGCGTGTTTCAACAAAATTTTGCATTGCTCTGAAAATTACTGTATTGCATTCATCTGAAAGTTCTTTAGGCCTACTCCCGAACAATAAAATACTACATAGTCTGTCACTTGCAACATGCATTATCAGGTTTGGATTAACACCAGGGGCTAACAAAGGAGGGATGGTAAACAGGAGCTTCTTTCTTTCCTGGACATAGGCCTATTTAGGGCAGTAGAGACAAAAGTGTTGAAATCCTCAGTTGGGTGGGAGCAGGCACAGGTTGGCTGTTGAATGATATTTATTTTATGGAGATCGGAATTAAGTCCAGAGAATCCTAATCGTAACTGGGTGTGACAGATGCTAGCAAATCGCTGACCATGGGAGTAGAAATCTG
Source organism: Hermodice carunculata (assembly GCA_964020975.1). Taxonomy (NCBI): domain Eukaryota; kingdom Metazoa; phylum Annelida; class Polychaeta; order Eunicida; family Amphinomidae; genus Hermodice; species Hermodice carunculata. Next base: position 1,132,910 of record OZ026613.1, read on the forward strand.
GAGCAATGTCGGCCGCTAGCAGAGTGGCTTTAAGTTTCGACTTAAAGATTTGAAGGGAAAGGGAGTTACGGATATCAGTGGGAAGATTATTCCATAGTTTGGTGGCATCAGGGAGAAAGGAATTTTCAAACCGTTGGGTTCGGCATTTGATGAGGCGAAGGTTGCTGATAGGCCTATGGCGGAGCGTATGACCAGCAATGGCGGGGGTGCGAGGTATAAGGTTGGATAGGTAGGAAGGAGTTAAGTTAAAATACATTTTGTAGAAAGGATTAATTGGAAATATTTGCGTCTACTGGCTACCGTAGGCCAACCAAGTTCGTCTAAGAGTTTGTTATGGGATGTGTGCCTTAGTGCGCCAGTGCATATTTTAGCTGCCTCGTACTGAATCGACTCAAGTAAATCACTCAGACCTTGCCCACAATTATCAAAGATAATACAACCATATTCAAGAATTGGTCGAACCATTGAAAAATATGATCTTTCCAGTGTTTTTCGGGATAACTTGAATTTGAATCTTCGAAGAAGTCCAATACGCTGGCTGGCTTTGTTTGTGATGCGTGTGACATGCGCACGTCAAGAAAGATTGTTGGCTAGATTAATTCCAAGGTGAGTGTGGGTGTCTTCCTCTGGTATGACTGTACCACCTAGAAGGACAGGGGGATGATGAGGTTTATTGATTTTGGCCGAGAAAATAACTGAAATGGATTTTAAGGCATTAAAAACCATGCGCCATGATTAACCCCAGTGGTAAATAGTTGAGAGATTTGTGTTCAAGAGTGTGCTGAGTCGGTAGGGTTTTGAACTATCTCAAGTAGACTAGTGTCTTCGGCGAAGATGCGGACATCACAGGTCAAGTCATCTACAATATCATTTATATAGACAAGAAATAATAAGGAACCCAGAATTGATCCCTGAGGTACGCCGGCCTGAACAGGAAGCCAAGAGGAGGTACGCCCGTGGATAATAACACGTTGAAAGCGGTTTGACAGGTAACAGTTTATCCACATGAGAAGTCCTTCAGATAACCCCAGTTGTCGTAGTTTGAAGAGGAGGCCTACATGCCACACTTTGTCAAAGGCTTTCGAGATATCTAAGAATACCATTCTGGCCTCCTTGGAATTTTCAAGCCCATTGTAGATATTGTGGAGAATACTTATTAGTTGGTTGGTTAGGGTTAGGGTCAGAGTTCTTATCAGTTAGTAGGTTGTTGCCTATTAGATGTTCATAAAGAAAATTAAAGACCAGTCGCTCGAAAACTTTAGATACGTTGCACAGCAAGGAAATTGGACGATAGTTACTCTTGATTTGTTTATTCGATTTTTTAAAGACAGGGCAGATATTAGAGCGTTTCCAAGAGTCGGGAAATTGGGAGACACTGAGAGACAGGTTGAAAATTTTTGTTAAGGGCTTGGAGATAGAGTCACCAGTATTTTTGAGGAGAGTGTTGCCGATATTGTCGGGTCCTGAGGCAGAAGTTAATCTCAAGGATAGCAAAGCTTTCCTGACACTTTCTTCATTGAGCGTGAAATCACCCATGCGTGCCTCAGTACGATAGGTAAAGTTTGGCAGGGGAGGCGCATCATTATCGGCATGGGTAACGCATTGACTAGCGAAGTAAGTATTAAATACTTCACATTTTTCGGTAATGCTAGAGATAATTTTACGTCTTCAACAATAGGAGGTATGTCTTCATGGATTTTGCATCCAAGTAAGGACTTAGATAAGTTCCACCATTATTTGGGATTCATATCATCTTTATCTAATTGTGTACGTAATTTAGAAAAGTAGGAGTTTATTGACTCTTTTATTGCGTTGACAACCTTATTGCGTCGCTTTTTGTAAAACTGATAAAACCTGTCAATGTTGGCACAGACTTCAAGAGTGAAAGGGCGAGGAGTTTGAGTTAATTTCTTAAAACGTTTCCATGCACGATTATGCTGACGCATAAGTTTTTTAATTTCAGCTGTTATCCAAGGTTTATCCTTTGGCCGTATGGTAACTTCCTTGTATGGGATAAACTCTTTGGCAGTTTTTGGGAAAAGGTCAGACCAGTAAGATACCACGTCATCAATGGAATCGAAGACGTTGAAGGCAGTGTTCCAGGGAGCAGAAGATAGGGTATTATTAAGACCTCGAAAATCAGCTTTTTTGAAATTCCATACACCTCTTTTAAACGAGCGGTCTCTGTGGTAGGAGAGAGAAAAGGAGCCCAAAATAACCGAGTGATCAGAGTTTGAAATAGGAGCTAAGACTCCACTGTCCAGGATAAGTCCAGGCGAGTCAGTGATCAGAAGGTCCAACAGACTAGTTGAGTATTCGTTTATTCTGGTAGGTTCGTCTATTATCTGAAAAAGATTTAATTGAGCTACGAGATTGAAGAGAGACATGCCAAGTTCACTATTTTGATGAGTGGAGTTCCAGTCAACACACCTGTCATTGAAGTCACCTGTGAGTATCAATATATGCGGGTTACTTTCGATTGCGGATGAGATGGAATTAAACAGAGACTCAAGAAAAGTATCACGGATCTCTGCTGGTTGACCGGGAGGTCGATAGTAATTACCTATCAAAACTGGCCAACGTTGGGTCGAGATTTCCACCCAGATACATTCACAGTTTGGACCTTCGAGATCGAGACGCCGTGTACTAGGTAAGCATGTATGTATGTAAGTTAAGAGGCCGCCTCCTCTCCCGGTTGGACGGTCTCTTCTGATGGGAGGTTGAAAATTATCGACATGAAGGAGTTGGTCTGGATAACTCTCATCTAGCCAAGTTTCAGAAATAGTAATTATATTAAAGTTTTCAGTTTGAGCCAGGCATTGTATTTCATAAATTTTCCCATCACTTTTGATGCTGCGAACGTTGCAATGACACAACTTCAATTGATTGACAGTATAAGTATCACTAGGGCCTGGTTTGGGATGAACGTCAGTGGATAAGGCAAAGTTTTTGTGTAGTACGTATAAAATGTGTCGTGAGCACAAGAACCCACAAAGAATAAAGTTTGCAAGTAGCATTACCATAATACAGTAGGAACTGGTGATCTGATTGCTAACTGAGGGCCAAGCAAAGTAAACAGAATGAGTTTTATACGAGACATAACGAGTTATAAAGAGGCCAATGGCCACTCTATATTGTTCGGTGCTACAACTCATGGAGACAAGAGTATATTGAATATCCGTCTTGCAAACACCCGGTATGATACAATAAGATAATGAACCTCAAACGGAGCGCTGATATAAACCCAGCGACTTGTGTGTTGCTTGCACTATGGTCAGACCAATCAGATACTAGTTGACCTTGGTACCATACCGTTACAATGTAATAAAGTTTCAATGGAAATATCATATAAAGTGACATAGTCATAATAATAAACATACATGTGTAGGAGTCTAGGACAGATCAAGAACAGATGTGTTCGGCCAGTCGGGCACCTGATTTCTATGGAACCACAGAGTTTCAGTGTATTTAGGACTTCCAAGCAGTTTCATTGTAAGTAACATAGTCAAAACATAGAGCGTAAACAAGTAAAGTAGCAAAATAACAAAACATGAGACGGTAAATGCACGAAGTTGAAAATCGAATGAAAGAAACATGTAAAACTGATACATGTACAAGCATATAAGTGGACAAACTGGACAGTAGTGGAAAGAAACAAAGATCGCTGTTGTGGGACTACATGTGATGTGTTACAGATTTCACATTGGAGCGAGTGAGTACATGTGCACGTATATATGATAATAGATTGTTCTTATATCCGTCATATAAATATACATATATACATATGCATAAATACGTACATACATACACGTATTTTGTAGTCCGGCACAATGAGGGTAATTTCTGGCAATGCTGAAATTTCAACACAGACATGGAAACCATGCCAGATAGTAACATGGTCAAATTATTGAAATTGGAATAACAGGGCCAAGATCAGGAAAAGAAATAAGATGACAATAAAAAAAAAAAAAAAAAAAAAAAAATACATGTGCGCTTTAAAAATAAATACAACCAATTAATTTTATTTTAAGCTAGGGAGCATGAGGTGACCAGTGTTCAATCTTCAAGGACGATCGAACGATCTTTACATTTTGCAGCCACAGCTTACCATTATTATTATTATTATTATTATTATTATTATTATTATTATTATTATTATTATTATTATTATTATTATTATTATTATTATTATTATTATTTATGTCTGGGTGCCAACCCAGACATTTTTGTTTTTCCAAGAATTCTTCTTTCTTTCTTTCTTTCTTTCTTTCTTTCTTTCTTTCTTTCTTTCTTTCTTTCTTTCTTTCTTTCTTTCTTTCTTTCTTTCTTTCTTTCTTTCTTTCTTTCTTTCTTTCTTTCTTTCTTTCTTTACGACCAGATTTGTCCTGAGTTTTTCTCGGACCCTACTATTCCGCAAACCACCAAACTTGCCATGGTGAATGACCTATCAGTGAAATTAGGCACCTGACTTGGAATAGTCATGATGATTTTAATTATGCAAATGAGGGGCAATTAAAATTTCAAAAGCTCCATATCTTCTAAACTATTGGAGATTGGCACAAAGTTTTAACTTACACAAATAGTTTTGAGACAACTGGCAAATCCAATAGCATACAAACAAAACTTGGGAGATTTTAATGTACACTAAATTCACCAAATTTCTCCCTAATCCACATATAGGCATTGAACTGCTTTTTGTATGACCTATTGCTTGACCTCCATGGTGCCAGGCACCCATTTTGCATTCATAGTTAATTAGCTTGAACCTGTTTCACATGCAGCTTTCTATCTATACATGCTAAGTGCATGCTTTGGAAGGTTTGGGTCTTGTAGCAAACTGGATGGGTGGGTGGGTGGGTGGGTGGACTCCCAACAACTGTGTAATGAGGCTCTCAATAAAATACAAAGTATCTCTTCATGTTCATGCAGGAACAAATTGACTCTTTGCTGCCATATGTACCAGGCAGGCTATAGTTTCCACTAGTGCAGAACAGACTCTGCCAATGCACCATGAAACTGGTGTCCTAGCTGGCCTGTTTTTGGTCCAGACTGCTAGGCAGAACAAGCTTGAGTGTACCCTGTATTAAAAATATACTACATACAGAGCTGAGTTGGCCAGATCGGGGGGGGGGGGGGGGTAGAATTTGTTTCATCTCAGTGGACACTTTCATGTCTTTGTTTTCTTGTAACCAGTGAGATGAAGCCTCTTCTTCATTGCCAATACTGAGACAGTATAGTTTTGTCTTGGTTCACATGTACATGTTTATGTAGTTTCTTGACAGCTTCTGTTAAAATTTGTTTATGTAACAAAGGAAGAAAGACAGTTTTGTATTGCATGTATACACATACCCTTGAATTATAATATGTATACACTGTACATATATATATATATATATATATATATATACATGCATGTATAATAATGTACATATACATGCACACATACTCATTCATACAGCTCAGAAGGGCTGACCTTCTCGGGAGTGGGCACTTTTCTCTGGTCCCAAGGGTGCCGGCTTTAGAGAGGTTTCACTGTATTGCTTACTTTCTTTCCTTCCTTCCTTCCTTCCTTCCTTCCTTCCTTCCTTCCTTCCTTCCTTCCTTCCTTCTTTCTTTCTTTCTTTATTTCTTTCTTTTTTCTTTCTTCACAACCCAAGTTGGTCTGGAGATTTTCTCAAGCACTATTTTACCAAAAACCACTAAACTTACTATGGTGAGTGACCTAACCAGTGAAATTGTGCATCTCATTTGGAATAGTCATGATGTTTAAAAGTATGCAAATTTAGGGGCAATTGAAATTTTAAAAGCTCCATATCTTCCAAAAAATTGCAGATACTCAAAATTTCGATGTGCATATAAAGGTTTGTGACACCTGCCAATATAATGGACAGTACATGTTAGGTAGAATTTCAAATTATGCTAATAAGGGTCTTTGAAAAGTTTCAAAGTTGAATATCTCCAAAACTATGAAACATAGACATGCCATTTCAACTTCAACTTATTGGTTTTTGGCAAAGCCGCATCCAATGAACCATGAACCAAAGTTGTAGGATTTTAATTTATGCAAATTAGGTAAACGTGCAAAATGTAAATCATGAATAGCTTAAAAACTATTACAGATAAAGATACCATTCCTACTTCAATTTATGGCAAAGCCCCATCCAATGAACCATAAACCAAAGGTTTATGCTTTCAATTTATGCAAATTAGGCAAGTACACAAAATTAAAATGGTGAATAGCTTCAAGACTGTTATAGATACAAGCTTTATTCAAACTTCATTTTATAAATTTGCGACATGGCCACATCAAATGAACCAAGAACCAAAGTTGTAGCATTTTACTTTATAAAAATTAGGCTAATACATGAAATTTAGATTATGTTGAACAATGGCAAAGTGTAGCATTTCAAACTGGTCTCATTTTGAAGGCACCCAGACAGATTTGCAGTGAAGCAAATCTTCTTTTCTAGTATTAATATTATTTTTCTTGTGATCTCAATAACTGAATACTTTTAACAAGGGATCTTAAGATAATTAAATTTTAGCAGGGCTCTAAACATCACAATAATGTTTAGTTTGCGGGCATTGGAATCATTTGCGGCACGCAAATGACCACTGTTGGGCAGCAGCAAATCGAATACCGCGTGCCGCAATTGATCCCAATGCCCGAAAACCAAACATTATTGTTATATCTAGAGCGCTGCTCATATTATTTCGAGCGCCGTTCAAATAATTTGTAAACATCGGCCAAATTATTTACAACACCATGGTGTTTTTTCATAACGTCAACTCATCTTTGGTATCCAGTAAACCTATGTAATATTTTATAATTTGTAAACGTTAGCAGGCCTTATCTGATGTCAAACACTGCAAATCCCAATTATTACTATCATCATCATCATCATCATCATCATCATCATCATCATCATCATCATCATTGACTGGTGGCCTCTCCAGTACCAGTCCGGTCACCGGCGGAAAAACTAACGATGGTAATTAATAGACTATTCCCATAACTTTCTGACGCAATGTCCAGACACTAATAGGCCTAACTCAGAACACGTTTATATGAGATAGTATAAACATATTTATTTTCTCTGGATTGCCTAATAGTACACAAAGACTAATCTGGAGGCTCTCCAGTACATAAAAGGACACACAGGAATATATACAATACACACTGGATGAGAACAGAAGACTAAATTCACGGCTTGTACACGAATAATACAATTGATGCCAGATAGTGGAGACTTATAATTAGATCATATACTAAATTAGTAGATGAAACGTCTAGATTCTGATAGGAATGTCTGAACAGCCTCAAATATGAATACATTATCAGTGTCTGGCAAGTCCTCACTACCTTTCAAGAGAATATTTAGTAAAATGTCACTAGAGTACTGAACTATTAAAGTCGGGTTTACACCTGGAGCGAGTAAGTGACACACAGTGTTCAGTAGACGGACCCTTTGCACAGTGAACTTGGGGCAGAACAAAAGGTAATGTTTCGTATCTTCAGTGGTATGAGAGCATGCACACGTTGAGGCTGGAAGGATATTGACATGATGTAGATGGGCATTTAAAACAGAGAAGTTAAGACGTAGCTGCGTGTGGCATATGTTCAGAAAACGACTTCCATGTTTAAAGTATGTGGGCTTTTTGTCAACACTTAAGAGTAATAGATTTAATTTAGATTTAAACTGCGGCAGGGAATTGGTGAGACGAGCATCAACCGGGAGGTTATTCCATGATTTGATAGCAGACGGGAGAAATGAATCGCCGAAGCGATTGGTGGTGAACCTAATTTGGCGTAATTCAGTACGATTTCTCAAAAGGCGCCCAGTAGTGAATGCAACGTCACGAGGAACGAGATCATGTAGGTATTGTGGAGTTAACCTATTGTACATTTTAAAGAAAAGAATAAGTTTAAAGTATTTCCTCCGATTTGCCAGAGTTTGCCATTCAAGCTCTTCGAGAAGTAAGACACGTGGAGTGTTTCTAGTTGCGCCAAGGCAGATCCTGGCTGCCTCATACTGAACAGCTTCTATAGATTGTGACAGGTTTTCAGTGCAATTGTCAAACAGGACACGCCCATATTCGAGGATAGGACGAATCATTGTACTGTACAGCCGTTTGAGTGTTTGGCAGGAGAGTTTATATTTGAGTCTGCGTAAAAGAGCAAGCCGTTGGCTGGCTTTATCAAAAGATGCTGTTCTTTATATTGCCATGGATTTAAGCAAAGCTCACAATATGTTAAAAACTTGCTATCAAAATGTGACATTCTCTGTTTATCGGAAACGTGGCTTCGAAGGGAGGATCAGGATTTCTTATGCATAAACAATTTATCTTTGTATTAGTGATTGATATTGGCATAGTAGGAGTTAAAATGGAAATGTCATGAATTGTGGCATCATATCTGTGTGGGGGTGATTACATTTTTCCTAGGTCTGTCAGTTTGTTATCGCGTTATTAGTGATAAACAAATTATTAAAATAGCCAGGGGTAATATATGGCTTTTGAATTTGTAACATATTTTAATACAAGATAACTTGAATATGTCAGTAGATTTGAGCAAATTAAGTTTTCTGAAGATTGGAGCTGTATGTGCATTATTATTATTATTATTATTATTATTATTATTATTATTATTATTATTATTATTATTATTATTATTATTATTATTATTATTATTATTTATAAGGGACTAACATGCACAAATGCAACATAAATGTCACATGGAAGTTTCAAGAAATGATGATACAGTTTGACCCAGACAATTTCAGCGGTTTGTACAGGTAAAATTTTGACGCCACTTTTCAAGAAATCTTGAACACAGGTTGCTATGCCTCCATAATTTTTGTTTGCCTTGTCGGGTTTGGCTGTAGTAATAGATTTAACATAGGAGCTATCTAGTTGCAGGTCTTCTGTTGCACTGAAGTGTGCCTCAACCATGCCCAGTATGTCAAAACTTGAAATTTCTCCTTGGAAATCAGAATCATCATGTTTGCAATGCGTTTGGCCATCAATCCTTTGGATCATGCCGTCCACATTCCATGATCCTATTTTAATATTGTTTGCTTTGTGTACCATACCAATTTAGTCACCAATACCACAGTAACTCTTGGCGAAAATATGTTGCTACAATACAAGTCAATAAAAATAGGAAATATAAATAGGTCAAGCGATCATATATGTTCCTACAAAACAATTCAATCATTATGAGTTACGGGAGCTTGATTGTCTCTGTCACTGAAAACATTTTACTGCATGAATACATGCACCATTCAATAAATTGAGTATATCCCATTCAGACGTGATGTATGTACTGTAAATTGGCACCATGTGATAGGTATATCTTGTTCAAACACTCATTGTAAATAAGTTGAGATCAATCAAAGAGCAAACTGTACAAAAAAAGGAAATATAATGGTTCAATAAAGCAGTGATTTACAATACAATGAATGTGTACCGTTTGATAGGCATGTCCCATACAAACATTCATTTCAAGTCAGATGAGACAAAAAAATGCAAATCACGTAAGTATATACACCTTTAATACCCAAACTTATGCCTTGGCGTTCAGTGTATTTATTGAATTTGTGACTAAAGTATTCAATGAGATTGTTGAACTGTTCCAAGTCGGTTTTTTTTCAGCGAATTAAGATACTGTTACATACATGTGCATGCAAGAGTATTCATATCCAATTTTATTACAATTTACATGCATTAATAAAGTATCTTTGCTTGAGTGCAGCGGTGAGGTGCCCTAGAACACATTAGACAAGTTCTAGTTGGTGGAGATTCTGTTACTGCACTGACTCAATGTGTAAGTCGCGCAACGGCGTCCTCAACAAATGAGTAAATTTGGTGGACAAAGTATGGGCCATAGTCCATATTAGGATCTGTCAATCTGTGTGAAAATGTTTCCACTGGACCATGGGGTTTGTTAGGACTGGGCAGATAAGGAAAGTCCTGCAAGTCTGTCAGATCTGATCTGCTGAAGTGGGGTCCGCATGGTTCACGATATAATAGTGTTGGTCCCAACTTTGGGCGATGTTGCGCAGGGTAGTTTTCCAATCAAGAGAATCTCGGCGTTGGTTGTGGATTGCGATCATCAAATTCTCCAGGTGGCACCAGGTTTCTGGCTGTTTCTGGCACATCATCAGGGTAGTAGTGTGCCTCTAAATGCTGAGTGACCATTATTTGCTAAGTTCTTGCTACCGCTATTTGTGTATTGATCATAATTCAGAATTGCGAGTAGTTGTTGAAATCTCGCGATATAAGCAGTATTTCTGTTTCGCGATATCCACCTTGTATAGAGTGTGTAGCCAGTTATTGAACTTAGTTACCTTCTCGGCTTCTGATTACAGTTTATTGTTCTTTGGTGGGAGTCATATTTCCTAGGGAGTAATTCTGATACTACAATCTTTGCTTGTGCGGTGTTTTGCTTGAGTAATTGCAATGGGTTGAAACAGCTCTGTTTCGAGTTCTTCTACAGGTTTGTCTACAAGATTATTAGATCCGATTTGAAATAATATCTGCACGCTGCACTGATATCTTTGTCTAATATAAACTCAGTGGCACCAGAAACATTCTGTTGTGATTGAGTTCTCACTTGCACGTTCTCATTTCTGTAGATTTTCATTGGTTTTACACGTGAAAGGTGACAGCAAGCCATTAGTAATGATAAGCTTTGGGGAATCATCAACGTTGATGATTCTTCCAAGGTATCAGGTCAGCCATGATTTTACCACCAGCGTGGTTGTTCATTGTAGTGTCCGTGTGGTCACTATTAACAGGCGTGTGTGTGTGTGTGTGGGGTGGGGTGGGGGAGGGGGGATGTACAGTGTTGCTACCCTTTTCCTGTTCCGTTTGTTTGGGACTTCTCACTGGCTAGGCCAAACTTGATGTGTTTCTTGCGTAGCAGATAGATGCGGGATGGTTTCGTCTTCAGACTGACTGGAGTCCATATCCTGCATGGTGTTTCCAGATTAGGCGTTGGGTCAGGGGAGGCCTCAGCCAGAGGGGCAAATTTATTGCTTTCAAGTAAGGCCTGTTCGTTTTTGGTTCTTTTCCAAAGTTCTAGTTCAGCCGTGCATGTCCCTAGCTGACCCACAAGTCCTATATTTCACTTCCCAATATAGCAGTGCTTCTGTGGACTATTCGGCCAGGTCTTCTAGTTGCTTAATGCAGGCATTAACAGAGTCCGCCTGAGCATTAGCACCCTTCGGTTTGTTTTCTAGATATGTAATTTTAATGTTAAGACCAGTCACCAGAGTTGTGTCACATGATGATAATCTGTTTTTCAATACGCAGTATGCATATTAATTTCCCGCCATGAACCACGGGTTTGACGCCTGGCGATCACGAGGGACGTGCGGGTCGCATCACTCTTACAGACGGGCCATATGCTCATTTCTCACAAAATTAGCATTTTTTGAGAAATTTCAGTTCACAAATACTGCTATTCTTCTAGTACTTCCACAGCCATATGTAAGAAAAAATGTCCATCTGCCTTTAATAAATATTCTCTATTTCCAAAATATTACTAATATCCCACTTGTCCCCACATGTATCAACCCGCATCTTGCCATATCTCACCAAGTGAGACTAGGCAATCAGGTATGCAGTTGGGGCGGGAAATTAATATGCATGTCTCCTATTCACATATTTCCTTGTTTTTATTTTCTAACGTCACCTGTAGTCCTTTGACTAGCTTATCCTTGGATGTTACCCGTGTCAATAAACTGTCTTTGTCTGCTTGGACTTTTTTTCTTGATCCATCTAGGCTTTCACTATCTTTTCTTCTAAACCATGGCACAGGCTCACAAAATTATTGTTAGATTCAGCGTTAGATTTGTCAACACTGCTGGATTTTGCCACATGATCATCGGCGAGCTTAATGTTGTGTTTATATTGCCATGTGCTGTATCTTTCTTGTACTTCTATTTCTGTACAGTTTATTTTATCGTCTGTGTCGTCATAGCATTTCTTTTTTCTTTGCTCCTGTGGTGCTATTTCGTCGTCTGTGTCAACTTCGCCACACACGTGTGGGTCGCACTTGCGGCACGTGAACATGAGGCTAGCATCTTGCTTTTACTTCTTGAATTGATGTTTTGAAACTTTCTCACACTGTGCATGCACCCAACATATGCATGTTGAACATTCAATGCATCATGCAGTGTCTTCAGTTTCTACGGTGCACAAAGTATAAGGATCTTATGCTTCCTTATTTTTGTCCATATATATATATATATATATATATATATATATATATATATATATATATATATATATATATACATATATATATATAGATAGATAGATAGATAGATAGATAGATAGATTTATATAGATATATATATATATAGATATATATATATATATATCTGTAGTCTAGGACATTTTGCAAAGTTCATAATCAACTGTTCATAAGCCTTTGTCTCTGAAAACATTCTCTACGCTTACAGCAATTTTTTTCCATACGACTTGTTATTTACAAACGGTTTCATAAGATTTTATCTCTAAATAGGCCTACATGTGAAACATAATTCAACTGTGCTTTAAAATTGCATATAAATGGCCAGTTAGCGGTCAACACTGTTGGATTTTGCCACATGATCATCGGCGAGCTTAATGTTGTGTCTATATTGCCATGTGCTGTATCTTTCTTGTACTTCTGTTTCTGTACAGTTTAT